>NW_010587999.1:0-102128 GCF_000705375.1 Tinamus guttatus
CATGTATTGAGCCCATTTATAGTTATTGTCAGGCTAATTGACAAGAGAGAAATATATGGGCACGGAGAAGCTCCTTTCTCAATGTTGAAGAGCATATGAACCGTGTAATCCTGCCCATCTTTTACCCGAAGATAAATCTGCCCCAGTAAAGTACTTCAAAAAAGAGAGGGTATTAAGATGCAAGGTCTGAGCCCGTTTTCACCTATGGTTGCCCCTAGCTCAGTGTAACTACATGTCAGTCACCACTGTTTTCCTAATCTGATTGTGAAAGAAACCTCTCCTCCAGCATGTTATTCACCATGTTATTTAAATACCCAGTTAAAGGTAAGAATGCCACTGTTATTAAAAATAACATTGCCCATGAGAAAAGGTTAGAACTTGGCAGAACAAGGTCACACGTGGACCAATGGAGAGGTAAGTCAGTGGGACCTTGTTGCATGCTGAAGACTTCAGACTTTTCTTATAATGAAGAACAGTGCTGATTTTTATGTGTAAAAGATAGTTCAACTAGCATTTAAAGAGCTTACAGTTAAGTGGCTTGCTGTAACTTTTCTGTCCGTGTTTATATCCAGGACTTTCTTTTCCTCTGAAAAATAACTGGTGATTTCTGTCTTCTGCATCTGGTAGTGCAAGGGAGGAGGATCCTCACTTCTGCTGAGGAGGTACCAGCATTACAGCTTTGCAGGTGAGAGCTCTTGGGTCTAGCCAACACCTGCACAGTGGCAGCTCACCCGTGACTCCTTTGTTCTGGTGCCAGGGCTGAGCACGCTCCATCTCCAAAGGCAGGAGGTTTTTGCTCAGGCTCCACCTGCGTGAAGAAAGTAAGATGTTAGGCAGAGGAGGAGGCATGAGCATGTTTCTGCTCAATCATTTGCTAGTCTGTATTATGAATATATTGGATAAGTGCACTTTATACCTGCTCAAAGCCCAGTTACCTATTTTCACAGTATCCATGGAGTATCTATAATTGTCATCTTACTCATCCTCAGGCATTATAACTTAATTAGAAACATCTTCATCCTCTATCTCATGTTATAATTCTTGCTCTAGAGACCTCAAGTTGATGGGAAGCAAGTTAATGAGATTCCTTATTATAGGATGTCCCCAGCTTAGCTCCTTTCATATGAAGGGATTCTAATTTGAGAGATCAGTCTTCCATTATGTAAACATTAATACCCTTCTTTTCCTAGTTCTGTGTTTTAAAACCAATACTTATAGCTTCTCAGGATTTATTTTCAGTTTTATAGTACTTCAAGTTTCTTTCTTTGAAAAGGACCTATAAATGAGAATGCTTTTCTCTTGATCACAGTGTTTATAGCTCCCTGTCCACATTATTCTTGACCAAAGACACGCCTTTGAACTTCTCTCTACAAAATCCCTATGTTATTATGGCTGTCTTGTTCTGATCTATAGCTTATTTCTTATTTGCTTCTTTTATCAATTTCTTATCCCATTTTCCCGTTGCTCAGCTTATCTTCCAGTTGATGTGCAACCAACTCTTCTTGAGTGTCTGCTGTGTTATACTTGGCAGCAACTACTGGGAGGACAGTTCAGGCTTCCACAGCCTCCTAACTTCCATTTCAGAAATCCTTTCTTAGAGTTATCATCCTATTTAATTTAGCCTTTTCTACCTGCTGATAGCAGGACTTTTAATTTTTTAAGCTATGCCATTTATTTGCATAGTCACAAAGTCTATAGATTTTAACAGCTGAGTCATTAAAAAGTCAACTGAGTGAAAGCTATAAGAATAATATATACAGTCTTGGCTATTAGAGGAGAGTGTTTTCTAAACAGAAGAAATATTATCAGTGGAACACTGCCTGGGGCCCTGGAAACCCTCCAATTTACAGCTTACATGTTTTTTTCAAGGTGGTAGCAGGGGTGAATGCAGTTGCATACCTACAGTTCAGCTTGTATTATTGTTTAGGGTTCAGATCAGCTAGTTAGCAGTACCTGAGACAAATACTACAAACAAAGATCGTAGTCCAAGATGATTAGATAGCCATCAGCCATAAGGATATAGTAGGAACTTTTCAACCTCTCTAGAGCCACAATGTGTTTGTGGCTTTCTAGGCTTTGCCCTTTACCTCTCCTTCTCACAGGCAAGTTTCTAAAATGGTGATACAAAGTCTTTTTTTTTATGACATTAGAAGATGAGGTTTACCTGTTCGATTAAAGCAGGTTCAGCAAGGATTGCAGCTACATTTAGCATAGTCTCATAGACGAGAAGGGGCATCTCCCATTAGTTTGTCTGCACAGAGTTCAGAGCTTTTCCTCCCAAATACTCAGCTGATCTGGTAAAGATTTGAAAGGTGGGGATTGAATTTCTGGTTCCAGTTTCTTGTGGGATAGTAATCTGTTATCCTGGCCCTAAAGATCGAAATCACCAGCTTGGTCATATTCAAGTAACCTCAGGGCAAAATTACTGTTGGGACATTGTGGTTCTAATCTGAAATAAGACTGTAAAAACTGTGACAAGGGGACCCCAGGTGGACTCCCTCTGTCATTTTTATGTCAAATATATTGGTTTGTTAGTTGTCATCTTAGAAAATACACTCTGCAAATTAAGAGTGTGTTTGCAAATTAAGAGCGTGTTTTCTACAGTTCGTTAGTGATTAGCAGCAGGATTTTTGAATTTGAAACACAGTTAATGGGTCTCATGGCGAATCATGAAGTCTGATGATTCATAAAGACACCCCAGTTTAAGCTCCCAGAGGTGTATGCAGTACTTATCAGAGCAAAAGTATTAAAGACTTACTTTTGTTTATAAAGATTTGGTGACTCAATCTATAAAGGGACTAGACCAATTCAACTGAGAATTTCCATTACTAAAATAATTTCCTTCTGTAGCTGCATTCCAGTTTGCTTTATTGGGAAATCCTGTTTACACAGAGATAAAACCATATAATTTAAGAATTGGTATCAGCCTACTTAATTTCACAGTGAAAAAAGGCAAAACTTGAAATATGTGTAAACAAGTTGTTTGTATCAATGTGCAATGGCAAAATACTGAAACGGTCAAAATTCCCCATGAGCTCTTGAAAAACACCCCCCCATGCTTGAAAAGCCATTTGCTTTTTGATGAGTATAAGAAAAATCTTGTTTTTTTCCCTCCAGCCCAGAATACTGTCAAAAAGATACTCATATATGTATGCTCTCTGGCTGTTTGGTAGGAGATTGCTACAAGCCTTGCTTATCCAAATATTGTGATGTATGTGTTATGACATCATCTCAAAATCTATAGCTAGCAGTAATGGAAGTTTGTAGAAAGGATGAAACTTCGCGTTTATACTATTTTTTTTTTCTGCTTTATCTATTAAACATGGGGATATTTTTGCCCGGTAGCCTTGGTGATGTTGCATATATCTGCTGTCACTGAAGATACAGTGATGGACAGAGTGAGGGAAATGCAAGTAATGTTTATGATACCTTTATGGTATGAGGAGCTCTGCAGGTTATCATTTTTTCACTGTTAACCTACCGAATATGCAAGAGTTAAATCAGAAGAGGGCAGTAAAGAAAAAAAATACAAAGATAAAGCAGTAGGAAAGATACCACTTCCAACAGAAAAAAATAACAGAGCTTCCAATGAGGAAGAAAATGGATGAACTTCATCCAGGCTAGGGATGTTTGCTCTTTCCTAGGCTAATGTTTGAGATCAAAGTGAATGCTAAATCTCACAGATTCTGATCCCAGGAATAAGAACTGGATTGTCACTAAATGGAAGCTCTCCACATTGAGAGAGGGATGAGAAGGGACATATACACATAGAGGGTAACAGAGTGTTAATTCAGAGATGGGGAGAAAGTTGATTTCCTGGGGCTAATGGCAGGGAGATTAAGCCATGGCAAGGAGGTGCATGTCTAGGCTCCATGCATGTGAGGGCATTTTCCTGACTATTCTGTGTCTTTCAGGGAACTCAATTTACAATGCAGTGTTTCAGAATTGCTGCTCTTGTCTAATCTGTAGCGTGTCAAGATTGCAAAGGAAACTCTGATGGCGGCAAATTCACTTTAGGCTGACGCTGTTAACTTGGCTGGTTATGTGGCCTCCTTACGGTTTGGTGGCTTGATTGCACAATTTCACCCAGACAAGGTTGCAGGGAGCTGTGCCTGTCACCTAACAGTTCAGCCTAAAGAGACAGAAAAACATGCAGGGCTTTGTTTCCCTATGATACATGGCCATATGAAATCCCATGTAAAATTATGTACTTAAAATACTGCAAATACCTCAATAGCAGCTGAGTCAGATTCTAAAGCAAATGGTAATTTCTTTTGAAAAAGAAAATTTCAATCCCATCAAGAGACTTTTTTGATTATAACTCAAAATTAGATATGGAATTATTCAAAATTAAAGCAATATTCACTATTATTAGGAAAATAACAGCAGCACATCATTTGTTCTCATGAATGTAACACTATGTATTTGATTTATAAAGAGCTTGTACACAGGTCTGTGTATTCCAGCTAATAAGTTTTGAAATGAAAAGAGAAATATTTCAATGAGACTATTATAATAAAAAACTTTATTTTTAACTCTGAGGTGTACAATAAATGACTGTAATTTGTGGGTCACAAGTTTAGCCTGAAATAAAGAAGATCTAATATATCTCTGTAAGGATTTTTATGTAAATAAATGGAGGCTTTACTCAGGTAAAGTCGTCATACTTTCAATGACTGCTTTAGCTATCTGTTTCCTTGTCATAACTTAATCTATCATCCTCTTTGCCAGGAGATCTAGCCTACTCCTGTCTCTGAATTAACAGACCCAAGCTGGCCTTTTCAGTGCATGTCTTTTATCTCTGAGAAAGACACAAAGACATCGAAGGATTGGACCTTCTTTTCCAACTATTTGACAATGTTTTCTTCCACTAAACACATCTGTCTCTCTGGAATAGCAACATCTGCTGCAGGGTTAGTGGTTTCTCCTTGTGTTATGTACCTCTTTGAAATTGTAGCCTGCCCTGTAAAGATTGCTGTCATAATGAAAATGTTAGTTTGAAAATATTTTTGGCCAATTATTAACCACAGTTGAAAAAAATAAAAATGCTGTGTTGGGAAAACAACAAGATTTAGTTTGTCCTCTGCACTCTCTTTGCTTGGTAGGCTAGGACATTAATATCTCCATATTTTCTTCCAAACTGACTGATAGTTTTGAGCTTGGAGTATACACTGTACCTTTTAAAGACACAGCAGTTGTTATCCCTGAATCTATTATCTCCTGAGTGTCACTAGAGGAAGCATCCTGGCAATTAGCACCCGTAGGTACCCTAATTTTCTTTAGCAGTTATGGATGAATTTGTCTCCTTATCCTTGCATCTTATTATTGGGAAATGCATTCCAGGGAGAAACTGCAATACGTTTCTCTATGTTAAGAAAAAAAAAAAAAAAAAGAAGACTAAGCTAGGTTAAAGTCTAGGGAACATTTACTATTATTTTCTACCAAAGCAATTATTTATGCCATATAAAGTAAGAATTAAATGCTACTCCTGAGAATAGCTGCATGTATTCGCTTGACAGAGATGCAAGGAGCAGGCAGTGATGAATCAGACTATAAAAGAACCGACAAAAACATTTTTATTGGGACAGGATCCCCAAGACTTACAGAACTTCCACTTTTCTTTTCTAGAAATAATTTCTTTCAAGGTTCTTTAAATTGAAGGTGTTCGAACTTGTGTAGTACTGAATCTTTAAGCTAAATGATGCAAATTTGTTTTGTAATCTGCTGTTTACTGTTTGAAGACAAGACAGTTCCAGCTCATCTGAGTAATGGTTTTCTCTTTAACTGAGCTAACAGCAGTGGTGTCCTAAAGCGCAGAAGCAAGAGAGAGAATAGGAGTTTAATTTGGAAGTTTATGAGGAAGTACAAAACCAGCTCATCTGTTAGTAACACACAGATGAAAGACAAAACTGATTGATCTAACAATAATCTTCAAGAGTAAAATTTTGGGTGAGTATAATGGAAAATTACAGGAATCTCCTCAGGATTCCATGAATACTAAATTTCTTTTTTTCTGCTTGTATTGTATATTTTGCAAAAGAAATATAATACTATAATTATGATTAACAGGTGCCTTTTAGAAGGAATAGTCTAATAAGAGGCTAATTTTCATTTTTCAGATACTAATGATTATTTTTAGGCTTTACTAACTCACTTGAAACCAGTTGCAAAAAGCATCAAAGCAGGTTTCTATGCCTTATTGAGGCAAATATAAGTAATTTATATGACTAAGACCACCTTGACAGTAAGTACTAACCACACTAAGTGTACTAAATGTTGATTAGCCTCTGTTGCCATATTATATTTTAAGTTGCTTTTCCATAAAGTTTTCTACCCCACATGGGGGAACACGGCCTCTCTTCTATGTTTTCAATCTTCTGGTCTATACTCATCCTTTGCAGAAGCAAGATGCTTGCTTCTAGTTTAACATAGTAGATCTTGGGATGTTGAGGCACTCCAAATTTGCTCTATGCATCTTTTGAAAAGTAACTTTGAAATACTATGCTGTAATTGTTGGCTTCTTGAAATGATAATGTATTATTATTTTTTTCCAGTGAGTGAACAAATCTTTAGGGAGATGGTAGGTGTCCCCCACGTCCTGTCAGGTGGACCTGCTTGCTCAGTCACAGACCCTCTCTCCAGCAGTGTTTATAAGTGTGTGTCCAAGTTCCTTGTCCACCCCTTGGTACTGGGGTTGGTGACATATATGAGCCCATGTTGACATGTCCCTGTTCGCCCTTTCTGCTTCATGTTTGTGGGCACTGACCTGTAGTGCTGGTAGTCTCCTGAAAGGTTTCTATTCACATCTGGTTATTACTCAGTTTAGCTGAAACAGGAGATGCTTATCACATCAGAAGACTATAGACTTGTGGTAAATTCTGCTGTTTGTAATATATGTTTGAACTTATTGTTCTCCCATTTAACAATGATATAGAATACTGTTCTTGAAGGATTTTAAACAGACTATCCCCATGTTGTTTTATGGCTAAGTATCACATGAATTACCTTTTCATGCTGTCATTTTGACATTTCACATATTCAATTATCGGCTTCTATATATGACAGATTTTCCAGAGGAAATAAAGAGTTTTTAAAGACCGTAAAAGTGTCAGTCTTTGAATTAGTTTGGAAAGAATCAAGGTTCCATCTGCCTGCAACCTCACGTTGATTGTCCCATTGCAAAATGAACACACTTCTAAACACAGAGATGGAGAATTGCTCCCTATATTTTGAAAAGCTTTAACACGGGGAATTCACTTATGTTGCTTTGCAGATCTGTCCAGCTGACAGTACCTTCATTTGAACCTCAGTGACAGCAGGTAATTGTAGCAGAACAGTCCCTGTCAAAATGAGAAAGATTTACTTTGCCAGCGAATAATGAAATGGAATAACTCTAGAAAGCAATAAAGAAAAAGCACTACCAGAAAGATGGAAAGACATATTCAAACCTTTAAAGACCACAAAACAATGTAGCAAGAGAGCTGTTGAGCATTTCACTACTCAATGGCTCAGGAAATAAGGAGAGCTGCGTTCACAAGCAGCATCTAAAAGCTTGCCTCCTGTTGGAGAATGCTTGCTAAGCAACTGTGGTGACCCTTGCCAGCATCACTAGCACTTTGTGTATCAAAGCCCCTACCAGGAACTCATATTCCAATATGCTGACAGTTTATGATACTAGTCAGTGCTAAACAATTTAGAAATAAATAATCTGTACTGTAAACTTTTCTTAACACCTTAACAGTTCAAAGAGTGTTTTTGCTGCTGCCCCTTAGCATGAATGTTTTTCATTGCTTATATATGATTTTCTTAATGTTTTTCTTATAGCTTATACCAATAATCTAGCATTCTTTTGGAATTCTACTGTTAGTTGCAGTAATGTGTGTTGGAGAGGAGCTCCATCAGTTAATTATGCCTTGTGTACAAAAGTCTGTGCTAGGTGAGTTTGTTTTCTCTTGTATGTGTTTTATGCGAAAGAGTAAATAAAGAGCACCCATCTATCTATTGAACAGTAATCATTATTTTATGTATAATACCATGCTTCCTGTTGTTATTCAGTCCTCTCTAAACAGTACATTAAAGTCACTGCAGTTGCAGCAATATAATAGAAGGATGTTCAAGCCAATTTTAAATTAACTCTCGCAGCTGTTGTTTGCAGCTCAGTGGTAGCAGCTCAGAGTTCAGCTTGGGCTGCCAAACCCGCCAAAGAAGCAGTTCCACCAAATGAGGTCTATACTGCTGCGACTGAACTACTCAGATTGTATTGTTATCACAGACAGCAGTGTAGATGTACCTTGATCTTTCCAATCTTTTCCTGATATGGAAATCTCCAGTCCATCTTGTAATCTAAATCTCAGCCATCTAATAGTGTCTGTCTTTCAGGTGACCAGGAAAATGTTTCCAGTAAGTTTATATACATTTATTTTTTTCAAGGAACAGACAAACACTAAATTCTAAAAATACTGCAGATAAACTGTAAGGATATGTACCTGGGTACAAGGACTGTTCTTTCACTTCATTACTCACAGCATCTTCTCCCTCTGGTAAATTGCAGTGCCTTTTTTTTCAGACTCTTTCAGAATCAAGGACCATATCCTGGCAATAGGTACAAATAGGATAACAGCAGTAGCAGATTATTGTAATACTGCAAAAAGGAAGAGGTGAAGGCAGCCTCAGAGCTTCTCTGTTCTTGTTCCCTCTGGAATTTCTATTTTTATCTCTACCTCTGGGACTGAGAAGCAAAATGAGGGGCTGTGTTCTCTTCCTACAGTCTTCTTGCCAATAGAGTCTTCTTTTGGAGCAGATTCCTATCTAAGATTTGGTGTCAGTCATTTTTATTATTAATTTCTTTTTATACTTGATTCAGGAGTTAAAAAGTATCAGAGAGGGCAAGAAAAAGGGGATAAACAACTTGTCTTTTCATGGGAAACAAGCAAACTTTTACTTAAAAGCTCATGCTATAAATATATTCTCATGTGTTTAGATCAGGCAGGTTACATTTATCCAAGCGACTGTGTCACCACTAAAATCTTTGTGCTTTTGCTTTTGCAAGAAGATATGATGACCATACCATTCCTTAGATGTTGTCTTTTCTTAATTGAGAGAATGCTTTGAATACATTAATTACTTGCAGAGGCATTTATATCGATTTTTAATGTTGACAACTATAATGTTTACATATGATTAATTGCACCTTTGCAATGTGTATATAGTAGGATATGAGTTATGGTAAATAATATTTCACTATTTGAAGCACGTTTCATGAAAATAATTGCTTTCCATATTTGTGTGTTGGTCTAGGTGAATGATCTCAATGCACAGGTTGAAGTCAAACAAAGCACTTTCATCTGTGTTGGAAAGTTTTCTGGGAACTATTTGAGAAAATCATTTGTATTGCTCCTTTCTCTTTGGATGAAGATAAATATGGAGTCTGTCTTTTATTCCCTTTGTTTTGTACTCCTCCTCCTTTTCTTCAGTCTCTTGTTCCTCCTCCTTTCTTGTTGGCATCAGTCTTATTCTAGCTGTGTCTCATGTGGTAACAGAGACTGTATATACATTTATGTAGGTCTATCCAGATTATACATTGGACAGAGAGTATTTTTACATGCCATCATTCAAAAGTTTTAGCTTATTCCCTGTAGCTGTTTTCAGATCAGAGTAAGTTTTCAAGGCATTGTAATTTTTCTTCTTTTTTTTTGTAGCACTTCGTATAATTCAATAAAATGCAGCTTGTTTTATTTAGTGTCAAAAAGTGCTGTATTTTAAAATGAATCTAACTTAGACTTCGAAGAGTTTCAAATGGCAATCTCTGGAGTGGAAGTACATGATTGAGAATGTTTGCAGAGCCTTCAGCTGGGAGCTGTGTGCCTTCAGCACTCACAGATTAAATGCCTGCATGGCCTTTTGGCTGCTGTTGTGTTACTTGATGTGGAATGTGGTGAAAAAACATGCCAGAAAAATGCAGAACAAAGGTAGTTAGAAAAACACCACTTTCTTATTATGTGGCTTCTGTATTTGTTTTACTATTGCTTTCACAATGCTTGTAATTAAAATAAAACACAATTACTGCATGAATCTAGTCATTCGCCAGGCTGGCATTACAGACAGTCAAAAATTAATATAAATTAGATAAAGGATAGAAATGTCTGGCAACAGTGAGTTTAGACTGACAGCACGCATGAATTTGTCTGCAGTCTCTTCTTTACAAGTTTCTTTTATATTATATCCAAAATTGACACCATATAACCTTTCTTGTGGTTACAATGGTTAATATTCTCATATTAAAGCAGGAATTCCTAAGTGAAGGGTAAAAAGGAAGCCTTGGGGCGCAAGAAGTTTCTACCTGTCAAAAGGACAATCTATAGAGAATTTTATACATAACAGAAGAACTTGACAAATCAGTCCTCTCTTGTTCACCTTTTAATATCCAGCTCATCATGAAATAGCAGCAATGTAAGAAAAAACCTGTCACAGTGGGGCACGCACAGTCCCTAGCTTGCATAGCTTTTCTCTGTAATACTTTGTTTTCCTTGACCACTAAATATGACTCAAGAAATAAAGATTAGTAGGTATTTTCTCTTCAAGATGCAAGCCACAAACTGTTAGGTGTTTACATTATCTTTGACAAGGCACAAAGAACTGATTTTTCGAATGGGTCTGCATGCAGGACTGTTCTTTTCCAGTTGAACAACTAAAGGAATATGCTTTAGCTGATGCATCCTCAAGGTTCACATGCAGAATATGACTGATTATTTCAGACAGGAAAAAAGAAAAGGCAAATAATTCAGTCAGAAAGTTAAAAAGAAAACCAAGACTATTTGGGGCCGTTAAGACAGCTCTATTACAGAATCTGATCTGGCACAGACTGTACCTTTTTCTGAAATCAGAATTACCATTTCCTCTCTGATGTCACCCATATGATATAGGAATAGGAATCTTCACTGCTTGGATTAGTCCCCAAGGATGGAGAAATCCATTTAAATAATTGAAATAAAATAAATATGAGATATAGATTTAGATAATGGCGGGGATGAGTGCAAGTCACGCTCTTTCTCTTGAATGCTGTATTCTTATTATTTCTGATGTTGGAATAGGCATTTAAGCCCTATGCCATTATTTCTGTTCTAAAGTTAGATGGTTATCGTTTCCTTGTTTATAAAACTGCCAATTCCTTCACAATGAACTTGCAAACATATTGGTTGTCTTTATAGAGAAAAACAATTCTGTATGAATATTTATAAGTAAAGGACCAACAGCATTGTGAACATCAAAGCACATTGCTGATTTGCCATTCAGACTCATGCTGGAAAGTACAATTTTTGCATTATTCACCCTAGTCAAAATAATATTTTTAATAAAAAATCTTTGCTTATGATATGAAAAAAAGATGCATTCGATATTCAGTGGGCTGCCAGGAAAGATATAAAGGAAGCAAAGGAGGTCAACAAAAAAAATAAAAAATAAAAAAATAAAATAAAAAAAATTGTCCAGATTGTAGCATCTACTGAGGCCAAAAACAAAGCCAAACTGACATAGTTGAGTGCTGTTTTAGAAAAGACAGAGTACAAAGATGTTTTCAGTTTCACTGGCATCCCCAGTCAGCTTCACAGAATAGCTGGGGTTGGAAGGTACCTCTAGAGATCATCTGGTCCCAACCTCTTGCTCAAGATCAGTTAGAGCAGGTTGCTCTGGACCATGGCCAGTTGAGTCCTGCACCTAGGAAGGAATAATCTACCTGTATAGGATAGCGATTGACCTGCTGGAAAGCAGCTTTGCAGAGAAGGACCTGGGAGTCCTGGTGGACAATGGGTTTTTCATGAACCAGCTATGTGTCCTTGTGACCAAGAAGGACGATGGTGTCCTGGGATACCTTAGGAAAAGTGTTGTCAGCAGGTCAAGGGAGGTCATCTTAACCCTCTACTCAGTGCTGGTGAGGTCACATCTGGAGTATTGTGTCCAGTTCTGGGCTTCTCTGTTCAAGAAAGACATGGAAGTACTGGAGAGAGCCCAGCGTAGGGCTCTGAAGATGATTAAGGGCTGAAGCACCTCTCTTATGAGAAGAGGCTGAGAGAGTTGGGCCTCTTTAGCCTAAAGAAGAGACAATTGAGAGGGGATTGTAACAAGGTATAAATATCTTAAGGGAGGGTGTCAAAATGGTGGAGCTAGACTATTTTTAATGGTGTCCAGTGATAGGACAAGAGGCAATGGTCACAAACTGAAACACAGAAAGTTCTATCTGAATATGAGGAAAAGATTCTTGACTGTGAGGGTGACAGAGTCCTGGAACAGGCTGCCCAGAGAGGTTGTGGAGTCTCCTTCTCCAGACATATTCTGAACCTGCCTGGATGTGACCCTGTGCCAAGGGTGTCCCTGCTGGAGCAGGTGGGTTGGACTAGATGATTTCTCGAGGCCCCTTCCAACCTCAACCATTCTGTGACTCTGTGACACAATCCTGTGCAACATGCTCTAGGTGACCCTGCTTTTGTAGAGGGGTTGGACTAGATGATCTCTATAGGTCTTTTCCAGTCTCAGTTGTTTTGTGATTCTGTGACTGCCTTCAAGAACAGAGACTCCACAACCTTTCTGAGCAAGTGTTTGGGATTCAACTACCCTCACTGCAAAAAGTTTCCACTTACATTTAAATGGAATTTCCTGTATTTCAGTTTGTACCCATTGCCTCTTGGCCTGTCACTCAGCATCACCAAGGAGAATCTCCCTCCATACTCTTTACATTCTCCTATCAGATATTTATATGCATTCCTCCCTGAGTCATTTCTCGTTCAGGCTAAAGTCCCATCTCTCTCAGTCTAAGAGACACTCTAGTTCTTTAGTCATCTTTGTGGCCCTTCCCCGGACTTGCTCCAGTATGGCTATGTCTCTCTTGTACTGGGGAGCCCAGCATTGGATCCAGCAGTTGAGATGTGGCCTCAGGAGGGCTGAGTATAGGGGAAGGATCAGCTCCCTCAGCCTGCTGGCAGTGTTCTGCCCCATGCAGCCCAGCATGCCATTGAGCTGGCTCGTGGTCAGTTCATCCACCAGGATAGCCAGAATGTTTTCTTCAGACTGCTTTCCAGAGAGTTGGCCCCTAGTCTGTACTGTTGCACGTGATTATTCATATTCAGGTGTAGGACTTGGCTTTTTCCCTTGTTAAACTTCATATAGTTCCTCTCTACCTACTTTCCCAGCCTGCCAAGGACCCTGAATGGCAGCTTAATCATCTGATGTATCAACTGTTCCTCTCAGTTTTGTATCCTCTACAAACCTGCTGAGAGCACATGGTCCCACCATCCAGGTCATTAATGAATATGTTAAAAAATACTGGTCCTAGGATCAACCTATGGGATCGCCAGCTGGACTTTTTGATGCTTTAAGCTTGGCAGTTCATCCAGTAATCAGTCAATCTCGCTGACCTCCTGTTTCACTTGTTCTTCATTAGTTTGTCTTTGAGGGTATTATGGGAGACAAAGTCAGAAGTTGTTTATCTAGACTTACTAAAGTCTAGATAACTTAGCCTTACCAAACATGCACCACTCTCCCCTCATCCACCAAGCCAGTCATCTCATTGCAGAAGGCTAGCAGGTTGGCTAAGCACTATTTCACCCTTGTAAATCCACGATGACTACTCCTAATCACCTTATTGTCCTTTACATGTCTAGAAATAGTCCCCAGAAGTAGTTGCTCTAGGGATCAAAGGGAGACTGACTAGACTATAGCTCCCTTAATCTTCTTTCTTGAAAACAGACATATGCTTTCTTCCAGTCCTCATGAACCTCGCCAGTCACAATGACCTTTCAATCAAAATTGGCTCCACAGTGACATGGGCCAACTCCCTCAGCTCTCGCAGGTTCATATGCACTTACATATGTCCAGTTTGTCTAAGCACTCCCTAATTTGATTCTCCTCCATCAAGGGTAAGCCTTCCTTACTTCAGGCTTCCTCACTGGTCTCAGGGACCTGGGATTACTGAGGGCCATTCTGACCAATAAAGAGTGAGGTGAATTAAACATTCAGTACCTCAGTACTCAGGCCATTACCCATTTATCAGTGGGCCTACATTTCCCTAGCCTTCCTTTTGATGCTTAATAGGACAGTATATATGGAGAAAGCCACAGTAAGAAGATGAAATTTTATTTCAAGAGTTTCAACAGTAACAAGCACAACTGAGCAGTTCGTGTAGACTGTATAACGGAATCACATGGTAGGCGCTATTCAGTGCTTTTAAAAATGAAATTTTAAAACTTGTTTTTTTTGAACTGATTGTACTGATATTTAGCAAATTACCCCAGTGGAGTGAAATGGAGAGATCTCCAGTGCTGACAACTATTGCCAAGAAGCTGGTAACGATGATCAGATGGTATAACTGAGTGAGAAGGAAATTAAGCCTCCTTACAACTAGAACGCAAAGAGGAGGCCAGGGAACTAGGTTTGGTGAGATAGAAAAATCCAGGTTTCCTGAAGCAAGAAACCTTATATAAGCAATGAATCTCATCCATTTAATCACAGAAATGAATTTAATTCATTTAATCTTAAGTATTTGATTTTCTCCATCTGCGGAGATGTGTTCTCTATGAACAAGCTTGGTTAGGCTGTCTTCTACAGACTGCCACTAGCCATTTCCATTGGGGCAGTTATATTTTAGCTAGGTTAATCAGAGAACAATGTTGCTATTTGTTCAGAACCTGGGTTCCGCTGGACAGTGTTAAGAAGGTTTTGGGTGCTGGGTGAGACTGAGATATCTTGGGATTGGTGTTTGAGAAGCTCTACTCTCAGAACAGAAGAATACCACAGAACTGAATGCAGTTCAGTCATTATAAAACCTGGTAACAGTTTTGTAGTGTCAATAAACAAAATATATCTTAGAGAGAGGGAAAGTAAAGGTACTTCTCACATGTTTATAAAGCAAAACCATATTTTTCTTAGTAATGTGAGCTGCAAAGTTTATAAAGCACTTTGAGTATTTACCATGCAGTAAAAATAAGCGGGAATTACAAAGCAAAGAATGAAATGATCGAGTTACATACGTTTGGATGTAACAAATGTTTTCCCAAATACAGCAGGTAAGCAATTAACACTCCCACGCCCTGTTATAAAATATGTGCTGCAGCTGAAATACATGCATGTTGGAATTTGAAGCAGGGCTCATTAATGTAGAAGATGTCAGGCTAAGAACTGGCAGTACTAACAAGTTGCACCTGAAAATACTGTGAACCTCTACCAGTAGAAAAGAGAGTTTGATCCAGTATAATGTGAGCATAAGGATTTTGCTATCTTGTAGCTCCATGTGTCCTTCTGTAATGTGGGTACTGTTCTTAGTTTCACTCATTACAAGAGACCATGGCATATACTTTTCTCATATTTAAACTAAATAGCACTTAATAGCATCAGTATGCTAACATTAACTATGTTCCCCCAATAATAGTGTTTTTTACATGCTATTTGTACTGCAATTGCCCATAAAGACCTTAACCAAAATTGGTCGTCATTGTTCTTGGCACAGTATAAACATACATTAAATTATAGCTCCTGCTCCATAGAATATATCACTTGGAAAGAAATAAACTTGGTGCCGTGTGTCATTGTATCCTTGTGTCACTGACCAGTCATGCTGGAGATCTATACTTAATCTTCTGAGACTTTGCAGGGGTTGTCAACACCACTGTTTTTTGAATTGCTTATAGAAAAAAACCTTCCTCTTCCTTCTCCTCCTTAGTTGCTCTGTTGATTTAATGTGTTTCTTCCTACAGAATACCTGTTTTCCTAGGCAGTGATCTAAGCCCTTTCACAGCACCTATTTTATATCATTTTATAACCCGTGTCCTATTCTCCCTTTGGTTCACTCCTTAAATCAGAAAGGGTGGTTCTCACTCCTGATGCGCAAGACCTGCAGGGATAACACCACAGCTGATTTCTGAGAAGTAGTGAGCATCATTTCAGATTCTGGTCAGGGTTTTGATCCTTTTTCATAAAGATTTATTTCAAACCCTAGACTGACTTTGAAGATGCTTTTAAGGACCACAAATTATTGAGTAATATTTTAAATAAGGAAAAACTGATTATGTTCTATAAATATTAATCTCACAGTGTAATAGCTCCACTGCTCTATTATATTACGATTAGCTTGCTGGTGTTACAGCATTTTAAATAAGTGCTAGATGATTTAGTTTGTTCTTATGTTCTTCATAGCAACAGTCTGCAGTCTGAAACAAGATTGCAATTTGCTGATTAAAGAAGTATCATCTAGTCAAGTGAGATAGATTGATGCTTCTTTCTTTAATTTTCACCTTATGACTTTTTATTTACTTTCACATATATTGCATTTTTGGAACAACTTAACTGTTTTCCACTCTTGCTGATTAATTGACATACATAAAATATTCCAAATTCCTTTTACTCAGAAGATGTCACCTATAGAAGGCACATGGGAAAGGTCTGGTTGGAAATGCTAGCTCTGAAAACCATCCAGACTGTCAGGCATCCCTCAGGATATAATCTGCTAAACAAGAGTTGCTCTGATGATGTAATATTTCATACTTGTTTTACTGGCTGCATATGTGACTAGTTGGGAGGCTTTGGGGAAGGATGCTTAGCAGTGGATTATGTTTAGACTCATTCTCCAGCAATTGTCCTGAAACAGCACATCAGAACCTGTCCTTGATAAAAATACCATAGCATCATTTTACTGACAAGGGGATCTGGTCACATATGTATATTTTGTATTCTGGCTCTTCTGACCATTCGCAGGGAAGGAGCTATATGTGAAACAAGAATGCAAATTAAACAGCATGAGTAAGGCTGCAGGTTTTTGCTCGGGTAAATAATTGAGTTGGAGGTGGTATTCACTTTCTTCAATCAAAATGTGACAGTGGTAGAATTTATGCCAAGAGATGTTTTTCCCATCACATCTCAAACCATTTAGCATCTTATTAGATGTAGTCAAATATTTTCATAACTTATGCCTATGCTCTTAATGATCCTTTCTTCACACACAGCCGAAGTGAGACGTGAACCTACATACTCGATCAAAGTCACTTTTCATTTTTAAGTAGACACTGTCTGAAACATGCAGTTTTCCATACTGCCTTTCTGTACAGTGCACTGCCTTGTATGCCAGTCCCCACAGCCAACCCCCTCTGAAAGCAAAAGATACATTTATTTGGATAAGGAGAGGAAACTGGTCCTGTGAATAAGATGGCTTGTTGGCATAGTAGAGTATCTGAGCCCTCTCATCTGTCTTTCTGCTGCGGGTTCTCCTTATCTTTTCCATTTCTCTCCCCTCGTATTCACTGTACTGTATATATCTCCTTTATCATCAGATTGAAATTCCTCTAAGTACCACACAGCACTTTCCTCATAAGATATCATGTAACCTTAAAGTATCTTTAAAAAATGGTAACTGTCAAAGGCCTCCGTTTGATGCACATGGATAATTGCTAGGTGGATTTGGTCCAGAGTTCCAAATGTCAAAGCAAGCGTGATTTAAATGATGGATGGGTAAATACCAAAAAGCCATATGAGTGAGAGTTGCATTTGTTACCACGGTGCTCACTTTTAAAGTATTTTTAGCTTTAATTTTCTTGGATAGCGTTCTTACGGGCCTTCGCACCATGCTTTGATCGATGGAGACTTGATTACGGTAGCAGCTTAGTGTGGGGCACACACCAGTGACTAGCAGTCAGCACCAACATTTCTGCAAGTAAAATGAGGGTTGGACAAATACTCACAGGAAGTGGAAAACACCATTGGCTGACTATGTGACAAAGAACATGGTTAATGTATATTTTATTAATTCTTTTGAACTGCTGCTGATATCAGTATATCAGAATCTATTTTTTTCCTTATATGGCGGTTTGAATATCCTTTCATTAATCACTAAATTACAAGATTTGTACTTAGGGTATGTCTACACTGCAGACATGGCTATGACAGAAGAGAAAATAGCAATATATAGCGTAACTGTAAATTAATGATACTTAGTGGTCTAGCTTCAGCAGTGCTCATCCCAGGCTGGAGATAATTGTCTTTTAATTTAAATAGACAACACTTATTGAGCGAAATTATTTTATCTAGGAAAAAATTAAAGTGAAAGGATTGAAAGTATCTGAACAGTTACCGACCACTTGCTTTCCATCACATTAGTGTTAAAGGCAGGTAATTTTAGCTATATGAAGTCACCCCAAAGTTGTCATGGGAAAACTGGTTTTCTCTGTTTTAGTTATACTTTCAAAAGACTTTAAAATCAATGTAACAGGTAGGTGCAACTTCAATATTGCATATATGCATTACAGAACCCTTAATACATTAATTTATTTGAAAGTAGTTTTGCTGTTCTTTTGCTGAGGGAGTTCTAAGGACAGAACTCATGGATAAACAGCCACTTTATTTTGAAAGCAGTTTAAATTTGGGGGGGAATTAAAGATTTTTCCTCAATTCAAGCACATCACCATGCTGCATTTAAAAGCCAAGTAATGAAAATTGTATTTTTCAGCTAATAAATCCCCTAAAAGGGAAATCTCATTAATGTAAAGAATACACTGAATGCTTGTTTGTTATACACAGTTGACCTCTGTTAAATGCAGTGTTGTGCTCAGAGAGTACAGGAGAATGTTTTTTTATCTGAGAGAATGATAGTTGTAGGGAGAAGAAGAGTTATTTGCCGAAATAACTTCATCTCTGGCTGATGACACTAAGTGACTCAGGGCAGGGCAAATGAAAGCCGTCGGCAGAGTTACAGAAGGCTTTCATGACGCTCACTGACCAAGTGGTAAAACAGCAGGTGAAATTCAGTGCTGATGGATATAAAGCAAGGCCCATAGAGACTCTTTCCACCAGCTTTTCATGCACAACAGCAGGTTCTGACCTAGCTATTAGTGCTCTGCAAAGACTTTGCAAAACTGCAACAGGCAGTTCTATGAAAATGGCTTTGCTCAGCAACAGTCAAAAAAGCTAGATGACTGCCTGGAATTGCCAGGAAAGGTGTAGGCAATGAAAGAGCAAGCCCCACCATGCGATGGGTGAATCCGCAGCTCTCCAATGTGTGATGCTGTCTCTGCTCTCCCCTGCTCTGACCAGGATCGGCACAAATCCACAAACCCAAATCCACGTGAGGACCAGCCTGAGGATCACCCAGGGCAGCAATTCCCAGAGCCGGGGTTGTTCCTCCTCACTGCCCAAGGCGCTGACCTCAATGGCCACTGAAAGCAATTGAGCACTTGCCCGGGCAGCAGCTACATTGCTGCACTGAAGGCAAACCCCCAAACCGTGCAAAGCAGGGGGTGCGTTTTGAGGATCTGCCCAGGTTATTTTGTTGGCTGTCACAGTTCCATCTTGAAAGTGTGCACGCTCAGCCTCAGATCTGGTTCTCCCATAATGGAGGAATTTTGGAGAGTTTGGGATGTTGCTTTACTGAGATAAAGGAGAAGCAGGGTGTTAGGGTTCTATCGAGAACAGTGCCAGGAGCTGTCTAATCTTACAATCTATTTATGTTCCTGGAAAAAAAAAAAAGTTGCCACCTCTGTCTTCCTCTAGTTAATTTGCTGGCCTTTGGGGACAATTGCTCAGTTTTAGAAAGATGAGTTTCACAGAACAGAACCCAGATACTGCAAGCTTTCCTGCTTTTCCAACAACTGAAGATATTTATACAGTGGAATGGAGAAAGTGCTAATTAATATGTTTTTGCTATTGATTTTGCTTTTTCCTCCACTCCAGGATCATTTTACTATGAGCTTTATGATTTTATTGGTAGATCTGCTAGTTTCTTTCTCCCACATTAATTTTGTTCGTAAGATGGAATTAATGTTGCTATTAGGGGTCTCTACTTTTTATTATCATCACAAGTACAGGGAAAGCATTATTATCTTTTTAAAACTTGCATTGTCACTTACTGTTGCAGTTAATTCTTAGACATTCTGATCTGCATTGTTGTCTATAGAGAAGCCAATAAAATGTTAATAAAAAATGGGCCAATTCTAAAATGCTGGAATCAATATGTAATAATATAGTATATAATTCTTACATGTTAACCTTCACCATATAGATTTAATATCACATCTAATTTACACCAAGTATAAAAAGTATCTGTCTCTAAAGTCATTCTCACTGTATTTATTTTTTAGGATGGACCATTTTCCACTTCTGATGTCACTGTATGTCACATTTTGCTCAAGGAACAATAACATATCCTCACCCAGTTCCCTTACCCAGCAACGACTTACGTAAAAAAATTCTGAGTTCAGATATTTTACAGTGAAGGGCAAAATTGGATTCACTGTTCCAAACATTACCTTCAGTTCCAATGGTTTAAACCTGTACATTTGAGTCATCTGCTCAAATACTCGTGCTCTAACCAGCATAACAAACACAAACATTTGCCATGCTACTTCTAGACTTTTCTGTGCCATTTTAACCAAACTGTCATGCGTTGCTGGCGTAATAATCAGATAATCAGATTTAGTTTTCAACTTTGACTGCTAGAAGTGGACATCCTTCCCTCCTGACTTAGAAGCCTATTCAACTCTACTCCTACTAGCCTCAGTACACAAATGTGATTCCAGGGCAAGTCTTGCCTGCTGGCCTTACTGCTAGTTTGCATGTGCAGATATTGCAGAAATATTTTCTTGGGGCTTACTATCTATGGAGCCTATCCCATGGCTGTTTGCCTGGAAAGGCCACTGCTACTAAAAGATGAAATGTGTTCACAGTGAGAACATCCTGTTTCAGACCCTGAATCTCGTTTACAAGATATTCTGTTTCTTTTGTTGTTAGTATTTTTATTTATCTCATCTCTTTTGTCTGTAATACGTCAAATACTGACTGCATTAGAAACATATTTATTTTGTTTATTTAGGTGAAGTGACTATTGCTCTCGGGAGAGGAGGGGTCACAGACAGGCTTGGAGCCACCCACTGTGTGACCGGCTGCCCCTTGGGATGCCGGTGACTGCAGAAGTGCTTTCACAGAGGGACCTGTGGGAGAAGCTGCCTTTGTAAAGACATCTATCCCTTAGGAGCTGCAGGTCATGCCGAGCAGGTCTCTAGTAGACATGATACCAGCAACTTTTGAGCCTACAGAGCGTGGTGGAGGAAGCCTGCTTCTGGAGAGGCTTCTGGGGAGCTCTGTGTTAAGTCCCTTCCTGAAAGAGCAGTATTCAGGAGGGTTTCCGTAGCTTTGAATCAGTCCCTGCTGGAAAGCCAGGCGTAGCTCATGGCATCTCTCAGTCCAGTAAACCCTCTCACAGACTGGTGCCAAGTGGGCATGATGTTGCTGTGACACTGG
This sequence comes from Tinamus guttatus, assembly GCF_000705375.1. Next base: position 21,268 of record NW_010587999.1, read on the forward strand.
ATTCCCTGGTGTCTAAGTGTGGGCATGTAAGAGCAGAAATATTTCTGAGTCAGTCCCTGTGCCACTGATATGCTTGGACAGTAAGGAATAGTCTTGACTCTGAGAGCAGAAAGAGGTTGAGGAAGCCATATTATTTAGTAAGGACTAGCAAGGTCCGAGATCCTCACTATCTGTTTTCAGTGACAATTCATTCTTCATAATCATAGGTGATTGATACAAGGCAAGCTCTACACTGCTTCTTGCGTGTTAGTTTTTCTTTTCTTGTGTGTGAATTTCTTGTGTGTTAATTCTTGAATTTCACAGTCCAGTCCTGCATTACTTATTACTTATTTATAGCTCTCTTTCCCCTCACCCTCCCTGCCAGCATCTGGCTGCTGTATATGAGACATGCAATTGCAATTTGGAAATGTCTTCTGAAAAACTATCATCTGCTGCTAAGGATCAGGTACCTCACAGCAGCAGGGAGATTGGGAATTGAGACAGCCCTCTTAGGGACTGAGTTTGGGGCTGTCTCTGGACTCAGGCAGTACTGCTGCATGAGTTGTACAAGGCTGTCTTTTTGGAGGCTTTGTGCATGTATTTTTGTGATTTTTTTTTCATTTTTATTGCAAGTTGCATCACAGTTGTGAGGTTCAGCAACTCCAGGATCTGTATTTGGAGAGTCACTGGACCCACAAAGGAAAATGCTTCTCCTGGAGCATTGCACACACGCAAAGGATGCCTGGCTATGACATCTGCAGATGCAGCCCTAGGTCTTCACAAAAACAGTGAAGCAATTTTTGCTACGGCTGTAAGAGATTCAGTGAGAAAAGGGTCTTTTGAAGACAAACATGTTACATACGCAGTACAAGTTTAAAAGGGTAACTGGTATTTCCAGTAACAGTCAGAAGCTGTTACAGAACAGATAGCTATGAAAAAATAGAGTGCATGCTTATATGTACCATAGTAGGTCATGCACATTATGTTTTCTGCCAAACGAAATTTCTCTGTATGTTTCAAAGATAGCCCCAAGAAAAGCATTTTTCAGCAGCGGGAATGTGAAGCTAAAAATGCAAGGAAAGAAAAATGCAGAATCATCAGTAGAAGTCAACATTTACCACCTAGTGCCATATTTTCTGATATAATTCTATTGTTTCCATATTCTGTGCTATGCTAAACTATGGAGACCTTAGTTATGACAGTTACTTTTCACTACAGCATTGATGGAGGGTTCAAGGACCTGAGATGTAGCCAATGCTTGGTTCTTCTACGTGAGTGCAGAAGCATTAGGAGCAGCTGCCCTGCATTATTGTATTTTACCTTGCAAGTGCTTCAATTCAATGTATTACCCTGCAAACCTCTTTGTCATTTTAATACTTTAGTTTCATCTACTTTTGCCTTCTTACTGAATATATTTGTGGTGTGTATGTATTAGTGGTGGCATCTGTGTTTTTCTGAAGCTGAGAGATACCACTTAAGACTGCAGCTATGTATTTTTTGCTTTTCTTGCATATATTTTTCATGATCAGTTTTAAAGGGAATTATATTTTTTGAAAGATTATTACAAAACTGTTCTGATGTGGTTGACAAAATTGTTAAGTAATTTTCTTCCATGGTTGTGTCAGTACTTCATAATAAAGGTTCTGTTTGACTCTCAAATGAATTTGCCAATTAACTTTTTAGGTTTTTTTATATGATTGTTTTACGTACAGTATAATTTAAAAATTATAATTAAAAAAAAATAAAATCCTGCTTCTAATCTAGGAAGATTTGCAAGTATTAATGGGAAACTCAACAGCAAGAGCTGAATAAAATCTGACATTTCTGAATAGCAGCTTTAATCCTATTCTAAAAGGAACTGCACAGATATCTCTCTGCACATGGACAAACCTCCATCATACTCATCATTTTGTTTATTTTACCATATTATTCAAGTCTTTTAAATTCAAGTCTTTTACAGAGAAAAGCTGTGTTTTATAATGCACTGGACTGAGTAGGTGAGATAAGCCAGGTTTTGCACAGGGGGGTATTTCAGTGGCAGAAACAATCACTGGGAAAGGGAATAATTTCCTAAGTGGCATTTCATCTTTACTGAAAATTTCAATGGTGATGCTTTACAGCTGTCATCTTTCAGATTCAAGAGTTCCATCTAGAGGAATCCTATTTTATGAGCTTTGTTTTGCTGATCTTTGAATATGTGTCATACTCACTCTTTGAAAAGAGAATAATTAATTCTCAGTTTTCCTTTTGCCTATCTATAAATTCCATTTCTTTCCCAGCTATATTTGAAATAATATTATAATATCAGTATTCCCTCTTATACCTAATATTTCATATCCATTTTTCTGTTTAACAAGTATACTCAAAAGAGAGGTGAATTCTGGTCAGGTCTGACTGTAACTTACCAATTTGTATCCCAGAAAGCTACAGGATCAGCTTTTTCCATTAACAGTGATTTAAAAAAAAAAAAAAAAAGTAGCTGAATAGATTCTGGCAACTGTGAACCATATAGTAATATAGAAAATGTTGCACGTGGACACACTCATTGAGAACTGATATTTCAGCTAGGGTTCATAGATCCGTTCAGTTTGTTCTAGGAAACATTGTTTCCAAATCTCTTTTTATTAAACTGAGAGATATTTGGATAAAGGTTGAAGTGAACTAGAAGAATTTTGTTCCTACCTCTTGGGGTTAGTAATTAAGTTCTTATTTTTATCTACTGAACATTTTAAGACCTTCTACAGTTAGCAAATCCTAATTTATTTATTTTATATCTCTTTGTTTGTCATAGAATCATAGAGTCATTAAGGTTGGAAGGGACCTCTAGAGATCATCTAGTCCAACTCCCCTGCACACGCAGGGTCACCTACAGCACGTGGGACAGGACTGCGTCCAAGCGGGTTTGGAAGATCTCCAGAGAAGGAGACTCCACACCCTCTCTGGGCAGCCTGTTCCAGTGCTCTGTCACCCTCACTGTCAAGAAATTTTTCCTTAAGTTCCTGTGGAACTTTTGGTGCTTCAGTCTGTGGCCATTTCCTCTAGTTCTGTCAGTGGCCACCACTGAAAAGAGGCCAGCACCATCCTCCTCACGCCCTCCCTTGAGGTCCTTATATACACTGATCGGGCGTAAGAGATAAATACGGTAATATTTAATAATGAAGTCTCATATCTAAAGTGGTATTAAGAAGATGTTGTTATTCACTTGTGATGATTTTGCCTAAAAGGGAGTCAGCTTTCTAGATATCAGTGAGAAAAGTTTTTGCTGTCAGAACCAAGCTAGCAAATGGTGTATAGTGCACGAGCAAATGACTTACATGGTGCAAACCAGGAAAATGAGAAATTCCATAGTTTATGCGAGTGAAACTTGAATTTTGCAGGTATGGTTTAAATTGTTTAAAACACGACACACCTTAAGCACTCTCCTTTCCCAAGGAGAATTACACATATTTTCAAAATCCATGCCAAGATTAAAAGTGTAGCAGCAATCCTAGATTAGTTTCCTAGACTGGTATATGAGACTTACTGGTGTCGCCCTACTAAAAAAAAAATCCCTCCAGTTTTATTTCTGATTTATTGTTTTAAGAAAATCCTTTGATGTTTCCTTAAGAAAATTAATTATAGCAGTAGCATATATACAAACCCTCCTAGAAAATTGAGGTCAGGCCGGTAAGCTTGAGATTATAAAAACAAGTTGCTGGGGCAATGTCTATAAAATGATAAAAGAAGACCAGGGAGGCCCTGAAACCTAGTGATGTGGAACAGCTTGAATTTACATTGCTTAAGGCTAGTCCCTTGGTAGCAGATTTGTGTTGGAAGGATCTGATTGAAGCAGTCTATAACATTGTCAGTGATTGCACTGGCTTCTTGGCCTCTTTTTACTTAGAAATCAGGATTTACCCTTAATAATAGGGTTCACAAAAAACTCCCCCTCACCAAAAAAAAAGAAACACAACCAACTAGGTACCACTAGAAATAGAGCAGTATGAATTCAACAGAGCAGAACAGGTGAAGTGCATTTCGCCACTTACTTATACTTCCTTTTTTCTTTCAAACTCAAAGTAAAATGCATCATTTTTAACTACATGTTAGAAACATGATGGTATTGCTGATTTTCAACCTGGAGGCTTATTTCAGTTTTGATTATGTGATGCCAAAAAAAGAACTTTTTTACCATGTTATCTTTGATTTCATTTTCTGCCAACATTTCCTAAATTTTAGATGTCATTATAAAGACAATTGACAATTGATGTCAATCACATAACCCCAGGCTTCAATTTGTTTGTGTTTTTAATGAAGCAACATTGTGGTATGCAGTCATAACTTAACTTATCCAATCTGACACCTGCCACCTTGTTTCTGTCAATGTTGGTTTTACAGCTTTTTGTAGTTGTCCTGAACTTTCTCCCTCCTCACTTTTTAACTACCTTTAGAATTATGGAATTTCGGGGATTTAGCAGAGGAAAATATTTTAGCAGAGGAAAATATTTGCATTATTACCTGATCTACTGTGATTTTAAGAAGTAACCACAGGGATGTTTCTGAACAAGTGGATGCAATTGACTGCAATGAGAAGTTTGCTTATAAGGTATTATAGGAAAGACTATTGTTTTGCATTCTATTTAAAAATGGACACCTTTAGAAAGAGTCCTAAGGACTGCTAAAGTTTTTTTTTTGCCCCTCAGAGTGCCTGGAATTGGCTAATCCCACAGCAAAGCCAGGTGTTAGTGCATAGATTTACCTGCTCAACTGAAGTGGCTGAGAACAGACACAGTCTTCCTGGGGCCCCTCTATGACAATGTTATATTTCAAGTTATATTTCAAGTCTTTTTGTTCACAGTTCCTTCAAACTTTTCAGAGGAAGGCGGAATCCTTGCACAGTGAATTTCACCTTAGAGACCATGACCTTGCTTTTCTTCGCTGCCTTACAAAAGCACTGAAGTATTATTTCATAGCTGCTCCTGGTCCTGCAAGTCCCAAGCTGAAAAGCCCAGCTCTGTGATCAGTGAAAAGGATCACCTTTTCTCTGCTAGTGACCAGTGAGCTTTGAATTAAAGTTCATATTTCTTAGATGATGAGCTTTCTCAATTACAAGTAAGATATCTCAAGGAAGGTGGAATGGACCTGGGACAAAATGCGGATGTAGAAAGCTGAAGGAAAAGTTGATTTCTTTTTTTTTTTTTCTTTTTTGAGCCAGTACTGGTAGAAATAGTGTCCCCCTAATATTTCACTTGAAACAAACAAAACAATCACTGACACATTTCACCATAAACAAAATCTCATCATTGATCTCAATTGTTAATTTCAAAAAATAGGATCTTTAAGGCTTTGTCAGGATTGTGATGTAATGCTGTGACATTGTAGTTAAATGCCACTCTGTACAACTTGCACTAAAATGCAGGACCTGTGTTCTTATTCTCCTTTCATAATGTTATTGAGGTGGAAAATGTGTGGTCTGGTGTTAGCATAAGGCCAAAGTAACAGTGCATTGAGAAGTAAGTTGCTCGATGAGGCTTTCAAAATCTGGGAAAAACTCATCTATTTATTTATACATGTATTTGGTTTACTCACTGAGCATAACTTCACCTTGGAAATAACAATATTTGTACAGTGTAATTTCCAGAGGAAAAGAAAAAGTCATTCATAAAGAACTTCCCAAATGAGATAACTGTAAAGCAAAATTAATTGTAAGAATTTATCATTTCACAAAACAGTGAGGCAGTTCAAAAAAGGTGAATCAAGTACTGAAAATCCATCAAGCAGGCAGTGCAAAGCCTACATTAACTTTAGTTTTACTCCCTGTGTCCATACATGTTCACCATCCAACAGCTGAAGTTCTTAACTAGCTGCCATGCATACATACATACATACATACATGCATCTCCACAGTCTGTACACCTGGTTTTTGCATGATAGTATTTGTGTGAAACTTACTATCCACTTAGTGTTAAATTATGGTCTAAGATGATAATAACTCCAATCCACTGAGATCTTTAAATGTATGTTAACAGTAAAATTAGCCATACTTTAAATGGCCCCTTATTTGGCACCTAGGAGCAGATCTTTGAATTTCTTACGTGTGTGACTCATAGTGTAGAAACCCATAATTTTTTAGGCAGCTGCTGGGTGCAAAATGTCTTGTATCTAACATTTTTTTTTCCAGTGGAAAGTGTATAATTTAATCAAGATAGAAATATTGCACAAGAGTGTGAATTTTTCAACATTTTGTTTCAAAAATAAAATCAACATGATGATTAATTTCACCACGATTATTATTATGTTTAGTTATATTTTTTCTTTTAAGACAACTTTTAAGTTAGAAATTTCATATTAATGGCAAAATTTGACATAGGCTAGTGTATGCATTTGAATTGAAGACAAGCTACCTGACATGAATCTGTTTTCTGAGGGGAATATGTAGATGCATCTTGGATTTTTTTCTGAATCAGAACAAAAACAGATCTTGGAGTCTCAACATTTAAAGGAAAAGCTGAATGAGTTATTCATTATATAAGCTATATAATAGCTCATAGCTTATAAAAGCTATAAATAAGCATTTAATTGAATATACAAATGAGATCAGGCTATAGGTGGCATTTAAAGGAGAATGAATGAAATAGTAGTAGCTACGAAATGTAATTTATACCAAATTCCCTTTCTGAGAAAGCAGCAGATTTTAAATGACTGCCTGAGCATATTCATTGCCAACATCTGCAAAGAATATTCATACAGGACACAGGGTAGAGGTGGATTCCAGGGTAATCTTTAGAGGCTGAGGACTCCAGTTTCCATTAGAGGGAAATACAGAGATAGGTGACTTTTATGTAAATTTGGTTAATTTATGTCTCCAGACATATATTATATATCTCCAGCCATCAAAGTACGATAGAATTAGGAACAGCACAGGTGATAAACTCATACCCTTCTCTAAACTTCTGATGCAGAGATCACTTTGGTAGTAAGTCCCCCCGGGCCTTTTGACAAAAATGTTTCATGTCTACTGCATGGCCAGCCAAAACTTAAGAGCAAACGGTTACACATCACTGATTTTGTGCTCTGAAAAAGCTCCTCTTAAAAATCTGTAATATCCGAGTGTTTGGGGGAACTACCCAGTGACTAGTGTAGAGTTAAAAATGCTGAAGAATTCCAGGATAATCAAGTTTAAAGCAAAAAAAATTTGGAATCTTAACTAATGGGCATTATTACTTATGTATAGATCAGAAGACTATTTTTTCATAGCATATTGTGGCTGTCCTTAGCTACAGAACTAAAATATTTGTGAATCAGATAGCTAAAAAGAGGTTGAGAATGCAAGATACTTCAAACAATGCCAAACATTTCATATTAGATATATCTAATTAGAAAGTAGTTTCCTATTCATTAGTAGATAACAGATGCCTTCAGAAGTATCTTTTACCATGCATGAGATGGATTTGAATCCTGACTAAATTTATTTACTGCAGCTGCAGGTATATTTGTAAATCTGGTAGAGTTATATATAGAATACACTTGTATGAATTTATCCTCTTTTAATCAAACTAATTTTGAGCTTCTATTTCTAATCTTTTTGTGCCTCTAAATAAAAGTAACAGTAATAACAGTAGTAATAATAATAACAAAGAGCTTTCTCTTCAAGGTCCACATAGACATAAAAGCAAGGATAGAAGTCACCCATTTTGACTTGTCCTACATTTGGCTGTGTTCCAAATTAGCTGATAGGATTACACATGAAAGTATCCAGCCAGAAAGTTGCATGCCACCAATTAAGATTCACCTGAAATAACCCTGCTGTTTTACAACAGTGTCTTTCAGATGAAAGACTGTCAGAATAGGAAGAAAATGTAAGCTTAGCTGGCAGCTCTGTGAAACTCCCAAGTGAAGATATTTACCCTGAGATTTGAAACCAGTGGCTGTATCTCAGTACCTGCCTGGTCCCTGCTAACAAGAGGGTGTCAAACCCTGTATTTACCCTGATGTGCTCAGTAGCACAGGCAGCCAGGATGGTCTTTAATTTTTTTCCTGACACAGTGGTGATCCTCTAGCAGCATGGAAAGAATTTTTGTGCTCAGAGGCAGATGTAGGCATATTCAATTAAAATGCTTTCATGGGCCTGGGAAACTCTTTTGTGTTTATTCTCACTCTTTTTTTTTGACATTATCTCATCCTTCACCTCATCTTTTTTTGTCAGCTGCTCTGAGGAAACACATTTCTGTAACAGTTTAAGTTAAAAGGTAACAGTTAAAGTTTATGGTTTATGATATGAATTGCTTCGCACTGAGGTGTATAGGAAGATCATTAAAATACAAATAGCAGCAGATGAAAAACTCACACAACAGGCACTGTGTCTTCATATTATTGGTTACTTGCTAGCAATTTTCAGATGTTTTTTCACAGCAAAATTATAGTATGGAAAATCTGCCAGGCCAGAGGATATCAGAACATGATATCACAGGATTCTAACCTCTTGCCATTATACTGGGGCAAGTCATCATAACTCTTCTTAGTGCTATGTGGGTCACTTGCTGCGGCTTAAATAGCAGAAGCTGATCCCTCTTCTGCTATTCAAAAATTTGCATGCTCAATTCAAGCAAATAATAAAAGGGTAATGTGTATCTTAGTTCCCATCCCAAAACATATGGGAAGACACGTCGCCTTCTCAGCTTGGCAATGACGTTTTGTCATCTGTTTTCCATCTGATATCATAGATAGGAACACATAGCTATTCAAAGCTACCAAACAGTTTATGTTATACATGGGTCCTGCCAGGCAGTGCCTGGGTGCCTGGATGGCAGTACGGAGACCAGAGATCTTATACCAGCTTTGTAAAAGTGTTGTTTAGCCTTTCCTGTTTCCTGCCCCCTGTAATGCTTCTGAGTCTAAGCATTCACTCTCACAATATGAAAGCAAAACATACCGAGGCACCAGCTCCTCATGAACTGCTTCCGTGGAAAAAAAGCCTAGGCCTGGCAGGCTGAGCTAACTCATGGTGTGCTGCGGATGAGCAAGGGATGGGGACTACAGGGTATCTATGCTATGTAGGTAGTGCTCATCTTGTAAGTAAAGACACAGCTGTTTGCTCTAGGGCAAATCCTTTTTTTTCCTTCTGTTCTTCTCTACCCTTAATCCCCTTATTTATTTTTATTTTGGAATCTCTGGAGGACAGAGACTCTTCCTTTTACTCTGTACAATGATTACTAGTCACAGAACCCTAATCTTAGTTTGGGCTGCTGTAGTACAAATGTTGCTTAATAATTAGAAAAGTATAATGACCTCAGTCTGTCTGAAGTTCGTGAGTGAATTTGTAGAACTTTCCAGGAAACAATCATTACAATCATAAGGCAACAAACACAGCACTGTTCTGTATGCTCTATAAATCCTACTATGCCACACTTCCTGGATATCTCGATACACTTAAACACTGTATTACCACTGTGCTTTCCTTGTATGCATCAATATGTAAGGCAACTAAGCGAGTTCCTGAGTTGCCATGGAGCTGAACTGCACGGATCTTGGGAGACAGTGAAAACTAATAAAACAGAATGAGAGACTAACTCCCTGGGAGCTGGATTTTCAAATTTGTTGGTCAGATTGCATTGTCAGGTATATCAGTGATGCACAGCTGGAGTATTTTCTTTGTGTACAAAATAGATCCAAGCATTTCCCCCCGAGGTGAATTTCTAAATTTCCTCTGTCTCTAGACAGAGCTAGAGAGCCTTGTCTCCTAGAGCCTTGCAACTTGAGCACACAGCTTCATCGTCCTCCTTTTATCTCTGGCTTTCCCCTCCAAGTACTGCCCTCAGCACTCATCGGAAGGGTCTGCTTTTGGAAAGCAGAGTTTCAGCATCAACCTTCCTTTAGGACGGCTGCTGTGCAAGAGAAAGGAGAGAGTGTTTCCTCCTGAACAACTCACAAAATGCAAGCAGCCTCAGGAATGGGTGGGATTCGTTTTGCTAAGGGCAGGTACTTTCATGTGAGCAAGTGGCTCAAGTCACTGGGGAGAAATGCGTTCTTAAAAGCTTCTATTTTCGGCAGAGATGAACAACAACACAGACCACTATGGCTATATTGATTGTCATTGATTATAAAGAGACCTTTTGATACCTTGCTCTGCTGGAAACATCAACACTGCAGGTGAACTTCACGCAGGATGCGCTACGCCTGGATAGACTGTCTGGCTACAGTGAGAATTTTACCCTGAATATTCATACACTAAGGCCTCAATACTTGCTTGCCAGTATCATCTCCTGCCATTATCAGCTCTTTCCATAAGAAAAAGGAAAAAAAAGGGGGTTTTTTTTGCTCCTTAAAAACAGAATCTGAGAAGGGAAGATACAAGATACAATTCTGAGAATGGAAGTGGGGACTGGAAGACCTCTGGATGCAAGAATGTCTACTTCTTTACATAAGTAAAATGTAGAAAAGGTTTTTTTTTCTTTTTCTTTTTTGGCATTTTATAAATGACTGAATGGATTAATTTGTTTTCCTGTCTGAATAGCTTTGTTAGGCACTTTAACAGTAGATTCCTGAGTGTATTGAGAGAAGTCAGCTATATTCCAATGGATTTTTCAAAATTCCGCAAAATAGCTGCCAATGAATTCCACAGAATTGCATTAGATTTTTGGTGAGGATAGAAATAACTTAACGGATTTTCAGCTGCAGAGGGAAATATTATGCTACTGCTGTTCAGCAGTGACTTTCTCCCTTCCTTTCAGAAGCTTTTCTGTGTCAGCATTGTAGGTGGGGATGAGGGAACTTCTCAAATCTACACTTCCTCCTTGAGGATCGCACAGTCCTGGAGTCAGTATCATGACTATTACTGGTATCGCAGGACTGGGGCATTCCCATATCAGAGAATGTAATTACCAAGCATGTGGTCAATTCTGTCTGCCACGTCCATGACTCTTCCATGAGCCAGTTCGCCACATGAGGCAGTGGCTGTCCGAGCAGTCCATAAACTCAGGGAAGCAAAGAGGACTTATTTACATGTGATTTTGGACTTTGGCAAATCTTCTGAGGCCAAAATGACTCTATAGGGAAACCAAATCAAACCAAGCTAACCAGCCAACCAACCAAAAACAAAACTAACAAGCAAACAAAGAAACAAACAAACAAAAAAACAAACAAACAAAAAAACAAGCAAGAGAAACATCTGCACACAGAGAACTCCTCCTTTTTTTTTTTTCTTCTGGAATCTGCATGAGAAATTCACTCCCAGGAAGGTGGATGGATAGCTCAGAGCGTATAGGAGAAATACCTAGGTGATGAGTAGTTGCAACTTATCATTTGCTGTCTCCTTGTAAAAACCCATGAAGGTTGTCCAGCTGTCTTGGAAAGCATCTAACTCCTCATTACTCTGAAGAGTAATCTTTCAAGACTCACTTAAACCAGTGAACTGGAGGATTATATTCACCTGCTTTGGAAATTCTACCTGTGGCAGATCAATCTTCTCATAGCAGGCAGGTCCTTAGACAGGAAGGAGCAAGGGAATATGGCACTGTTTTTGAACTGCATAAAACTTCCTCATAATCCGTCATGATAATTGATGTACCATGGGATTTCAGTTAACTTAACTAGAGCTCAGCAGAGTTTGTTTTTTCCTGGAGAAGAATTTTTACTGTGTCCATTTGAGATTTTTATAATTATTTTAAGTGAGGAAGGACAGGGAGTTTCCATCCCCTTCTTGAGAACTGATACTGTGCAAACAAACAGCAAAATTCACTTGGCCTCCAACAGTTTTCAAACTATGCACAAGTGCAAAAGTCAGCAAATGAACTCAACAAACAGGCTGGGGGAGCTTAAAGTAACCGCCAGACAGTTATGATCAGCATGAGGTCATTATGATCAACAATCATACAACAATTATTATTGTACATCCCTAAATAGCCTATTCTGGCAGTCCCATAACATATGCAACACCCTGTACCTTCTGCTACTCCGTATATTTCTAATTGGCTACTGGTATTTTCTGTCTTCCTCATAGTATTTGATGTTCAGAGCTTTCTTGATTGTTTCTTATGCTGAATATGGTCAACAGATAAAATTTACATTTCTAGTGCTTGCAGCTGCCTGAGATCTGTAGATTTTTTAAGTTAAAGTAGTTGGAAAACAGCCTTGATTTAGGTTTAAGATATGTAAGACACAATTAGAATAATTTAATTGACCATTAAAAATCTTGGCTTCAAAGGAATTAAACCTCTCTCTAAGATATATTGTCACCTCATAGTCCATTTGCTATAATTTGAGCACTTTTATCAGCCTAGTATCTTACCAAAGGCTTCACAAACATGGGAGATAATTAAAAATCAAAGATCAAAGTGTTGAAACAAATCTCATTAATAAACTCTAGGAAAATAGGATTGTTAAATTATTAAACAAGAAGACAACTCAAACAAATATTTGGAAACACTGAAGTAGGATCCCACTGTCACTTTTGGTGGGGTGCATGGTCCACATGGTGAAGAAATTAATACTGGTCTTTGTCCTACTGCCATTGATCTAAATAGAAGCTGCATGTGGTGATTCTCATTGCAGCTCTCTTCCACAGCTTTTTTCCTTTTTCAGTGCTATGCTTTTAAGTACTCTGACAAATCAACAAATAATGCAACACAGTAAAGAAGCAATGAGCTTGAAAACATTGCATTAAACCTCTCTGCTTAGCATTGGTACATGGAGGGTCCTATTGAGAAGAGAAAGAGCTTGATCAAACCCATATCCCATAGAGGAATATCAGCCATCTGAGGTATTTAACGAAGTTTCTTGTGCCTTCTGGAAAAGGTTCAATAAGCAGAATTTACAGTTAGGGTTTTTGTAAATCCGTTTGTCATTAATGGTACTATTATTAAACAATTCTTTGGAGGTAGCATGTAAAGGCTGTGACTAATTTGCCTTTGTCCGTGGTTAAGAAATACAAACTGCTTCCCTGGATTCAGAATAATAGACTGAAATATTCCCATTTCCTGCAGATCTGTGAAAATAAACAGATCTGATCTCAGTTGAAAGAATGTTAGTAAAACCGGCCTTCATTTGTAGGAGAAAATAAACTCTGCTGATCCTTTAGATGTGGGAGTATAAACAGCATCCTTTTTCTCCCAGGGCAGTGCATAATGTGAATGCATGGTTTGTACATCTTCAAAATAAACAGCTAATCACTCTTTCCGGCCTAATTAGGTTATGTTCTGGCCCCTGGCTCTAGGCCTCAGACAAAGTATTTTCTCCAACGCCATACTGAGGAAAGCTCCATTCTGCTCCTAAGAAAGATAGGGAGTTCCACTCTGTGTTCGTTAGTTAATATTTGCTCCCTGAGGAAATCCAGCTTGAAGACTTTCCTTATAAACTTGGCAAGTCCAAGGTGAGAGTATTTTCATTGCTTCCTGCAAGGAACAAATGTAATCGTTCCTCCTTGTACTAGGGACAGGCGCAATGTGGAGAAGAGTGAAATCAGTTTCTTTTTGTTTGTTTTTCTGAAGTCAACCATTTCCCTGCTTGCAATTTGTAACTTGCTAGGTTTTCATCTGGGAGTTTCTTCACTCCTTTCCATAAAAGTGATTTAGTGATAGCACAATTTAACTGTCAAAGTTGTGTACAAATGGCAGCTAACTCATCCATGACGATTGTCAAGGGCCAGTGTTATTACTGCTGCGTTGCTGACAGGGAAAAGAAGCACAGGCCTGTTGTATGGTATGCTCAAGCTGACACTTTGCAAGGAAAGATGTGAGAATGCAGAGGAAGCTTGCAGGAGCTCACAGGCCAGGTCCTGCATTGCTGGATGCTTTACAGGGCTGCTGTGAGAGCTGTTGTTCTTGAAGTGCTGCCTTGTCACTGGGGACAAAGAGAATTCAGCCAGAAACAGACCAGTGGCAATGGCCAAGTGAACCTTTTGAACTCTGGCTCATCAGGGCTTTCTGGGTCATAATGTGGGGTCTCGGGGGAGAAATAGCTGGCCAGATTCTGAGTGTTACCATATTGCATGTATTCACAGAATCACGGAATCACAGACTGGTTGAGGTTGGAAGGGACCTCTAGAGATCATCTAGTCCAACCCCCCTGCTCAAGCAGGGTCACCTAGAGTACGTGGCACAGGGTGGCATCCAGGCAGAGTTGAAGATTTCCAGGGAAGGAGACTCCACAGTCTCTCTGGGCAGCCTGTTCCAGGGCTCTGGCACCCTCACAGTAAAGAAGTTCTTCCTAACATGGAGGTGGAACTTCTTGTGTTTCAATTTGTACTCATTACCTCTTCTTCTGTTGCTGGCCACAGCTGAGAAGAGTTTGGCCCCATCTTCTTTACATTCTCCCCTCAGGTATTTCATGGAAAATAAAAAAAGCTGAGCAAGGACATTTCTTAGCCCCCTGGCATTTACTTCACTAGGACTTTCTTAGAAATGACTGTTTCTGTACACTGCCCGGTTTGCTTGCACTTCTTTGTAAGTATTGTATTTGTTAGCCCAGGGGCCAAGCTGAGACACTGCAGCTCTCTGGGCTCCTGAATTGCAAATACGTGCAATCCCCCACTCCCTCCAAGCACCAGCACCATCTCTACCCCTTCCCAAAGCCACCAGTCTCCCTCCTTTTGGTGAAGAGCTGCAGCTGCATCCACAGCTGGGGCCTGCTGCGGAAAACTCTGTCTGCTTATGTGACTGGGACAGTCTGGTGACGTCTAATTGCCTGGTGATAACCCTGCATGGAGGACTTTTTGGCAAGCTGCTTTGCAGCCTCTCCCGGGGGTGTCTGCTACAGGGAGCACCAGGCAGGGACCTTTCCCTGGGGGAGAGGGAGCATGTGCTCCGTGCAAAACGGGAGCCGTAATAAGGCAGGGAGGTAAGAGCACGAACAGTGTTCACAGTTTAATAGGCATATTTCACACTGTCACAGTATCTTCGCAAGAGCTCAGTTCCCTATTTAGGTAGCTGAATAAGTGACAGACTGCCTGGAAGGATTTCAGCAGAGAGGCATCTCCCCGTGAGCTGTGTTCTTTAAAAATCTTCATGACGGATGCAGATCACTTAAAGCCAAATTAAGGGAAATATATTTAGGCACCTAGAGAAGTAAAGAGCTACTTAATAGGATTTTCAGAAGTGCATAAGCAGATTAGGCATCCAGCTCCTATTCAAATCATTGCTGACTGAGCATTTAAAAAAGAAACTTTAGGTACCTCAGCACTGCTATAGGCTGGGTGCATTTTGGGGAAGGAGTAGGTTTAAAGCCCCTTTTTGTTCAGGATAAGCATTACAAGTAATAGAGCTCCCTGGTGGTGCCAAATTTCCGAAACTGTAAGAACAGGTCCTTAAGCTCCTGCAGAAGCTGAATTATACTGGCCCATGGAACTAAAAGAGCAAACCCTGGAGGGAAAAGTAATGAGCTCTGAGTGTCTGGATGTGTGAGAGAAGCAGCAGGACTTCTGCAGAAGAGACACAGCGAGTAACACAAAACTAAGGAGACAGAATAATCACTGGATCATCGCACAAGAGAAAGCCCTGCGACAGCTTTTTGGTTGCAGAGCTGGCTGAAAAGGGCTAGATGAAGAATCTGCAGATTGTTTGATTTTGACAGAGAAGCAGCACTTTTATATTTCTGGTAAATAAGCAGATTTGTCCCAAATAAATGTCTTATCATGTGGCCAGTTCCTCCTGTGAATAGAAAGCACTTGTTAGATCATGAATTTTGCCTCTCTGATTTATATATGGGCCTGAAGTCAGTTATGTATCAGTCATATAATGCCCCAAAGTCAGTTCCTGGCTTTCTCAGAGGCTCAGTTCCCAGTCTGTTGAACTGAAATCAGTCCTTATTTGCTTTACAGAGTGGTAGTGAGAGTACATACATTAAGGAGCACTATGGTAACCAGGGCCAATTAGCTGCTACCTAAGGGCAGTAGCTCCCAGATGTGGAGTATCAGACAACTGTGAACGTACAGAATTGCTAACAGATCACTCATTATTCTCCTCTTGAGACTTTTAATTGGTGAATTAACACATGGTATTTTTAGTGAGTGTCCTCATAACGCTTGCCTTATTCCATGGCGTGTCAGTCCCTTGGGGAGTGCTCTTTGGGAGCTGCAGCTTGAGGTGACAGAGAAGATATATCTCTTCTGAAATTCCTGTCGACACCAGATGTTGATACAGACAATAGGCAAAAGATATGCATGCCATAACTGTACCCCTAAGTATATTAATAACATTTAATGAATTAAGTGATCTCATATAACTTAGTAATTGCTAACTCCAGCCTCATATTGATGGTTTCTGAACTGAACTTGGCTATAAACCTCTGGTGCTATGATGACCAAAGGAAATGACATGCCAGGGGATTCAGAACTCTTATTATAAATGGGAAGAGTGCTTGAAGAGTCAGGCAAGGGAGGCAACTAATTTATGGGCCAGCAGAGAGCACTCAGAAAGGGAAGTCCTACTTAACAAAAAAGACAAGAATCCTAGAGATAAGGAAGAAGATTCCTTTGCATTGCATCTTACCCCTTCAGTACCACTGAAAAATGGTTGTGGCAAGTATCTAGATGCTACAAGAAGAGAGGATTTTCTCAGAGTTTCTGGCTTTTTATTTGCCTTTTTTTTTTTTTCTTTTTCCCCTCAGAAGAGTTTTCCTATGGAATTTAGACCTTTTTGTCCTGACTTCATCATCTGGCTGAGGTGGTGAAATAGCACAGTGATGTTCTTGAACTACGAAGAAGAAACGTGAAAAAGAATCTTGGTAAGCAATGCACACGTATGTTTACTTACAGTCTTTTTCCCTGGGTTGTAAGTGCTGAATTACTAGTGCTATGTGAGTAAAGTCCATTTGAGCTCATTGGAGCCGCCTCTTTCTCATTTAAGAAGTCAATTTGGCAGTTTGCCAGCTGGCTAGCAGGATGTTAATCAGATGATACCCAGGGACCAACACCAATATACTGCTTTTAATCTTTTGACCAGTAAGGAAAACAGGAAGAAATCCATTTCCCTCCTTTCTTTGCTCAATGAGATAACCAGCTGGTACAGAGTAGCTGTAGCTGAGCTCAGTTTGGGAGTAAATATATGAGCGAGCAGCACTACTCCTCTGAGCAGCCTCGCAGCCGGCATCATCCATGTACACAGTGGGACTCCTCCAGGGCTCTGGCTCCCAGAGTTACATATTAATAGCTTGAGTTGGGAAAAATGCATGGCTTTGGCTCTTGTGTCTCAAGACACAATGTTTGTCCCACCGCGTCCAGTAGACATTTAAGGGGATGCCAACAGACGATGTTCAACACCACATATGGAGCCCACATTGTGTCTCTGGACGTGGAGCCCAGAGGTGACAAGAAGAGACACGTGGGAGGGCCGCTGAGCAGAGACCCCTTGTGCCTTGCAAGGGGTCCGGATTGTTTGTGTGGCCCCAGGCATGAATATATTGACTTTCCAAAGTCAGGACTACTTTTGAAGGACACATCTCCTCCAGGAAGTCTCTGATGCAGGAGTTGCTCGAGGTAGAAGAGATGCACTCAATTGTGGGGTTTAAACTCAGGCTGTTCTAGTCTTGTTTCTAAGTGCTCAGGCAAGGAATAAAAACTGATTATTGGGATCTTTAAGGCTGATTCTATATTTTGCACATAGGCCTCCTGACCAGCAGTGACAGAATGACCCATCTGAGCATTTACACTTGCTATCCTGGGTCATGTCTGTGGAGGCCAGTGGTTTGGTTCCTATAGCTCAGTGCTGCTCTCTGAGACTCCCCACAGGTTCGTGCAGATGGACCTGGATGGCCCCTCTTTTCCCTCACAGGTGCTGCCTCTGTCAGGCTCCTCTCCTCAAAAATATCACTGTCTGCACCCCCCAGAGAGCAGGGGACAGGCGCAAGTTGGTCCTGGAGAGCATTTATGAAAGGAAAAAGTCTTCGTTTAGTTTCCTTTTCAGCTGGTGAATGAAGAGGCTTTTGCCTAAGAAAGAAAGGGAAAGTGTTCTTTTCTTAGTTTCACCTGGGCAGAAGGAAAGTCTTGGCGGAGTTTTCTGGCATGTGGCTTTTGGAAGGCAGCTGCCAGCTGAGCCTTCTTAAAATATACAGAGAATAGGTTCAGCAATAAGCTGAAGTCAAGAGGAATGGAAGCAGTCAGGGTATTCTGTTGTACAGAAATCCTGTGTGAAGAAAAAAAATATTTTGGCTACTGAAGATGTCTAAAAAAACAGATTTAATGACCTAATACAAATCTTGGCAACTGAAGTCATGCAATCTGGTTGTGCCCTAAAAGATGAAAAACCCCAGCCTTTGCTGGATGGGGGACCGAGTAGACTTTTACTTCCAATTCCAAACACACTGATTTAGACTCCTCTAATGAAACCTTTGCCCTGGTGATGCAAAATTTAATTTCACACTAATTTTTTCCTTATTACTTATAATGTGGAATTGCTAAATTAGAGATACAGCTTTTGGTGTAAGATATCATAATCCTTTTACTATTGAAAAGTTCTGGTATGAAGTATTTAGACTGCTGTCTGTGCGTGGGTATGTATATGTGTGTGTAGTCCAAATTGCAGTCCAAAATGTGTTACTTAAAATTTATTATGTTTGCCTGCTTTGGAGTAAATGTACTATAATATTTATTAGTGGAAATGATGGAAAATAACACAAGTTACTTTTTGCTTTCTTGCATGGGAAATGCTTGAGTTCTGAACAGTGTCAAAGTGCTTTGGAAGGAACTGAAATGATATCATTTTTAATAGACTCATTACATTTCTTGTTTTCATGAAACAAAGAAAACACTAACTCTTACAGTGCTAAGTTTGCAAAATACTGCACAGCTTAATTGTATTATACTGAGATTGGGGAAGCATGCTTTTGTAAACAGCCAAGCTAATTTTGTCCAGGCCAACCAAGCTAACAGTGAGTGGCTTTCTGATCATGCTTCGGCCTCTTGGAACAATGGCTGATAATTCTGTTACAACAAATGGCAGAAAATCATTATAAATCTCACCAAGGAAGCCAAGGACAATGGCATGATTTAAGTATTCTGCTTTGTCCAAACACTCAGCGAGGCTAGGAGAATTTAAGGTAAGGGCAAAGTTTGGTTAGTGTACCCCCTCTTTTCAAAGTCTGATCTAAAATCTGCTTAGAAATTTTTCATTACCTTTCAGCCCTTGGTCAGTTTCTACAAAGGAATTACCTTATCTTACCTCTGGTCTAACTACCTGGACAAATATGTGTGAGAGAAATTGCAGTCATTCTGTTTGCATTCACAGGTATACTTTTCTGAAAAGAGGATTACTTGTCCTGTTTTGCCTGGTAAGCAAAAAAATCCTCCCAAGGATCTGGCCATGTATGTGATATAATTTGTTTATGCATTAATTTTCTTGATTATAATAAAGCCATGAATTAGCTTCCTATTATGTCTACGGGAAGTTAGGCATTATGTAGAGTGAATTTGTCAAATAATGGATATCTAGGGTATAGCAATGAGGTCAACACCAATAAAAGTTTGCTGTCTTACCGACATGGTCTTCTGCATTGGAGTGTCAAATGAACCAAGACTTAATAATGTAAGAAGACAGGAGGTTTCCAAGACAATTTGTTGAGGCTAATTAAAATGTCAGATAATGCAAACTTATATTGTTTGAATCAGATCTTTATGTAAGATTATAAGAGCTTCATTAGGGGGCTACAAACTTAACTTTTTTATAGACAGCAGCTCTACCAAATTCTGTACATCATGTCTGACCTCTGCTGCCTACGGATTTGGATTGATACATCATAACATATATTGCCTTTTAATGTTCCTGTCAAACCTGAGCTGTGATGCATGGAGTTATTCCCTATTCAGAAGGATGCTTCTGTAAAATTTAGCTAATAAAGGACATGAAACAGCCAGTGACTGATGTTCTGTTCTTTCAGAGTGTGTTAGCATAGGACAAATGCCATGTACGCATCCTCTTCTTGACACGGAAAAATCGTATGCATCTAGTAAAAAGCACAAAAGTATCTTCTAATAGTCTTGTAGTGACCTTCTCAGTTTTTTTCCTCACATCTCATACACCTTTCTTACCTCTTGAGTTTTTCACTTCCTTTCCCCCTGAGCTCTAAGCCTGAGCGTCTTGCAAGAGTTGTGCCTGTCACCTCTGAATACATCCCTTTTCCCTGAGCACAGGCTCACAGCAGGATCTAGACTTCGTTTGTGAAAGTTTCTGCTTTTTCTCAGCTTGGACTGTGAGAGGACAGAGGAAGGACCTTGTGCTAGTAAAATAATAATAATAAAAAATCAAAACAAAGCTCAACAACTAATCCAAAACCCAACTCCAGCAGCCTGGTATTTTGCCAGTGCTAGGCCTCAGCCCACTATTAATCCTTTTCTGGAAATAGATAACAGGACTGTGTTGACAAGCTGTAGGACTTATTTCAGGAGCTGGCACCTGGCTCTCTGGCACGTCCCCCTGACGGCTGTGTCATGCTCCTTGAAGTTGCTTTTGGCTCTGGAGAGGTTGGAGTGAGAAGCGGCTGCCTTGTGCTCCCGAGCCTGCTTGCTTGGGAACCTTGCTATTTATTTCCATAATTATGTGTCCGTGTACTGGTGCCCTGAAGCCTGCTGCATATTTAGCAAAGCCTGCTGTGCTGGCGGAATAGAGAGCTCCTATCTTCTTCCAAATATACCTACCTGAGCAAACAAATAGGCTCCCCTGAAAAATGTTTGTGTCCTGTTCAGCTACTCTTTATAAAACAGCTCAGTGGTAGTCAGAAATGCTCTGCCTGCCTGCGCCAGGGCTCAGCTTTCATTTCTCTGCTTAGGCAGGTCACTTTGGCAGCTGCAGATTTTGTAAAATATATGCAGATTGGTGTCCTAGGGAAAAATACGTGCTTGTCTCTAATGCATTTGCAACCAGCAGGCTCAATCCTGACTCCAGTGAATTGCAGCACTGTAGCTGGAGAGGACTTTTAATGTCATCTTGGGCCAGTTTCTGCCTCCTGCCATTCCAGCTGATAGCCTGGACCCTGCTGCTGGTTTATGTGGTACAGAGCCAGACAGAAGGTTTCTTGCCTTTTTCTGAGTGAGGCAGGAAGATATATTTGCCTTTTGCTTCTCTTCCCTGCAAACATGAGAGTAGCAGCCAGCAAATCCACTCAGAGGGGGGACCTCGGGCTGGGGGATGCCTTGCCGAGGAGCATCCTCCCCTCCTACGGGCACTAGGGCCCCCGCGCTCTTCCTCAGCCATTTGCAGCATCTGATGTGGAGCTTTCCTGCTCCCGCTGGGAGAAAATGCTTAGCATTTTAATATCTTTTCAAATTTTTGGAAGTAATTTATGTATGAGCATACACAGTGCTTAGTAATCATTTCTCAAACGAATGTGGAATTTTTCTAAAATTAAACTATCATTCTTTCCTCTTCACACTTGGCTGTCATATCTTTCTTAATGCAAATCAGTCATTGACTAGAGACACCTACTGTAAGAAGCTATTTTAGCTGTCTGGTCAGTTATATATTGATTTTAAAAGTGAAGACTGTTTTAGGGAGCTAAACTGGGATTGATGGGGAATGGAAAAAAATAATTCAAGGGGAAGTTTTCTGTCTGAATGTAAGTGAATATTTATCTCTTTCTTGGAGCAAAGAATATAATCCAGAGGTCCTATCTGTCTTTCCTCCTGCTCTTTTGGGACTATAAATCCCTCCCCTACCCTGGGCCCTGTACCACTCAGTGCTCCCGAAGATCAGCAGTAAGGACCCCAGTGCAGATCTGAGGGAACAAAATTTTCGCTTTCAATCTCCATTTGACACAGGGCAAAAGGAAACAGGGAGATTATCTCCAAAGGAGTCCAGCTATTCTTCAATTCTGAAGCAAGTCCCTTAACACAGGAATAAAAAGGAATCCATTATGGGTCATTTTAGAGAAAACTCTTTCCACTGCAGTATTTCCCCCTGCTAGGCTTCAAGTGCTCTTCAGAGGGAATATTCACATTTTCTATGGAAAGAAAATGGCTTTGCTATCACAGTAGTGGTCTGCACAAAGCAAGAGTGAAGCAAAGAAGACTCACTGAGTGAAACTTTGAAAGCTGGATAAATGCGAACTATTTTCTATTTTCCTTTTCTGCTCTTTTTCAGGGACATCTCTGATACAGTCTGCTGAGGCTTGAACTAGGGGCTTAATTTTTAGGGCATGTCTGACTTCTCTCTTTACATTTTGTTCTTTTGCTTGCATTGACGGTTCTTAGTCCATAATTAAAAGATGCAAACAGTGGCGGAGTTTTTAAATTAGTTCAGTTTGGATGAGCATCCTTACGAACTTTTATGTTTGCATGCTGCATCGATTTGAACAATGGTTACACTGGCAGGAGTACTTGGTGAGTCCCCTTGAAAGCTACGTACATCAACAGATATAGAAATCATCTTCTAGGTGCTAGTACTTCTGTGCTCTTCTGGTCTGTAAAAGGAAAAAAAAACCCTTTTTTTTTCTTAATAAATTACAGCTAAGCAACACAACTCAGATTTTGATTATTTATGATCCAACTGCCTTGTCAAGCTTCTGAGTAGCGTTAATCAAATGCGTTTGAATAAACAAATGCAGGTAAGATGGTTGCAGTATGCTGGTGATAATCAGAGAGCAGGAGAGCCTAATAAATCAAATAAGTTACAAATTACGTGTTTCTTGCACAGCTCTATTGTTCCCTGAATGTTCATAATTGGCAATTCAAAACCTAACATAATTTGTTAGTATTTAAAATTTCAAAAATGGGTGTTTTTTAATGCCTAGTCTTGCAGTTTCTCAGATGCATATAGGATTTTCCTTTATGCTCCATTTAATTCAAAATTCAGGGCAGTTATAATCCTTCTCTACGCTCAGTTTAGAAGCAGAGTCCTGAGATGAGATTGCAGTTTCGGAATGAGGCCAATTGTTAAAGAAAGTGATTCTTTCTTCCCCCACCCCCATCTACATAGTGAGAAAAAAAGAAAAAAAAAAAAAGCCTAACTTATCACAAGGCTCCCTGGCAACTCTGTGCTGCAAACTGCATAGATCTGAAGGTGCGGTGGCTCTGGCAAGGCTGCGTGTTGTAGCCTGGAGCCACTGCATCATACCACGCTGTAAAGGGAAAGAATTTCCCTGTTCCTTCTGACAGCTCTGCACATCAGCTGTGCTCAAAGCTGTATGCCATCTGTTTGCGTTTTCGCTGCAACCTATGAAAGTCTATTTTATTAGGAATTCAGCGCCAGTGCCTGAGCTGCAAGTGAATGCAAACACATGACTTGAACGTAATTATACAGGAGCAGTTGCACAGGGCCAGCCCAAGGGGCTGTCTCCCCGCTCTCCTGTTTTGCAGCAATGACTGGTGAGGTGAGGAGCACCGGCACTACCTGCTTCCCAGAGCCAGAGCCTGCCAGAGCCAGGACATGCCCTTTGCAACCCCGGCATGAGGGGCAACTCTGGGTCTGGCACCATCCCAGGAGGTAGAAGACAAGCCACAGCTGCACCCTTGGGACGCAGTGACCCACTGAGGAAGGTGACCATCCCACTCCCAGACTTTCTATCACCTTTGATAGCGGCTGTCTCCTAGGTACCTGGGGATTCCTCCAGGTGCCATGTACAAGGGCTTGGGCAAGTGCTGCCCCTGTTTGAGTCTGTTGGTTTTAATCAAGGAACATGTTGAATCTGCCCTTGGGTAGCCAGTTCAACATGAAGTTTTTCTTCCCGCCCCACTCTTGGGAGAACAGGATGTGCATAGGCTGAACATGTGCTCTTAGAGACCTGAAAATTCATGTGCATGGAGGCCTGCCAAGTCACCTACCCTGCAGCTGGCTCCACCTGGCTCAACTGGGTGAGGTGCTCCAGCCTGATGGTTGGGAAGGGGTGGAGGTGAGCTCTTTGCAGTAAACACACTGCACCATCCCGTGCTCAGCATTGACACCCTTTTCTCCTTGGCTGACAGGTGAGACAAAGTGGAGACCAGTTTGTCTGGATGTTCGTGTTGTTGCAGAGGTGGGACTGAAGGCCCATGCCTGCTTCAGCTACCCAGACCCTTTCGTGCACACACAGATGCACATGCACATGTGTTTCTCCAGTGGCTCCAGGGACCAGATCTATGGTCCCTCCAGCAATTGATTCTCAAACCTCTGCTTTGGCCCCCAAGCAATGGTCTGTGTGGTAGCTGGCTCCCAGATCTCTTATTTCACTTGCCAGCTAGCAAATTATACATACATATGCAACATAGGATTGAAGTTCCTTTTGAAAACACACACAACCACACACACACATGTGCACATACACATGCCGGTATACCCAGTCACTGGCACCACAGACACACAGGCCCCTAAGACCTGTGGTCCCCTTTCCTGTTGCTGGCACTTAGACCTCCATATACAGACATGCACATAGCAAACGTAGTCTTCCTGACCAGGAAATATTGTTTAAAGTGAAATTAAAATACAAAGACAGGACAAACTGTACTGATCAGGTGCAAAGCATGGCCAGACAAGGGTACTAACCAGCAGTTAGTCTGCATGCAACTGGTTTCTCTTATTCTCTTGTCTATTTTTCCATAGTTGTTCCTCTGCAACTAACATTCATCCTTCCCTTTCCCTGCATTTGTTTGACCTTAACTTCCCATGTCTAAAACATTCTTTAAATCCCCTTTAAAACATTGCACAGTAGGTTTTACACAGTCCCCCACCTTCTTTTCCCAATGTCCCATCATAGGTACCACACCTATGGCAGTAGCTCCCCTCAATCTGCAAGGCCACCTAGGGGGAGCATCTTCTGTAGACTCCTCTGACACCTGCCCATGGCCTGGCCACCCTGCTATGATGGCCCTGGGAGGTCAGTGTGGGTGCTCTCTTGGTGGAAATTAGTTTACTGGGATTCTCTGTCTGGCATTTATCCTCTGCTCCTTGTCAGACCTTAGTGTTTATGGTGCTTAGCCCATAATAACATAACATAATAGGATCTATAAGGTCTCAGAAGAGTAATCCCTGAATTTCTCCATAAAGCCACACCAGATTCAGAGACATATCTTCTGAAGTTGTATTTTGTATGTCTTCCAGACTCCTTTGATAAACATCTTCAATCAATAAAGTTTATACAGTCGCATGTGTAAAAGATCATCTACTAAAGCAAATTCTACCGCTATTTCTTAGGCAGTCATGAAGCTAACAATGAAGAAGAACAGCATTAAAAGGCTAAAGAGACCGGGACATTGCATGTCTCATTCAATAACCTAGGAGTGAGAAACACTCTTTAGTTGATAACATACCATCACCTTATGTATAAAGTGGTGTGTTATTATTAAATATTTTTCTTTTTGTGTGCAGAACATTTGATGTGAGGATGCTGATAGCCTTCAGGAGAAAATCAGGAGATATCTTATGCTGTATAAATGGAATTGCTGTTCTGTTGCCATTTGCAAGACTGTGTCCAGAACACCTATCAGTTATTGTTGTGAGATGTAAATAGTGAATGGTCAGCATCAGAGATAGCCTGTGGTGTCAGGGATGGTGCTAGGGCTGGGAATGTTACAAACCACATTAGTGCATGCAAGTGAGTGCCTGTCTTGTTCATGTTGGCTCTCAAATCAAAAGTAATTTAGCAGTAAAAGGTTCAATATTTCAGCCTGGAATGATGTTTCAGCAAGCCAACGCTGCAGACAGCTGTCCCTCTGCTGTCTACCCACAGCCAGCAGTGACATTAGAAATCAATGATTCTGGAAGTAATAGAACTGCTTTTGATTAAACTCTTTGTGCAAAAGCTATGTGCATAAACACACAGGCTACATGGAAACATTTTTGGGATGGTAAGTGCCAAACCATTTGCAATCTTCTGTTTACTATTGGCAAATCTTTTCAAGAAACATGTTTGTGAAGAATATGTGTAGATTTGGCACTGTAGTTTGAGGCTCTACCCAACTGCTGAAGGTATAGTAAAACACCTGTGTTTTCAGGCTTGACAAAGTTATATATGAAACACTTCTTTAGATTAGTATGGAATTAATTCCTTCCTTAACTGCAGAATAATCATATTTGATGTTGCTCATTTGGAGGAGACACTTCAATGTATCAGCAATATTTCTGATAACATTGCCAAGTACATTTTTGATTGAGTCCTTTATAATTGCTCATTTTTAGAAACCATGCATTCACTTGAAATATAAGTCAGTTAAAAGGCTTTACAAAACCTAATAGCACTTTGAGTTTCTTGCATTGATGTTGGAATTAATATAATTGTTTAGGGGGAAGAGGATCAGATGTGATGTTTAAATTTCTTCAGTGCCATGATTAGCTGGACTTTTGTACACAATAAACTATTCTGTGAGACAGACCTACTAGTTAACCTTCTTAAAAATGATGGATGCCTATCAGAAACACTAAAACTAGTGAGACTATAGTGTGTGCAGTACAAGCATGCGTTCTGAGATCATTGCGGCTTACAAGACTCAGCAGCAGAGAAGAATTGAGTAGCTACCTGAATATGTCAGTCCTCCTCAGATTCTTAGGCAAAGGCTGAGCAAAGTGCATTAAGGAGATCATAGAATCATAGAATCACAGAATGCTTAAGGTTGAAAGGGACCTCTAGAGGTCATCTAGCCCAACCCCCTTGCACACGCAGGGTCCATAAATGATATGACAGCATTCTGTAGAACATGTGCCTCTGTGCCAAGCTAACCAAAGATCACTGTGAGGAACTGGCTTCTCAAGTCATGTAATGAGGAGGCATTTTTACATAAATTACTTTGCTTGTCTTCCAGGCCTCAATAGTGGATAGAAAGAGTCATAATCACTGATGTAAATAGCAATTTTTGAGTTCAGCAAATCTATTTGTGGTAAGCACACAGGAAAAATGGAAGGTCGATCTGGAAAATATTAACTTAGAATAATTCAGTATATGTTGACTGAAACATAGAAGGCATCAACTGCTTTGCTGCCTTTTAGATCTACCTGCACAATAATATTGATGTTTGTGAGGACAGAGAAATTCTGAATGCTAAAAACCCATTCAAAGACAGTGCACTTAAATTTCACTGGCTTTGGGCAGATGTCAGAGCTTTCAGTGCAGCTTTTGGAAGCTGCAGAAATTCCTAAGATGTGCATGCATCCCTGAGATTGCAACAGCTGGTGTCAGTGGCTATCAATCAGCTCTGCAGTGGCAAAGGGGTGCACTGCAGTTAACTTCTGCCTTATGAAGAGTGTTTATTCCCATATGCACTGAGGATACTTTATCAAGCACAAATTTGGAAATCTTGCCTGCAAGAAGAATGCTACTATGCCAGATCTTAACACAGAACACCTGAAAAAATGGTGCCAAACAGAATTTAGTCAGAGGATGTTTGGATTACAGCATCCACTCTTGCCATGGGTTTTATGTATTATAGCATCCACCATGGCCATTAGGGTCCCAGGAAGTACAGCTGAGCCCTTTTCTGCAATATCAGTAACTTCATCTACCCTAATACTGAGTTTATGTTAAAAAAAATGCACAAACTGCAAACCTAGACATGCAAATAAAAGGTGGATTATGGACAGGAAGATGGAGCTCAGAATAATTTCAGTAAGGACTGGAGAAGAAAAAAAAATAGGGAAAGGGAATCAAGAGAATTACGTCATTTTTATGTAATTTGTAAACAATGAATTTTATGTGGTACCTTTTTACACCTAATAAGAATTTCTTTTGATATATGTATTTGAAAAAATAAATGCTATACCAAAAGATATATAAGTACCTCAAGGGAGGGAGTGAAGAGGATGGTGCTGGTCTCTTTTCAGTGGTGGCCACTAACAGAACTGGAGGTAACGGCCATAAACTGAAGCACCAAAAGTTCCACAGGAACTTAAGGAAAAATTTCTTAACAGTGGGGGTTGCAGAGCACTGGAACAGGCTGCCCAGAGAGGTTGTGGAGTCTCCTTCTCTGGAGATCTTCAAAACCTGCTTGGACGCAGTCCTGTGCCACCTGCTCTAGGTGACCCTGCGTGTGCAGGGGGTTGGACTAGGTGACCTCGAGAGGTCCCGTCCAACCCTAAGCATTCTATGATTCTATGATTCTATGAAAGGATGTCTCTGTTACGTACATTGTCACCATTAGTAAGTCACCCCTTAGAAAAGGTTATATCTAGATGAAATCTAAAAGAAAAGTTATCATCAAAAAGCATCATTATTATTTGTCATGTCAGACAGTGACAACGGCAGAACTTTCTAACCTTGGGTCATGATTACATCCTTCATCATCTGTATCATCAAAGAAGCTGAGTTCTCCAGCCTGTGATGGAGGCCTGAACACATACTCTTTATCCAGTAAGTAAGTTATGTGGTGGGGGCCTATCTGAAGGATTAGATGTCTATTTTGCTTCTTGGAGTTGTGTTATTTGCCTTTGGGTTATTTTTGCAAGGTTGCTACATGGCACTTTTTAATATAATTTGTTGTAAATGTGCCCATGTGATTGATATGTGCAAAATAAAACAAAATTATTCACAGTAATAGTAAATAGGAATGGCATTAAAAGACAGCTACTAGTGATTTACCATTCTAAAGAGTCATTGTATTACTATAATGATTAGCCAAATCAGATTGTGGTTGTTATCTAGAAATATTTTTTAAAATATATCTTCTGCTTATAGACCTTCATCAGCTCCCGTTTCCCCTGAAATTGTGCAGTGCAGAGGTTGATTAAAATTCTTCAACAGTAAAGCTTTAGGTTGAATTCTGTTGTTATGTTCTTTTTTACTGAGTAATATAATGATGAATAGTGTATGTAATACATGATAGAGCAGTATTCCTGTATTCATTTTTGCAATTCAGAAGTTAAGAACACTTTGGTTAATAGAAGGTGAAGATGCCATTAGAGGATTTATTATTTATCAGAGATTTATACAGTGACAAGATCGTATTGTAAAGCACTGAGTTAGAAAAATTGACATGTTAAATCTCTCTGACTCTCAGGCATTGGAAAGATTGCCCTTGGTTCTTATTGAGTTATGCACATTGGCTGATAAATGCAATGTACAGACTATGTATAAATTCATTTAAAATTCCCAGGTGGGAGAATTTAAGTATGGTTTCAATGAAGAGTCTATTTTCTCTTTGTTACTGAGAATATTACATACGAAAAATGTGGCATGCGAAATGAGTTAGCTTAAATCCAGAGCTGTCTAATGCAGACAAACTCAATTTTCTGAGCCGATCATGACCTTTAATTACCACCTTTCTTCCTTTTCTTCCTTCCTTCCTTCCTTCCTTCCTTCCTTCCTTCCTTCCTTCCTGCCTTCCTGCCTTCCTGCCTTCTAGTGATAATTTAACAAGCTAATTTAACAAGGAAAAAAATGTTGTTTGTGTGATTTCACCATTTGCATGACAACTCATATAATAATGTGTAAATTTCTCATTGCAGAGCCTTCTTTTGTATTTGTAATCTGTCATTCAGATCAGTGGGACAATGTAGTCCATAAACAACAATAGTTGAGCACTAGCTAATTCCTTCTTACAGGCTGAGAAAGAAATTCAACCTACTGTCGTGCTTTTCTAGGCATGCTTATGCAAGATTTTTTATGACAGTTACTATTAAAGTAGTAAAAAATTTAATGTGATTTCACAACAGGAAAATATTCACGATCAATCTAAACCAAATGCCTCTTGAAACTTTCTATACATTTCATTTGTTAATCTAAATACTGTTGTTTTATTTTGACAAACCTATTCAGCCTATTGATAGCTAAAAAGAATGTGTTTTTTCATAGAATACAAAATCTAATACAAAGGAATAAGAGATTACAAGTATGCATCAGCAGCACATACTATCTATCTGGCATGAAAGCAATGCTGTTTTATCAGAAGAAAAGAAGCCATATTTCTGTAATAGCAATTTAATCTATCTCTAATGCACATAAAGATAAAGGATAGTAGAGTTCTGAAGATGAAGATAATGAGAATCGCTGAAGCTCAGGATGCCAGAACTTCAGCAAAGGAAGATAAGCAATGGACTTTTACCATCCAGGTGTATTACATGAGGCTGTCAAAATGAAACCAATGAAAAATCATATTTTCAGCACTTTATTCTTATTTTTATTATTGCTTTGAATGCTGCACTCTTTTATCATGGCAACAGATGTTTGCAGTACTGTACAATATGTGTCTGTACAATATGTGCTCTCTCACACATTTTGCTTGAAGAAAGTGAGGCTTGGATTTATTTTTATTTAAAATAGAGAAATTTATAGCATATTCAATTACTGGAAATCTTAAAAACACTCCATACAGTGCCCGGGGAGGTTTCACTTGGACGCAGTCCTGCGCCACGTGCTCTAGGTGACCCTGCGTGTGCAGGGAGGTTGGACTAGATGATCTCTAGAGGTCCCTTCCAACCTTGAGCATTCTGTGATTCCATGATTCTATGAAATGCATTCTGTAATGTCAGGGGAAGTATAGCTTGTTCCTTCCTTGCTTTCTCTCTTGTTGGTGATATAAGCATATCTTCTGAATAAAGAATAAGATGGACAAATAAATACTTTTTGTAGCTTACTCAGAAAATAATCAAACATCTGTTATACAATAATACTGAGATACGCACTGCAGTCAGCTAAAAACTGTCATTATCAGAAAAAAAAGAGAGATTTATTGAGGAAATCCACAAAATTATCAAGCTTTGGTCTGGCCCCATCTTTTTTCCTCCTTCATCCCTCATCTTTCGTCAAAGTATACATGCATGATGTCCAAGATAAAGCAGAAATGAAACTACAATAGCATAGGTTTGCCAAAATGGACTGTAGGCGACATAAAAAAAAATCCTGTGTGCTCGAGATATCCATGCACTGCTTTCAGTGAGATTTGTGGAAGGCTAAGTGACTTAAAAATGGGATTCAGGCTTCTCTGGCTGCAGACTTCCGTGCATTCGTCTGGGTGGCAATGCCTTCTCAAGCAGTCCCTGCTTTCTCCCTTGTGCTTCCTCCTTCCTTCGTCCCTTCTCTTTCCAATATATTCTCTGTGTTGTTGCCAAGAAAAACGTTTGATCATTTAAAAAAATAATCTGCATTATTTTTTTTCCATCTTCCTCTTCTTAATGCAGTTCCCTGTGCAGCCTCACACATTATTGTGCTGCCACAGAGGCAAAAGTGGGAATAATTTTAGCAGAGTGAGGTAAATCTGCTGCTGCGTATGAGAACATGGCCTCACAGTTCACAGCTTCACAGTTTTTAGCCTCGTTCCAAGAATTAACTCATCAGTTACAGAGGCCCCGACTCTGCCTTAATCTCCTATTATTCATGAGTAACTTGCAACATCCACAAAGGCTGATCCTCTACCTGAACGTTAGAAAGCTGTGGCAAGATGAGCTTTCGCAGAACCAGTCAGTCTCTTGAAGGGCTATAATGTTAAGCAACCCAGAGTGTATGATAGTGTAAATTGCCAGGGCCATTGTATACTGTGAAAAGGGTTTCCTGATCAAGAGCCTAAGCAGAGTAATTTTTGCAGCACAGTGAATAACAACTCCGTGCTCTTTGACACCAGGAGCACGGTCAGTCTGCTTCTCCTTATTTCCTTGTCTGGCGAGCTGCCAGCCTTTGGATATGGACTGCAATAATTAGTGTTGCCTTCACAGTGCTCTGCATGCTTTGCCCTATGCGCAGCTTAAGGTTTTGCTATTCCTATCAACATTTTTTTTTTGCCATCTCTTGGTTTTATGGTTTCAGACAACTCCTTTCTCTCTCGTGACAATGTGCAGGCATCAAGAAGCACCCCTGAAGAGGAGGAGGGCCATGCAGGGAGGACAATGACAGAGGAGACCAAGGAGCTATTAGGTTTCCTCTGGCTGAGATGGATTAAGAAGTTAGGGCACGTCTGTGTGATATGTGATGCAGAGATCTCCCAGCTAGTGCTGAACCAAGCTGATAAATGAAGCTGCGTCTGTGGTTCACCAGCCCCGGTCTGAACTTGAGCTATGGAGTCCTCCCGCTTTTTCTGTGCAGGACCCTCAGATGTGTGTAGCCTCTTAAGGGTAGGTTCCCATCTGAAACATCTCCAGGCTAGCACTCAAGTCCCCTGCCTCCCTTGCCTCTCCTGCTCTCCTGTGCCCTGCCGGGGTGGTTGGCAGGCCCCAGGGAGCAGCACCAGGGCTCTCCCCCTCCTGGGGCATCCGTGTTTGTCATGCTCCAAGCATAGTTACTGCACTGGAGCATGGCGAGACACGGCTGCATTTCAGCACCTGGGAGCCTGCAGTGATTTGTCAGTCTCAAGACAGCACTGGGTGTTGGGGTGACCTGGGGGACTGACTGGCAGCTGAATAGCAGCCTAGAGTGTGTTGTTGTCGTCATATAAATGATGGTCTTAGGTAAGCAGAGTGATCAATAGGTGCCAAAGTAGCTTTAAGGATATTTTCTCACTTCTTCCAGCTGAAAGCCCAGACTCAAAAGTAAAACTTTGTTGTGGATGTAAAACTAGGGCCAGAAACTGCCCACGGGATGCAGCTCTTGGCTCATAGAGGGATATAATGGGCATTCCCCTCACTCCACACCACCCACTTTCGTCCAAGTAAATTAAATTAGAATCTGACTCTTTTGTTCTGAAAACTTCTGAAAGGGAGTCAAGGCTTGCCAAAGCCTCTGCTAATACCCTGAAGAAAAGGAAGCAAGTTCTAAAATATGTTTTGGATCAAACAGTAACATTCTGTTGCACACTTCTTAAATGCTGTGGAAGGAACACAGTGCTGCTTTACAGAATGACTAGGGACATGAATCACGATATTAGCTCAATATTTGCCTAAAAGGTCATAAACCACTACAATTCAGGCAGCTATGCTCTCTGAGTAAGTGCTGTGCAAGAAAATGGCATACTACAGTCCTCTGGCTTAAACATACATTTCCTGTACTCCAAGTAATTTTTATGTTCTTTCTTTTTGAATAAAGAAATTTTGTAACTAAAAGAGAATGCTCCACCTTAGAGACTGATAATAGCAAAAAGTTGACAGCATGGCCAAATTTGATATCGACTTGGATTTGGACTAGCACCATTGGCAATAAGCAGCAAAGGTAAATTTGATGCCAGACATCAAAAAGGTGATCACCACTGTCTGATAAACTCACATGAAGAAGAGTTTGGTCAGTCTAGTAAAGTCCATCTGGAGTCATGCGGGTCCATTGACTCTAACAATGGAGTGTGGAGCTGGTTAGCAAGAAGTTATCTTTGTAGCACTGAGGGAAGAGGTTTAATGGATTGTGTTTGTGTCCAGTGGTCTTCTAATAACTTGTGAAAGTCTTGGCTGCTTCAAGTCAAACCTGAGATTAAATGCTAGTTTATTAAATGAGTTTTGGATTAAAACAAAAAACAAAACACCCCACAAACAACGAGTGCCAGAGGGAAAGGAAAGAGACTATCTTCATGACCTGTCTAGACAATTCGGTGCCATGTGTTACACTTGACAGTGCCCCAGCTGAGGCATACTTCCAGCCTAGTAACACGTTTTGTTGTCTCTTGCCGTTATGGCCATACAGAAAACAGAAGAAGAGGGTGAAAGAGAAACTAGTGATATCATTAGCAAGCCTTGGGGGATAGGAAGGGAACCAAAAGTTCTGTAGGGCAAGATGCTATAGGGAGAAGGGTTGAGGAGACATGGGGAACTTGAGACACTGGAAATGAATAGGGGTTATTTGGGGTGGAAGAGGAAAGTTGTAAGACACTGACCTGCAGGAAGTCAAGGTTCAGTAGTCCTCTTCCTCGTGGAACAACTAGTCTCTAAATCTTGAAAATATTCCATAGTGGCTAAATGTGTCTCAAGGGATTGGTTTATTGCTCTTATGATATGTGGATCTCTTACAGATACTTAGAGAGACTTTGAAGGGGTTCAGTTAGCAGTGGCAGGCTATAAATGGGGAGGAGAAGGATGTCAAGCTTGTCTATAGGGAGAAAGCAAAACTGAAATAATAAATATTGATTTGGAGTATGTCTTTTATTATCTCTGAGTGAAGAGGAAAATGCTATAAAAATGTGATCTTTATGTTGAACCATAAATTATCCACATGAAGCTTTTCTGTATTGGTGTTGACTAATCAGTGAACCATTCTGGGGAGCTATTGGTTATATTGTTCATTCAACAGCTTGAGTTTGTTATCATATTTCATTGTTCCTGTAGGGTGTACATTTTTATTAGTTTATAGCAATTTGTGGGATGCATGCCCTGGAATCAAGGAAATCATTTTTTCCAGATGGTTCAAATCAGTAAGAGTCTTGTTCTCAATTCAGAGATCCTTCGATCTCTTCCCTATTGCAGTGTTGTATTGCTGAACAGAGGTAAATAAATCATGAAAATAACAGCTTAAAATGTTAAAATGTTTTGTATGGATCTTAACTGTATATTGACGGTGAGCTGTAAAGCTAAAATAAGCATTGGATATGTAAATTGAATTCTGCATTAACCTATCAATAGTATGAATAATAAATACAAGTTTTCCATCTGAAATTGGCTTCGGTTTCATCCCTCTCTGACATCATTATCATGGGGGACACGCGAATTCTTGCATGGACAGGCCTAGCTGGTTTACAGTCACCATGGGTACACAAGGAACACTTCCCAGAGGAGAGGTCCGCAGGAAAGCAGGGTGGTGTCTGGGACCTCGAGATTCTTTCCAAGAATTCTGAAACAGCGCTGGCTGAGAACCATGTCAGGAATCTGGGAACCAAATAATGCTACTCGGTTGCAGGCTGAGCAATTTTCTTCCAGTTACAGGCTGTCTGGTGATCTGAAACAGTCAGGCACATATGTGGTGAGGAGGGAAGTACAGAGCTAACTTGGGAAAAACACATTCAGAAATCAGCATTTTTTAGCTGCTTGCCTGTCCCAGGGCATTATTTGCCAATAGGCTGAATCCCAATCTCATTTCCCGGTCGCTGGTGAGGGCTGTGTTAGGTGGGTTGGCATTGCCACTGCTCTCCTGAGGAGACACAGGAGTGTGAGGGACCCTGAGGGATATACTGCTGTGGAGGGGTTGACCCTGCGTCCTTCCAGCGCTACCAGCTGCAGTCAGCATGACCAGCAGTCCTGCTAGGAGTGCCCTTTCGTTTTATCTTACCTCTGCCATTAAAAAAAAATAATGAAATAAGTGAATGAACTGACAAAAACAGCCCCAAATCTTCTATAACAAAAATGCAGCATGAGTCCTGGGCCTTTCACTCCCTCAAAAACCACAGGTACCAGCAGGGAACTCACCTTTAGCAGAAAGTCTTTGCTCACCTGTCTTTCCAGTGGCAGCTGGGGTTGCATCCCTCTGTAGGATGCACCTTCAAACTTGGATGCTAAGCTTTCAGGCCCCGGGAATTACATGCATGGGCAACTCATTGCTTTAAATTCATTAACAAAGCCACAAAAGAAATTAATGTTTGTTAAAAAAATCTTCTTCCTATGTGACAACAGGAGAAGGAAAGACAGATTTATTGTTTAGTAACTTTCCCTGCAGAAAGAAAATGAATAACAACAATCCTGAGTGGCAACTCGGGATTTCCTAATACCTGGTCAGATGGAAGAAATGTAAGTGATGGTATGATCTCAAGCATTTCCCATTTAAGAATCAAGAAGGAAAAGTCATCAGAAGAGCTAGTGCGTGTGTTCACCATGTGATCCTACTTTTGCTTGTGATCTGGTGAACAGATCGTGTTGCCAATACCAGTATTTTCAGACTTAATTAGATGTCAGTGCCTTAGTTGGGAATATTGAAGGGGGTATATTCAAGTTGTTTGCATCTCTCAGCCCTGTTACCTCATATTATTGGCAGACTCAGTACCCCTCTACTGACAGTTTTGTGTAAGCCACCCAGTCATGTTCTTGCCTCTATCCTTGTTCCCTGGATATTTACCAGGAATACTTTAGACTCTGATTCAGCAATTACATTGAGTTTCTGGGGTGAGTCTAGCCTGAACCTTCAAACTCTGTGTAACTTTGAGATATTTTCTA
Source organism: Tinamus guttatus (assembly GCF_000705375.1). The sequence goes on from NW_010587999.1 coordinate 57,093, forward strand.
GCCTCTGTCAATACCTCTCCTGCCCTGTCCTGCAGGTTTCACACAGCAGAGTTGCTCAAGTGATGCACCCAGCTGCTCAAAAGCATTTGCATGTGACCTAAAGGAGGACTTGCTATTACATTTTCCTCTTTAAAAGGTGGCTGTTTTGCTTTTCCACTGCAGACAGTGAGGCTAAGGCCCTGTGTACCATAGGCCATATATACAGAAGGTGAGAAAGTGTATTCCCTTTGTCATAAGCCCTCTGAAGTGTGCAACTGAAGTGCTTTTGAGGAGATGTATGTAAGCTGGTACAACCCCCTTTTCCCAGGCTGACCAAGGAACAGAGAAGTGACAGACTACGTAGCGGCAGGGGAGCAAGCCGACTGCATGGCACTGCATGCCAACACACGACTTCTGCCCGCAGATCCACAAGGTAATGCGGGCAGGATGGTAAGGGGCTGTGAATCCTTTCCCCTGACCCGGGAGAACCTGCCACTACCGCAGCAAGCAGCTGAAACCTCAGTGTGCATGGGAGGGCAGCACACAGAAGGAGGTGGAAACAAATTCACTGGTGCAAATCTGGGATGAAAATATTGGTTTTTTTTGAAGGTGAAGAGTAGGCTAGCAATTGTTAGCAAAAAAAAAAAAAAGTGTTTTGTTTTGTCCTACTCCTCTATATTTTGTATCTATCAGTTTCCCTTTATAATAATTCTTTCCTCAACCTTACGAGGTTTTGTAATTTTCTTCCTGTTTATTTGTCTATGAAATCTGTGTGCCCGCCTTACAATGCGGTTTGTTTATCCCATATTGTACATGCTGGTGGAAGCCTTCGCTCGCGAAGCACATTTGCAAGGGCCTGAGCTTGCATGACATGCCAGAATAATCAGAATCCTCTAAGATCCCATATCAAGTGTCCAAAGACGGGAGCACACAGAATCAATGACACATTTGAAAATGTATTTCTCCCAACCAAATCTCCCCAGTTAAGCATAATTCCCCTTTCTGAAATTAATAATAGATTAGGGGCTTTCTGTAAGTGTAATGAATATTTGAAATGAGAAAAAAATAAGTAAAGATGAAGGTATTTTTCTTTACTAGCAGATAGCAACATAGAGTCTTCTGGTCAAATTATTTTTACTAATGCTCATAATCACTGGCACTGTGAAAGAGTCTGACAGAGTCTGATAGAGTTAGTTTTTTTTCAAATTTTTGTTCTGTTTGACAAAAAAAATTCAAAATAAAATTCTGTGAACTTTTGAAACACCAATTCTGATTGCTTTGAAATTTTAATAGTTTCAAATGGTTGTTTGCATGTGGGGACGATAAAATGGAAGTTGAACAGGTATGCCTTCACACCACAAAAAAATGTTTTTTTTTGCATTTTTTTGCATGACTCTTAGAGTGGTTGCTCACACTTTGAAGCACCTTCAAAAACCTTTTCCACTGCTTGAAAAGTGACACAACGCATTATTTCATTTTGCATTTTCAAAAACACAGAAATTTCGAAAAGGTTCAAGACAATAAAAAGGAAATGAAAAGCCACACTAGAAATAATTTGATATTATCAATTTTATATGTCATTTTCAAAAGGAAAGAGGAAAAAAGTGAAAAAGTCCCTCTATATGTTTATATTTTGATTTTGGTAGGCTTGTCTTTTGTGAAACATTTTGATTTGCAATAGTAGCAATTGCTCTATGAAATAAAAATCTTAATTTTCAGATAATTCTATGAATAAATCTGATATTCTTAGAAAGATGAATCCCAAGGCATGAACTAAAATCTGTCTTGCTGTTTAGAGAATGTTAAGTTGGGTCAGTTAAAGTATAAATAACTGTTGATTACGGTCTATGATTCCAACACGCCTCCCCTCCCAAATTATGTGAGAAAATTAAACTTATTTTTTAGTAATAATTATATTGTGTTTAGTAATAATTACCTTGTGTTTCTTCCTATAAAGAAAGGCTGTGCTCTGCAAAAATACATAAAGGCTCTCAACATTATACTTATTGCATTTTGGGGAAATTTCTTGCAATGTGTGAAAGTAATCATGCACAAATGTGTTTGCAGATTTGGACTGCATTTTCACCCAAATATATAATGTAGTTTCCAGGTGGTAGCTATCTGATATTATGTCTATTTTTGTTTTAACACAATGAATACTCCTCCCTGTCTTTTCCTCTAATATTGTTTATGGCAGAAATCCAATTTATACAGTGCAAATAATCATTATTTTCAGAAGGCCAAGAATCTTTCCTCGCAAGAGCATAACCAATGTCTTCTACTCCTACTTGTGTCATTCATTATATTTCAGTGATGTGAATTAGCATGTAAATCCTGTTATCCTTAGAGGGATTGTGGGAGGGGAAAAACAAACAAACAAACAAAAAAGACAGGGAACATGCCCAGTGCTGCGAGGCACAAAGTATTAAAAGCAAAACAGGTGGGAAAAACAGACAAGGAAGCCTCATACACTAAACAAATGCTGAGCATGTATGACCCTGGGGATAAATATTGCAATTGGTGTCTTTTTTTTTGCATTGTTCAGTCCCTGTGCGTCATTGTTTGGGAGCTCACTGTTGTTAAACATCACTTTTATGAGGAACTCGTCACAGTCCCCAAGCCTTATCTTGAATCATTTTTGATGTATGAAGAAAGAATTTGAGAACTGATTCCTTTCTCACCTGGAATGTTTTGGGGAATCAAATGCCAAATACAGCCCTTAATTGCCTTTTGAAAGCAGATTTCCACCGAATGCTAAAGCAAGAGATACTGCTTTTCATCACTAACTTTGTAAACAGGAGTGACTCATGTGCCATCTGTTCTGCCCCTCCATCTGATCATATGGTCTCTCTGTTTGTGCTGGTTAATATATTTGCTAACTTTTAAAGGGAGATGAAACTTAGGAGCAGTCAAAACAAACATGCCTAAGAAAGGCAGAAGTTCTGAAAGGAGTTGCTTGGAAAACTGCTGTCACTTTCTGTTGAAATGTGCAGTTCTGGGACACAGTCATACTTGGACTCCACGAAGCCATACAACAGGCCTTACAGAAGAATGCCAGAGTAAACGGGAAGACTGGGTTATTGGTGCTAGTCAATTCACAGGCTGTCATTTTTCCAAATATTTTGCCTTAAGCCACTAGTGGTCCAACTAATGTCTCCAGCTGAGGGAACGGGCCATACTGGGGATGTAGCTGGAGTGTGGCATGCTCCAGCAGTTACCTGGTCATCTCTCAAAGACATCTTAATGTGATGATGACAGAGCTTACTAATGGGAACATTTATAGACAGTATGACTGGAGGCAAATCAGTGACAACCTGGGCTCTTCCTAAAATAGTCAGAGTTACCCTGATGACAAGTGCTACATCACGACAAAGCAAGAATAAACAGGACCAGGGCAGCTTACTAAAACACAGTCTGCCAAGGAGCATTTTCCTAACAGCGTTTCCTCAACAAAGGTGAAGTTTCCCTTGGTGCTTTGGTTGTGCATCTGTAAATCATTTCACCCAGATTTAAAGGTAAATGTATAGTGGCAAAAGTGCAAGGCATGCTGTATAAACATAGGAAAAATAAGTTATTGTCTTGTATTACCAGTAGTTTTGGGTCCCAAAGGGCAACCTGACCTTTGGGCAACCTGCCTCAGCGACACACAGCATCCCAGAAAGAGCTCACAGGCCTGATTACATATTTTCAGTATCACAGCTCAAGCCTAGACCTGAGCCAGAACATGTCACAGTCTTGCTCTAACTGGTTTGAGTTTCTCTTTAATCAATGAAAATGTTACCTAGTTAAATGAAAAAGAGGATCAGACTGTGCCTATCAGTACAAAATCTCCCCCTGAAACAGTTTCCAAACATATACATTAGGTAATGAGCCTGTTTTCCTGACGATGTGTCACAGCATACAGTGCTATTCTGGTTATATTTCACAAGTTCGCCTTGCTTTTTAATATGCTTGCTGCTGGTCTGTTCTGAATCAGTTGTTCTGCATATTTGCAGTCTGCCTTATGAGAAACCACAGTTATGCTAGGCAGCTTCTGTCTACTCCATGCCATATTTCTTGATGTCTTGATGGAACAGTATTTTCAGCTCTGTCTAGTTTTTCGTTCTTCCTGTCTCTAGCTATTTCTTTTTTTTTCTTTTTCTTTTTTTTTAGTGTAGTTTTAAACCCTTTGTAATGGGGAAAAGCAAGGAAGATATTCCAGTGACCCTCTCTGCAATTCTTTGTCAGTGACAATAGCCACTAATGCACAACTGTGTAATTCAATAGAAAAATGAATGCATTCATAAAATATGCGTGAGGTGTTCAAAAAGCCCAGCCTTGTGCTTATGAAATCTCTGAGAGCGTCTTGTGCATTACATCAGTTTGTTCAACAGTTTATGAGGCTTTTTTCCCTCTGCTCTGGAAACATTTGTCACAGTGGATTATTTTGTTCAGTGCTGCTGTATGTAAGATGCAGAATCTTAATACTTTATTTGGATAAACAGGCATAATTTGGGAAGACAGGTGATGTGATGGATTAATCATCAGGCTTTTAACTTTAAGTCTTGTTAGCTGCAGGTTTAAATGTTGTTTTCCTGAAATTACAGCGAGGATATCATGTCTAAGTGGTAGTTCTTTATATATATAGATTAAAGCTGCTTTTGCAGTTGATATTAAGTGAGAGGTTTGATGTAAAATCTGACATTTTGTGTTATGCCTGGATATTCAGAGATTTACCACAAATAACCCAGTGCTGAAGGTATAGCTGCTGCAGTGGCAGTGGCATTTTCCTTCCACTTTCTATGAATGTCTCCAAGCCTTGACTTAGAGAACCTCTCCTGCTTCTTTTGAGAAGGCAATTACATCTGGATGCACACCTCACCTTTGGCACCTATTAAAATGGCTAATTCTGGCCTTGTTTGTGATAGTGGCTTTTTGCTGCAACTTTCTGTCAGCTATAAGTTTAAACAAGGGACCTGCCACCCTGAGTGCATTTTGACAGAGGAAATTCCAGGACACTATCAGTCTGTGGATAAAATTGGAAGAATATTCTCTATTGCCCTGTAGCCATTTTCTTGAGATTTCCAGACCACTCTCCTGTTCATGTATTTGCAGATATTTGTGGAAATGCACCTTTGGATTAGAAGACCTGAACTATGGTCCTGACTCTGCCTTTTTCCATGAATTTGTGAGTCTGATCTGCAGATACCCCTGTGGGTGAGCTGCACAAGGGTTCCCCAAGAAAAAGTTCTGCTTCTCTGATGCAGGAGACTTGGCAGTTCTTCTAGAAAACTAGAAGATCTGGATACATGGCTATGAGTCTTTGACATAGTAATAAGCTGAAATAAATTTTGCTGCTCTTTCTGAGTGGGGAAATTGCCCTTTATGCAACTCACAGATGCCCCAAGTCACCTTTTTTCAGTGTCTATTTATAGATTCATGCTCAAGACATCTCAACTTCAAAAGGAATTCTTCTTAGAGAAGAACTCTGTAATGTCTCTAAAGATAGAGGTACTCCTGCTTTCAATTTGTACTATGGAGAGAGAGGTGAATATTAGATTTGCCGGAACGGCTATTGAAGCAAAAGAATGGAAAAGCACTAGCCTGCTGATGAGTGAAAAAAAGGTATGGTTTTGTGAAACTGAAATGCTTGGTTTAAAATTAAAAAAAAAAAAAAAGCTTCATTTTGGGATGACTTAATTCTTTTTTTTTTTTGCTTTGGTATTTTTTGTAGAGGAGCAGTGTCATTTCAGAATGAAAAGAAATGTTTGTTTTTATGCCAGATGGAGCATGTAGGTATTTCTGAAATGAAACATGTCATTAGGCAGCATCCAAACACTGTGGTTTGATGTAACATTGCAAGTACTTTTCAAGCTTTATTTACCACCAGATTTTGTATTTTCCAGGAATGTTTTGCCCAATTCGGGCAGCGGCTGATCTGGGGCAGGCAAAGGTGAAAAGCAGAAATTTGATTCTGAAAGAGTTAAAGACAAGCGAGTATCCTGAGAAGTAAATACTTTATCTTTGATCAGTGCTAGAGGGAAACAATTCATTATGTGGTCTTTAGCAGTGCTGGATAATAGTCTTCCATATTCTACTCTCGGGAAATCATATTACTTATCTTTCAAGAGAGATACAAAAAAATCTTGTTGCTAACCAGTACTGCAAGCTGGCTTATGGTTATTTGTTGCCACAGATAAGTTCTTTTCAATTATGGGTTTTTGAATTTCTTCTAAACTGTTTTTTATTTCCTTTACTCTTCCCAGGTAACTGTTGTGGTTGTTCATAGTAGGCTACCTTGAATCCGTAATTATACTTATTTCCTGTACTGAAAAAACACTTCTTTATATGGAACACAACAAATAAAAGAATTTGGGAGAAAAGGAATTAGTTGTGAATTCTTGTGCTGATAACATTCCTATATTTGCTAACTAGATTTTCACTTCTGCAAGAATTTCAGATGTGTTTCTCTCTTTAGTAAAGATATTTCACCATACCCATTCTTGTTTTCTCCCTTATGTCAGAATGCTCTGTTTTTCTTCCTTCTTTCAACTCCTCTATGTAACTTTTCTTCTGTAACTTACTGCATTGGAACAAGAACTGTACAAGGTCAGTTTTGCCCTAGCCTTTATACTTCTAGGAGGACTTGGTGGTTTGGTGACTAAGTGGATTAGCCTCTCTCCTTTTGCTGTGCAGGACTACATCAAATTGCTATTAAAATAACGGAAGATAAAATCTTTAGTGATTAAGATTACATAGTTTTGGGCTGCAGGCTTTTACATAAAACGCATTTGGGACCTCTAGGTGTTGTCTGCAGCCTGAGAATTTTATCATCAGATTTATTTTCAGATTTTTAATAAAGGGGTGGACTCCACTTAGGAAGCAAGTTTATTGTTACTCAGCAATGGCCTGCTTGTCACTGTGCATGAGAGGATTTAAAATCTGTACTTTAGAAGATAAGAATGAATAGAAGTTTTGCTGATTGTGCTCCCTTTGGCTTCAGGATTTTGTCCAGACATCTGAGCTGTAGAAACAGGGAGATAGAAGTAGATCAACCCCTTTATCAGTTTCTTCTATGTGCAGCATTTTAAGTAAAATTCCATCCTCTCATTATATTACCCTTCCACATCTGCATCCTAGCTTCACTCATGTACTACTCTTAGCTTTGCTACAGGAAATATGCAGCAGCAGTGTTTAGTACAAACACCACTACAGACTGTTTTGTTTAAGCAATAGCTATTGGAAAATGGGAGTGTGCCAGGCAAACTGACAGTCCAGGTCAGAAATAGGCTAATTAAAAGGAGATAAGCAGGGCAGGAAGTCATGAAACAGAGAATATAAGTTGGCACGATCTTGATTTTGAAACTTACTTAATAGTTTTCCTTTCAGACAGTATTTTTTTTCCTTTTCTAAATATTATTCTTTTGAGAGAATTCTATTCTTAGGAGGAGAGGAAATGTGATTAAAGGAGATTAACTGGCATTTAATTCGCATTATTTCTATTTCTGCTATATATCTGCTACTCCTCTTACTGAAGTCAGTGCTCTTGCTTTCAACAGGAACAGAATCATAGCTTAAATATATGAGAGTGCCACATAAGATTTCATTGTGATGATACTGGATGCAGTAAACTCACATTTTACGTGGGTAGCAAACTGTGCATGCTAAACCAGAAGTCTGTGGATTTACTTAATTAAAGCTCTAGAGTCAAGGCAACAGGAGAAGAGGAGAGAGACATGGAGAGAGGGAAGTGGTAAAACCTGTCAGATTGGCATCATATCTTCCTCAGAATGTGCTATGGCTGTTTCATGGGCAGCATACATGTTTGCCAAACAGTCACCTCTCAGTTCATGCAGGCATCTCATGTGCAAGTGTGAGGTCTGGCTTACCTTATGCACACTCACACTCTCTTCTCAGAGTGGTAGCAAGTCCTCTTAACTCACTGGTGCATGGGGAAAACAATTTTCTTTTTCTACAAATGGGACATGGCCTTGACACAGCTACCTGCTTGAAGATGTGGACAGCCTATAGGTGGCTCAGGAAGTATTAAAGAAAGCTAATGTGAAAATAATTTCCAATATGTATTTTCAGGAGACTGTTACAAATACACAGTAGCCATTTCAGAGGACACCCTAGGCCAGGGCACCCTACATGGGAGTGGCAGGATATTTGTCCTAAGAAAGGCAGAGAAAATTAAATCTCGTCAGACCTGACATAGTCTTTTCAGTATACAGCTATCCTGACCAATGCTCTCAGAATGGTACAAATTTAATTTGTCCCCTTTGAGGCAATGAAGAGATGCTGATGTATTAATTGCCTGGTAGAAAAATTTAGCCTTCCTTCCATAGTAGCTATTTCATACTTGAAGATTAGATTGGAAAATTGTATCATCTCCCTCAGCCACGTACAAGTGAGGTAAAGAATTTCTTTCCTCTAGAAATCAGTTCTCCTATGATTTGAATTTCCCATTACTTTTTGGCAGGAAGGAGTATGTTTTTGGCTGAGTTGTATTCTTCCCATATTGACCATGCTTTCCAGGAAATTACAAAATACTTTTAACATGAAATTGGCCAGATTTCATTCTCAATTTTCTCATTTTTACCTTTGCAGAGGGTCTCACAATGCTTAGTGATTGGGCAATAGAATGACAAAAGAAATTCAATGGCAATAGATGCAAAGTTATTCATATAGGCAAAAAACACCCTAGCTGCACATACAGAATGATATATTCTAAATTAGCTGCTAGCATTTAGAAAAGGGATCCAGGAATGATTGCTGGTAATACCCAGGGGTGATCAAAAGGATGGTTAGGGATTAATGGGGAATAAAAAGAGAGGACAAGCAGGAAAAAAAACATAGTTATGCTGCTGTATGAATTCATGGTACATCTGCATCCTGAGTATTGCATACAGCTCAAAACAGAGACTTGCAAATGGGCTGGTGTCAAGGGGCCCCACCGGCTGGACAGGGCACATCAGGTGGGGCTTGAGGCTGGGCCTGGGGCCAGAGCTGGTGATGGGACCTGGACAGCACCGCAAGGCTGTGGCGAAGGCTGGAGCCAGCCCTGCTCTGGCACCATGGGGCAGGGACTGAGGTGGGGCCTGAGGAGAGATCTGTGGAGTGACAGGGACAGCAAGGGCTGTTAGTGCCCCGGGGCCCTGATGTATGAGGACAGGCTAAATATACTGGGAATCCTGAGTTTAAGGAGGAAGAGACAGAGAGGGAGGAGAATATAAGCCTGGTAACACCATTAATAACAATGGATAGTTGAAGAAAGAGATTAATAATCATTCCTTCCTGACAGTGTTGAAGAAATAATCATCCGGACATTTAAAAAGCCCTCCCCCACATGTAGCCAAGTTGTGCAACTCATGGCCACAGAATATTACAGAGTTCAAATTAACAAATGAAATCAAAAGCTGATGGGACAGATTCACAGAAAGTAGAGTCACCCTTTTCTGCTCAAAATGAATTTTGAGATGAAACCTCCAGCTCAGAAGTCACTGAATTGGTGATGACCAGAAGCTGGGAGACAAGGAGGGAGTGCTCTGTGCCTGCGTTATTTCTCATGCCTTGCTTGAGCCTTTGTTTCTGACCACATTCAGGGTGTGAGTTAAGTGAATCATTGCTTAACTCTACAAGGACAGTAGAGCTATTCTTATGTTATGCTCTTCTGTCAGTAAAATTTATAACTGACATTTATTTATCTTTATTTATATTTTTTCCATATCTTTCATCATGGCTTCCTAAGCATTCCTAAGCTTACCAGTTAATTTGTCCCCACCCTACGTGGAGTCTGCTGGTCAGGGAAGGACCGGGAGGGCCTGATGGTCTCCTGAACCAGCTCTGTGGGGTGTCTTGGAGATATGGCCATGAAAAGTCTCACCATACCAACCCTTGACTTGCTAGTGGTCTCAGAGCTGACAGCCTTTTGGCTGCATTTTTCCCTAATGACTCAAACACAGAGAGAAAGCAAAAAGAGAGAGAAAAAAAAGAACAATCTTCAGTGTGGTTAAGCCCTAAAGTCCTTAGTCAACACTGGAGCTATGTGGTTTGGTCAAAGCCCAGCAGCACGTTTGTGGAAGAGGTGGAAGTTGGATACAACTATTTTTCTTCTTGGATAGTAACTTGTATTTGCAGTTGTGTTACAAAATACCTAATATATCCTTTCTTAGTCTACATTTTTCTCCCTTTTCACTCTCAGTGTAACTGTTTCTTGTATTCAGCGTGCTGTAATTCTCTTTTTTTTTTCTTCTCCCTCCCTTTATAGCAGTTAGTTTCTCAGAGAAATCCCTGACCACAAATACTTTTGAGTGGAACATCTGGTTCTAATGTGCACTCTAGAAACGTTACTTTCTGCACTATTCCACTTTTCTCCCAAATGATATTTTTCCTCTTGCATTTGCCCAGAACAGCTTGTAAGCTGATCAATATCTGAAGCAGCAAAAGAACCATTTGTGAACAGACTTCAGAAGCCACATAAGTGATTTCCCAGAACTATAAATGTTCGCAGGAGAGTTTGCAGTCAGGAGATGCAGACCAGAACGGTACATGGCTGCTTTCTTTCCCTTTCACCACTGCTCCTGCCAGTTACCGTAGCTGTGATACCAATCTCAGTTTGTTTCCTTCCCAGTGACCTAGCTACCCTCTCCTTTTTTTCAGTTCTTCTTTTCTAGGCAGAGCCATTCAAATATTCAGAGGAGGAAATACTGTCACAGTTACTTCTCAGCTATCATTACAGCTTTCAGAAATGGTCTTTCAGAAATACTTGTTTAGAAATTGTCCTGTGTTATATGAGCAAGTAAACTTTCATCTACTCACAGGGTCAGTATTGCTCTGAGTAAAAGGGGCTGTGTAGTCAGTAAAGTGGAGATACAAGATGAAGCAGGACTATTTAACAAACTTTGAGGCATGGGAAACGTGAAAAGCCAGATGAACTCTAAAGGAAACTACAGTGCACTTCTGGTATGTCTGCAGTACATATCTGTAAATAATACAGATTCCTGGAAGGAGTACAGGAATATATTAAACTTTATGCAGGAGAGCATAGCATGCATGCAGGTGATTCAGACACAGCTACAAACCACGGGCTGGATGCTGTGCAGTGCTGGGGTGCCCACTTTAAGTAGGAGTCAGGGCCTGAATTTCTTAGATCATCACTCACACATTGAAAGAGTAAATTGGACACTACTGCAATCCATCATGTTTTATAACATGGGAAAAACAATCAAAGGTCCTCTGTGACTGGGGCGCGGGGGAATTGTCTTTTTATCTTTATAAGTGCTCCCATAAGCAAATATGATCACGGTTTCATAAGAGTTCACAAGAACTGTGTTGCCTTACTGGCTGAACACTTCATCAGTACCATAAAGCATGGAGAAATGCAGCAAGAGGAAAACACATGAAAAAAAAGACGTAGCTTAATCTTTAGGACTCTTGTTACTGAGAGGTGAATAAATCTTTGAATGCTTCTGAAGAGCTTTTTATCCATCCATGTCTCCTGTTGGCAGCTCTGCATGAGTGGGCTGTTCCTGTCTCACAGCTGGTAAAGGAGCTTGTGTTAGGGGAAGGAGCAAATCGTGAGTTAGAGGAGTGCCAGGAAGGCCAGTGCAGCAGCTGAAGGGATGAGGCTGAACTGGCGTTTGGCTCCTCAGAGCCTCATGGATTTCCATGGACTGCACAGCAGCACGGAGCCGTGTACTGCCTTATTGACTGGGAGGAGACTTGCTTCTCCAAACTGCTCTCTGAGGCACATCTGTGATCTGGTCACCCTCCTCCTACCTAGCTGCCCTGTCTCTTTGCATTCTGACACAAGCATTGTCTCCTATTCATTTTTTATTAAATAATAATAATAATAAAAAACAGAAGAAAGAAGAGCAGCTGCGTCCTGACCTCCCACTAGTTCACCCTTTCTATAGTGCTGCTTCTTTCTCTACACCCAGAGAATATGCCTAATGTCTTTCTTCAGTGCTAGGATCGGCAGCTATCCTTTTTTTTTTTCATCTGCTCATCTACCCTTTTAATGCTTAGCATGACCACAAATGTTTGCCATATGGATCTGTCTCTTGAAATTTCAATCTGGCCAGAGTTTTGGGTCAGTAGTGAGCAATAAGAACAATTAAAATAAAGTCTTTTGTACATGAAAGAAAATATAATTATCATTTTTATTCTTCCAAAGCCATATTCTTTTCTTAGACATCTAAGAAAATGCCTACACAAGGATTTTCTTCTGGTTGTGTTGAAGTGATGAAAATAGGATAGAGATTCTCTCTGTAATCGTTTGCATACTTTTGATGCTGTTTAGCACACGATATATGTGACGAAATATAGGAAATGATTTGTATTGCCCGAGGTCGATATAAATTTCCATAATTTTACAAAATATACCTAGAAAACTAGCTGGCTCAGTTAGTCACATTGGAGAGCCCGATTGGTCACCTCACACAGCTGCCAGCAGCCTCCTTGAAGCCTTCCTGGAAACATCTCCCAGTGTGAAGTCTGATCGCCAGTGACTGTCACCCCTGCATTGCACAGACCCTCTGGAGCAAGGATGCATTGGGAAGCCTCCTTGCCCCAGGCAGCTCCGAGTGTGTGCCAGGTGTGGGGAAGACCCCTTACTGTGATGGAGTAATGCCAGGGACTTGGCCAAGGGAAATATCAAGGGAAGGGGTGCTGCATTTTGATGCTTTCTGAGGCTGCCTGGCCTTCTCTGTCCATCAGACAGGTACCAGGTAGCCATTTGTTTCAGCTGCTGCTTTCTTGGGTGATCACAGGGAGCATAAAATTTAGTCACCTCCTTAGCACAGTAATGCGGCACATGTGGGAACTGGCCTTGACGAGGCTTCTATATACCACAAAGAGACCTCATGGCTTGTGCCACCTCTCAGCAGAAAGAGCTTCTTGGAAGTGAAGAGGAGCGTGTTAGAAACTGAAGCAATTTCATCACCATCTTTTGTAAGAAACGCTGTACCAAATGATTTTGCCTTTGTTTATTAAAACTATTAAAACTATTCTTTGATCTGAAAAAAAGTCTTATTTTATAAGAATGATGTTTATAGAAAAAGTATTTTGAACCCATTTAGATGTAGCTGGCAAATTTTAATTATAGACGAGCACTTCCTTTAGTGCTTTTAGTTGTATTTTATTCCTCTGCAAGTCTGGTGGGTCTGAGTCAGCAGGATGCACACCTGCCTCCAGCCCAGGGAGGAGACTGAGCGGAACGTGAAGAGCAGATCTGCAACACCCGGACCTCGTATGCTATCTCCTGCTGGGTGGCTTTTTGAACCCTCCTGAGAATGAGGAATGAATGGAATTTCTTTCTTTCTTTTTTTTTAAACAAATGTTAGAAAACAAAAATGTCTGGAAACACTACAGTTTCTGATGTTCTCATTGAACAGCATCTGTGTCAGTTAAAGCACTGACAGATTCTTGAAATTAGACAGGTGTTCAGGTTTCATTGAAGTAAATATTTTGGGCTGTTTTCTTAAGAAGGAATGCCTGTAGGAACAAAGTTATCTTATTTAGAAGAAAACAGCACAGATCGAAACAAACAAACAAAAGCCTGTGTGATTTGTTATCAACTTCGGGTTTTTTCTTTTTTTTTTTTTTTTTGGTGCTGAGTAGAAGGTTGATATTTTGGATACATACCTAGGAGCCTGACACTTTGGAAAGAAAAGAAGTGGCAGACAGGAAGGAAATCTGCACCTGCTTATAGAAATGGGGTTTTGCTGTGGTGGAGGAAGTCAATGCAGTCCAAGGGGTAGACAGGTACTGGTCTATTAACAGACTCCTTCCAAAACCAGACACCACACAAACTACATGTCCTATAACAGCATGCTCTGAGTACACTAGGGGTGCATATATAATTTTGCCAAAAGTCCTGTTACTTTACCTGTCATCCTGATTTATGCTTCTTAGAACACATTGAGCTGCAGTTAGGAAAAAGAAAAGAGAGAGAGAGAGAGAAAAAAAAAGAGAGAGCAAGAAAAGCCATATGGCAGATTGTTGTCAGACAAACAAACAAATACAATATAGATGCCAAATAGATTTTGTACAAACAAAATAAGAAAAAAACAACCCCCTACCCCTTTGATACTTCTAAATGCTTTCATAAAGGACTATTTACTTGGATTTTCAACTTCATTTAATTCTCTGAATTGTTTTGGTCTATTAGAGCATGTGCTCAAGCTATTGCCTAATTCTAATTCATCATTCTATTTACTAATTTTAGGAAGATCACAGTTTACAGAGATAAATATAGCTAACCCTGAGATTATCTCTGGAACTGGCATTAACTTTCAAGTGTTAGCACTGTATTTTAAGTAGCTGAAACATTGTGAGATGGAAGGCAGCTGACAGGGCAGGGATTGTCATACCTCAGAAATGGTCTTTAAAAAGGGCAGCCTTCAATCTAGACTAAAAATGACATCTTGCTCATTCAGTGCCTGCTGCTACCTCAGTCCTACTATGGCAATTTATGATGCAATCCTTACTCAGGCAAGGAAGACCTTGCTTATTTTGTGCCTGGGAGTTGATGGGTGTGGGAAGGCTCTTCGGGAACCTGTGATTACAGTAAGTGTTGTTTATTTATGGAGATAACTGTCAAATCATTTAAAAAAATCTAGGGCAACACCAGTGCACCTTTTTGTAAGAAAAAAAAATGAGTAAAACAATTAAATTGTCTCTAGCTTTTATTAGAGGAGAAAGATGTGTTTTATCAATTGTGAAAGCCTTTAATCTGATGCAGGCTGCTGAACTGCACAGATAAACCGCACCAGATAAATTATATGCAGTTGATGCATGCACGTGCATACATGTGTGCACACATGTGCATGAAAACACACACACACACACACACTTTCAGGCAATAGAAGTCATGCCAGGGTTGTGGTCTGAGCAGAGACTGTCCACTTCATGGAGAAGCATCCGGGACTGGCTGGGTAAGAGTTTAGGACAGCCAAAACTTACATGTTTGTTGCTCCCCATTCCCCCTTTTTCCCCTATACATACTCACATACATCTACTTCATCAGGAAGCTCAGACTGCAAAGTCTGGAGATGTTATTACCTGCATTCAGCTTGTTGCATGTGGATGCACCATGATTTCTTTTTTCAGCTGTGTTAGTGCACTCTCTGCCCCGGTACTCGGCCCTCAGTAAATACAGAGGTTGATTAGTGCCTAATAAAAGTCAGCACTTGCTGTGTGCCATCTGCCTGGCACCCTGCAAGTGTTGGGCTGGACCCAATGCAATGTTGGCAATGTATAAAAACAGCTACACTAGGAAGCACCTTCAGGTCCTCACTGAGAAGAGTTTAACTTAGGATACCTGTTGTCATCCCCACTCTGGACTGCCTGTACCATACTTGCCTTAGATGTTCCTGTTTCCCCTTTGGGGTCATTTCTGCCGTCTGTGTGATACTTGTTGAACTTCTGCAAACACCCGGCCAGCAACCTGAGCTGGTTCAGTGATGGCTAGCAGGAGGTGGCTGAAACATCCCTCCAGGTGCATGTGGAAACACAACAAGCTAAATCAGCCCATTCTGTCTGTTAGAGTGCTCAGTCATTCCTGTGCCAGATGGGAGTGCCAGGAATTGCCTACATCCATTTTTACATCTGCCTGTCTGTCAAGGGCATAGCCTACAATAAGGGCTTGCTGTTACAGATTGTCTATGTGCATATCCATTATAAAATGACTAACTTATTGAGAATTTACCATGGATGCAGGAGATCTTATTCCACACAGGAGAACTTATGTTAATTGATTGTGTTAAACACATCCTCTGCTATTCATCTTAATCCCTACAATTAATTTTCTTTGGGATACAGAGTTCCCTTGAGGAATTCTGCTTGATCTGAGAGCAGTCAGATGTAGTTAAGTTTCTTGCCGTACAAAGGAAAGTGGAAGAGTACAATGAGGACAGGCCTTAATCCAAAGCAAACAAACAAACAAACAAAAAAACCCACCACCAACAAAAAAAAAAACCCAAAAAACTCAAAATAAATAATAATAATAAAAACAGAAGAGAGGAAAATGGAAAGAAATCTAGATGCAAAAACTGAAATATTGTCTTGGAACTTATCCTTATGATAAAAATACTAAATAGCTACATCTATCCTAGAATATGAAACAGACTACAGTAAATTCTTTCACATGGAGGGATGTGATATAGGGCCACCTGCTCCGCGCTGCTGTGTTTTCTTCCCCCGCAGAGCAGACTCGCCTTGTCCATGCAGCCAAAAGGGAAGAGCCATGGCCACACCACCTCTGCAGTGCACGCAGCTAATAGAGGGGAAACTAAACCGCCCAAGATCGTGCTACCTTATAAAAACAGTGGGAAATATTGGAATGCCCGGCCCTGCCCTGTATATTTTCCTTATACTGCTACAGCTCATGCACCTCATAGCTGTGGGCCAGTGCATTTTTACTTGCAGGATAGATGAAGGACAAGCTTTTAGATGGGGATTTCAGATTTATTTTTGAAATTCTCCACTTCCAAAAATTCAGTTCAAATTCTTTTTATTATGCTAACATAGCTTTTTGTGCTATAATTTCTTTCAGCTTCAATTTAGGGTTGAAGGATATTAACCCAGTAGAATCCCAAAGGAACAAAATAAACCCATTTAGTCTTTTTCCTCATCATTTTTGTAAGTGAGGTAATTAGCAGGGATTTAGAGTAGATAATTTTACCCTTGACAGTAAATAGGCAATCATTTGTGATGAGACAAATAGACATTCAGGCTGGCCAAGGGACAGCCAAGGTACAACCTCAAGAGATTACAAAAGAAGCCTGCTGATTTGCAGGTTTCTGACTTTCTGGTGTCAGCAGTAAAATGACACAACTCAGGTTAAACAAGCCTTTCCTGTGGGGAAGAGGGTTTTGCTTCCAAAAGCCTTTTTGTGCCTGATAAGAAAGACACAAATATTTGTGTAATTAGACACAAGGCCACATAGCTAATCAACACACCTGAATGCTAACGCCTCCCATCAAGTTTAGCTGGTTGCAGAAATCAGTCAATTTATAGTACAGTTCCAAAGCACAGGATATAGACCACACACATCTTATTGTCACATATAAAAGGGGGCAAAACCTGCAGCAGACTAAATGAAGCTTTTATTATGATTGTCCTGGTCAGATCAGCAATGCCAGTACAGGTGGTCACAGGGGGTCCTGCTGTGTAAACCCAGGAAGCCAAAGTGTCTTGGCTGGGGGCTGCTTTGGTTCTCAGGCAACAAAGCAGGGAAAGACTTTAAACAATACAGTGTAAATCATTCCCTGCATCACAGAGACCTAGATAGCAACGCAGCTCTGATGGAAAGGCCCTGGGAGGGCCTTCATTCAGCAGCTCTGTTTGGTGTCTTGCTACCAAAACCCACATTTGAAGTAAATAAGATGTCATTCTGCCCACTGTCTTGGCTCCCTGTTGCCACTTCTAGGTACCAGCTCACTCTCTGCTACTCGGTCGTGGAGATGGGATCCTCCAGCTCAGCTGCCCACAGCCTCCACAGCACAACAGGTTTCTTGCGGATGCCTGTTCTCCCACCCTATGTCAAAATTTCACATTGGGAGTCACTGTAGAGCTATACTTTCTCTGTGCAGGGGTATGCAATGCTGAAGACAAGTATATTTGCCAGTTTGTACAACAGTAACCCAACATTTTTTTTTTTTTTACTTTAAGAAGGTTACTGTTATTGATGATGTATTTACTTTTGTGCTCTTAGGCAGGTCTATTAACACAATGATAATGCTCAGTCCTTGACAATTCACAGATAGATTACAAGACTGATACCAGGACTAGTGTCTCTAACATGGTTGCATAAATTACAACACAATAAAGAGCATTCCTAAGGACCTGAGCAGTTCACATAGTCCCAGTGCAATTAATAAGCATGCTTCAAGATATTCTTGGTGTTGCAGCAGATTAATTTATTTTTATTAGCATCAGATCTTTGAATATTGTAATCACCTCCTAGCTCCAGGAAAATGCTGTGATCTCTGCTCCAAAGCTCTTAAAATTTTATAATAGTCACAAATCTATTACTGAGATTAAAGAGCTAACAGAGTAAATGGGACAATGGAATGTGATGAAAAGGAAGGCTACACCTACAAGACCGCCTCTTTTCCAAGGGAAATCATAGCTGCATTACTGAGATTTAGGACTATTATTTTCCTCCTATCAACGTTGAACTAGAAGACATTCAATTATTGGCACAAAATGTACACTTCAAAGAAACAAGTCTTTTGATAAGGAAAGAGTGAAGAGAATTCCCTGTAGAGAGTAACCATGAGCACACTAAGCACATTTATTAAAATAGCAGGTGACACTGGGTTAACTGCCAACTTCTCCTTTCCATGAGGTGGCATGAAGGACAGAGCGCAGCATTTCTCAACCTGGTACCTGCCCATTTCCTGCTCCTGTATGTGCCCTAGCAGTGATCTATTTCTTCCCACTTCGAGAGACCTTTGCAGTGACCAAAAGTGGATAACAAGGTCTTTTTTCTATTCCTTCCAGTGCTTCCTCACATGCCATATATGCTAAGTCTGTTTCTGTGGTCTCCATTCCTCCTGTGAAATGCAGAGAAGCTAAGCAGCTTGCCAAAAGTCACCCGTGTTGGCTGTGGCAGGCGGTGCAGAGCTGTGTGCTGGAGCTGCATCCACTGCACAGGCCTCCTCTACAAGACTGTAAATAAGGGACTGTGCATCATTTTAAATACTTAATTTACCACTTTCCTTATCATCTCACTGTCGTGCTATAAATTTTGGTGACTGCTCAGTGCTGACCTCCAGTTCATGCCTATGTTGTAAAGAGAGTTAGCAATGGTCAAGGCTTTTCATTCATGACCTTTTTAAAAATTCAAAGGAATGCTTTGCCAAAAAGACTTTGGAAATAACAGAGTTGGTCTGGAGGAGGGTGGAAAAGGGAGACTATTTCCGAAAAGCATACTTGGCAAACTGAAAACAGAAAAAAATGGGAAAGACGTTTTTGTGAATCATCTTGCTGAATTTTTGCTTTCTGAAAATTATGTCTTTTACAGAGGAGATGCTACTGAGGAGATTTACAGAGGTTGAATGCTAATATGTCAGCCTTTTGTAATAATAACAAAACCTGTCCATCTCCTGCCCTCCCTGCATCCCTCTTTTCCTATGGCCGTCTCTCCCTTCATCCTAAGTTTAAAATTCATGATAGTATCTGCAAACACTGGGTCCAGTCACAGTTTCAAACCAGACCTAACCAAACAGTGACACATATTAAGGTTAAAGCAATGGCCTTTGAATTTTGGCTGAAAATAATTTTGAAAGTACTTTCAAAGCATCACTGGACTCAGACAAGCCTAAAACAAAACAAACATAATTTTTATTTACTCATCTCTTTTGCTTTTTTAATAACTTCCACATTGAAATGTATGCGAATTTAAAGGAGGATCATCAGCTATGTCAGTACCATTTGCATCAATTAGTCACCCAGAAGTTGGCACAATTTTATTTTTCACAAAAAAAGCAGTAGCCTAAGGGTCTCTCTAAAGGGGGACTGACACACTGCCATGATGTGTTGCTAAAAATGCCTCACAGATGAGTGCATCTGTATAGGCCATAGAGAAAACTCCTTCTTCGTGGGAAGAAAGGTAAAGAAGATATCTTAAGGGTTAAATCTGCATGGGTTTTCTTGAAAGTGTTTAGTTATTTATTTTAGTAGAAACCTAAAAGATATTTAAATATGAGGATTTTCTTGTCTAAAACATAAAAGGGAGAAAGGCAAGAAGGCATATGGTATTCAAGTATAAGCAAACATCACTGTTATTGTAAAAATTTTCTGCCTAGTGTTACTCTCTGTTACAGCGGATGTTGTTATTCTGATAAAGACCTGGCAATTTCTATTCAAAATCAATTCCACACCTGTGAGAGGTAGAAGAGATATCCCTAGTACTTTGCCAATCCAGCTGTCTTATTTCCAGATGTTATTCTGTTAGGTTTTGTGGAAGGGTCAGTCCTGCAAATGCTCCCTCCCACCTGCAGTGAGGCCGAAGAAAGGGTTGATGATTTCAGCCCTTTCTTCATGCTGCTTAAAAAAAAAAAAAAAAAAACAGAACAAACCACAAAAACAAAAGCAGATGGAGTTTATTCACTATTATTTGAACTCTTTAGTGTTTGCATGCTTCTCACACATATCACATATGCAATTTCATATATTTTTTGTTTACAGGTCTACCACAGTTGACAGAGTCTTTTGGTAAGAGTCTACTTACTTTTCCAATTTGCTGACTTTTTTTAACATGTAATTTCATAGCTATAGATCAGCACTTGCAACAGCAGCAGGTAATGAACAAAGAAGCCATTCTGGAAATATGACTGGTCACAGACTGTCGCAGAGATGTCGTAGGCTGTTACACAGCAGTATTATTCACTTTTATGTATTTTCAAATTCTTTCCTTGTATGTTTGTTCAGACTAGGATGTACATATTGTGAATGTGCGCAACTGCCTGTGACAAAACCTTTGGGCCCTGGAGAAGTCCCAAATTCTTCTGTGATGAGAACACACTTGAAGCTCTTCTGGGGAAAAATAAAGAAAAAAATAATAAAAAAATGTGCTTCTCCTCAACTTGCCATTTTTCTGTTAGAGCATTTTCTTTTTTCTCTCTGTTATTGCTGTGTGTTTCTAAATGTGTAACTGCAATTTCTACTTCAGTTGGCATTACTTGGAATTCAAACCAGAGTCTTTCAAGGGTAGTGGAGCCTACATGGAAACTCTTTGGAGTCTCAGTGGCTATGACTCAGTATGTCTGTTCATACACACAAAAAAAAGAGAAACTTGCGGGCTATGAGGACTAAATGGCAGCATGGGCTGTCTGCCAATAGCCTCAAATCCGTAGTGAGAAGTAATTCAGTCTGGTTGTAAGGTGAGCTTCTTCTCCTGTATAGGCTGTCAATTTCTCAGTGATTTGCTAAGAATGGGTACAAAGCATATTTTACTAAGAAAACATCTTCCACTCAAATCATGGTTCTTAAAGTAAATGTCAACGGTTTGCTTGCTAGCCTCCCAGCATCTTTAAGGCCAGCTTTTAAACTTGATATACTGTGGTGAGTACAGGTTTTCATCACCAATGGTAGCTTGCAACATAAGTCATTGCTGGATTTAGCTGCTGCTCTCCATCTATCATCAAGTATCTTGAAGCAAATTCATTATCCAAAGACTGGTGTGTATCCCTGCTGCCTTTTTGCAGCTTATCTAAATTGTTGAAATAGTCAAGCAGCATGTACTCTAAGTGGAAGTCCAACAAGCTGAGATTCAGCTGCTTTGTAAGTGAAGGTGTAAGTGGAGGTGAGTGACTTCTACCATTTGCTTCTTTTCAAGTCCCATAGCAGACACGATAGAACATCTCCTTGAAAAACCCTTCTTGTCCTCACCAAAAGGAGACATTTAGCTACTGAAGTCAGACAAGGGAGTCAATAACTATTCCACGACCTCTTATAACTGCTGCTGTATGTGAATTTATAAACCTGCAGTTCAAAATATATTTGAGTCTCCCAACTAACTGCTTTTGGAGCAGGCCCAGGTATGGTGTGGATCTGGGGCAGGTTTCAGGCAAACCATTCAAATGGTGATGTGACATCTTAGTGTATTGGAAGATGAACCTGATAGGAGCTGCAGTCCAACTCAATATTTAGCATGAAAAGCAAAGAAATGTCAAATGTGAGCATGCTAAAGATTTGTCAGAATTTAATTCTGGCATGCCATATCTCCATGGACTCAGCAATGAAGCTTTTAGAGCCCTTGGATAGTTGAATTGGGAATCTGCCTTCCTGCCCCCATGCCGCCCCTCTGCTAGGTTGGCCATAGGTCCAGTTGCGCCCTTGGTTTGCACAACCCGTGTCCACCATTTTGTGTGTTTGCATAAAATGCAGCTCTCAGGCTGCAAGGGCTGTGCACAGCGTGTGGTCGGTGGCTCGGTTATGCTGACCCAGCGGGCGGCCGCTGCCGAGAGGAGCAGCCCTGCTCCCCGTTCCCCAGGGCAAGACCACGCGCTCCAGTTGCTTCCTTCACGTTGGCACTGATGTTCAATTGACTCTGAGATGTGCCAGCTCAAGGAGTAGCAAGCAAAAACTACACTGAAGAGCTGCTTTGACTGAACTGGTGGATCATGTTGTTATACCTGTGCTTGTGTTAGGAAAAGGGGTGGGAATATATTATTGGGAAGTTGCAGAGAGGGGGAAGACAGAGGCATATCATCACATCGTATTAAATTTGTGATTGTTTATTTCTGCCCTGCTAGCGTGCAGGGAGCATATCACTTACCACATGAGGACATGAGCTGCTCACAGGCAAAAGGAGAACTGGCCCAGTCATTATTCTCTGTGTTGTTCTTCAGCCTGGTATTTACTGGCCAGCAAACCAGGCGCAGGCTGTCCATACCGTGCCCAGGTGATATTATGACATTTCTAAAGACAAGATGTAGCAAATAATAATTGTAAAGGTGACTTTTGGAATACAAATGGATCTATTGATTAAAGATTGAATTGATTAATGGCAGGTAAACAGCCAGGGAATGGCTGAACCTGAAAATCCTGCAAAGTGAAAATGGAACTGTAGGAATGGGAGCATCCCCAGAACAACATCCTATTTTTTGCCTTGCCTACAGAGGGGGAAAACAATGGATGTGTTTGAGTTCAATGTAAGTGTTTAAGCTTTCCAGACCCTTAAGGATCTGACTGTGGTTATTGGAACTGTGACAGGTTCTGGCAATACCTCAGGATGGATGAAATAAAGAGAGCAGCAACTGGAGCTGAGCCAAAATGTAGTTTGCAGTAAGATACATTATTCTCTTTATTTTTTTAAGTTTGTTTCAAAACTCTTTCTTTATTTTTAGCTACTTTCAGAAGGATTTGAAGTTGACTGGCAAACCATTTCGTTTGCCAAGAAATATTAATGCTAAATACCTACCTAGCCCAGCAGCGAGCATAAGAGTAGGACACTGAAGTGATGGGAGGAATGTCCCCTTTTGAGGGACTAGTTTGCCACTTAGAGACAAGCTTTAGTCAGCACATCCTCTGATCCAGCAGGGCACTGGATGTGCTTTATGCAGAGTCTTCTCAAACACATAACAAGCAGGAACAAGGAAGGCACACATAACAAGCAGGAACAAGGAAGGCTGCTATTAAAAGTCTGGCAAAATTAGAACAAGAGTACTATAACCATCACTGCCGCCGTTCAGTTCCCTGAAATTTAAATGTGAAGAGAGATTGTGCTTTCTGGGAAACCTTTCCTAAATCTGTTTTGTTGTTGTTTTTTTGTACTCTTATATTTGGTATATGCTGCAGAAAAATCTCTCTGGCAGGCAGCCACATCTGAGGAGCATACCTGAAAGCTGGGAATCCCCAGGAAGTTTGTGACTATCATTCACCACAGACACACAGAAACTGAGGAACAGCCAGAAATGCAGCACCCTGAAAGTTAGACTGAGTGAGATAGCAGGAGATCCTTAAGAAATACTAGCAGCTGTTCCTGGAGCATGCTGCACTGAAATAGAAATGTGCTGAGAAAATTTGGAGTCAGAATGAGGATGGCAGATACAGCAGCTACAGACAGAAAAGCAAGTGCTGAAAAAAAAAAAAGTCAGAAGGCCAAATGGAAAGGTATACAAGGAGAAGCAATAAGACACTGCAGCATGCTCAGACTTAGTGTGCAATATTGGCATGGAGAAAGGAAAATGCAACAATAGGGAAGGAGTAGCAGGTGCACACTGAAAGTATGAGCCAGGTATGTCTCTGTCTTCCATTCTGTGACATCCTTGCAGGCTGTGGAAGTAGCAGGGAATATGAACCCTTGGTCCATTTCATAATCAGGCTTTCAGACAGTGGTGCTGCAGGCTGCTCAGTGCTCCTGTAGATAGTAGAGATCACATATGGGAGAATAGAGACAGATGCGTAACAGGTCCACAGGACCAGGCCTAATCACAGAAGAGGCAGGGATTTCTAGGAGACTGACTGTGGAGGCAGAGTGTGTGCACCTTGGTTAGTGGGAGGGTATTTAAATCTGTACTAAAATCTTGAGGTTTTATCAGAGCTTAAGATATGTAGCAAGGGGATTAAGTAAATTGTATTGATTCGACTCCACACATATTGATTGATTCCACTGGTCAACCAGCCCCAAAGCTTGTATAGACATTGTTACTTGAACAGGACAGTGGGTTATTCCTCAAATAAGAGAGGAATTGACTTCAGCCAAAATAAGACGTGTTCTTGTTTTGCCTGGAGCTGTTTGTAAACCTGCTATCTTTTGCACTTGAAGGGCTCGGCGTGGGCAGCTGAGTTAATCATTTCATCTCAGCCGATGGCCTTCTTGCTGAGGACAAACCTCCTGAACAGGTGTGCAAGCGGTTTGTCTCTTAAGCTAAACCAGGCTGAATCACTCTTAGACCAATCTAAGCATATTCTTCCAAAAAGAAGATATTTTGTTGTTGCTTGATTACATCAACTTAAAATTGACCTTTAAATCAAAGTGCTGAAAGTTCACATAGTCTAGTGCGTAGCTCTGTGGTTTCCAAAAATTAACATAGCCTCAGTCTGAAGGTAATGAACAAGAAAGGAAAAAGCTTTACCCTAGACAGTAATCTGTAGTGTGATTCTGATCTTCTCTGAGTTTAACCTAATATATTGCTACTGATACCAAAGGAGATACTGTTTCTTTACACAGAAATAAACTTGATCAACAGTTGGGCTGTTAATTTGGCATTATTCAACCAGATGTAAAGTTTTTATAACATTGCCAGTTTATTAATAGTTATTAATGGCTGAAAAATGAAATTTTGCATTAGTGTCAGGGATGTGGGGGAGAAGCAGAATTTAGAATCAAAGAAGACGATAATATTTGCCCAAGGCAGACAATTAAAGAGCAATCTACTTTAACAGTGTCACCTCTCTCTACCATTTCCACAACTTTCTTCACCTCAGGGGCAGAGCTGGCATTCTCCAATAAAGCTTCTAAATGACTGCTTGTTTCTGTGACTTGCTCTTATTAATTATTTAATTTCTTCCGCCCCCCCCGCCCCGAAAACAAAAAAATAAAGCCACTCCCAGACTACACTCCTCAGTGTAGTTAGTCCCACTGTAAGTAGTTGAATGCTGTTGCACAGTCATTGCTTTTCTCCTCTCTGGATTCATATGCTTTGCCAAAATAACATCTTTGTATCTTTATATACTTCATGTACTTCATATATGTATTATATGGAATGTCTTAATACTTTCAGCTTCTCTTTCCTATTCAAGAAACTTTCCTGAGAGAAAAAAAGTTCCTTTCATTTTTAGAAGTTTGTATACTTTAAGTTAATGCCAATTAAAATATAGTCTTCTGTTTAAAAGACTAAGCTCCTCACATTAGTTTGCACAAATGCCTTATATAAAGACACATCTGAAATGATACATTCTCTTTAAATAATGTGTAAATTCTTACTCAGTCTTTTGGAGCTATCCACTTGTTTCTGAAATTGAGACAATGTTGAATTACCCTGCCAGCTTGATGAATTTTGTAATATAATAAGATCCCCTTGCGTTATTAACTTTATGGCAGCCCATCAGTGACACTGAGTATCCATACTCATATTCATACCCATGCTTGTTCCATAGAGGCTCTTTCTCATTCTCATTCGATGAAGGCACCTAGTCTGGCATCTGTGTTTCCTTACTAAAGATGCCTGTTCTTCGTAGGGTCTGCTCCTCTTTGAGGCTGATTGCAATCTTCCATTAACTTTCATAGTCCAATTAAGTGTGATAATTCTGAAGAAGAAGGAAAACCTTTGCTGCTGCAGGATAGTGCAGGTATAAGTGCGGATGATCAAGATATATCTGAGGATGAAATTTGAAGAAGAGTATCAATGTTTGTTTTTTTTTAAAATTTTCTGCTTTGGTTTGGGATTTATGTGTTATGACATACGTTACAGAAGCCATTGAAGTTAAATATTTGAAACAGTAATCCATGTAATTAGATTTGTATATCGATGTAACAAATCACTTAAGGACTAAATTTCCCTAAGCACGTGTTCTTTTTGCACACTTAGTGCTTTATGGCCATGCCTGTGACAAAAGCCGGCCTACAAGAGCCACTGAAGATCTATGGAGTGCTCTAAGTGAGACTTAGGAGTGGTTTTCACGTGTGCCAGCCCCAGAAACAGCGTCCTCATCTAGGACATCCAAAGGGAATGACTTCATGAGACTTTTCAGGAAATGTGGCCCCAAAGCTGCTGGATTTCAGTTTGGATCTTTGTTTTGCATTTTGTAACCAGTGAACAGTAACAATATTTTTACTCCTGTTCCTAGTTGTGAATAAGATGAATGATTTCCCAGAGATGCATGTTGACAGAATTCTATTTTTAGTTCCTGCTTTTCTTTTGTTTATCTATCTGCCTGAAAATTATACAAGGTTGTCCATTGCCTTTGATGTCCAAACATACTGTTCCTTTAAGCTCTTTGGCTGCTGGAATTAGTGTTTTGGGTTAGAGTTACCTCTGTGGGAAGTAAGAGGACTAGTTTATGCAAAGGATATATCATGATTCCCTGCCTGCTCCTTCAGAGGCTTAGAAACAGCTGTCATTTATATGATATGAAACCATGAGGCAATTCTGATATTGATTTGACTATTTATTGCTGTTTTTTCACACTAGATTTAATTATGTAGTGTTTACTTGGCTTTCTGGAAACAATTTTCAATAATATCTTTAGTATTGCTCTTAGATCAGCATGCAAATGTGTGAAGCTTGGTCCTGACCTGTAAGGATCAACAGATATTTTACTTTTATAAAGTAAACCCTTTGTAAGAAATTCTGAGCTAATAATAACAACATGGTTCATTTTGCTTCATTATTACAAGCATATCCTTTTGTGGAATGACCTTATAGGTCAAGCTAAATGTTCAAAAAAGAAAAAAGAAAGCTAAAATGCTCTCAATACTCTACCTTTTAATATCAGTATATTTTCAAACAGGTCTTATGGTTTTGGTAATGGAAAGATGTCATTTTCTTCTAAATCATAGTCTTAAATTCAACCCAAGCTGATGTGAACAAAAGTCAACATAATTTGATTGCTCTGTGATCAGCTACAGAATTTGGGGCTGAAGAGGTCACCTGTTTAGCTGTCTGTCATAACTGGCATCTGTGCTAAAAGTCTGAACACTGAAGTCAAAGAGAGAGATGCAGATACTGAATATAAATGCTTTTTCAGCCTCAGAGCTGGTCGCATTTACATTTTAATATATCTATCTATATCTATAACTTATATCGGATTTGTTTACACTAATTGTCCAACATCTGGGTGCCTAATTTGGGATTAGGTAGAAGTTCTGGTGCTGGGAGGAACAGATCAGGTTGTCTGGGATTTGAGGGGCTCCTGTGGATACCATGTGGAGACCAGACTGAGAGGTATGGATTGCAGCTGAAAGTAATGCAGAGATTGTGTCTGCAGGTGTACACATATGGACACCATATGACTAGGAGGCTATGAGGCTACTTCCTGTGGGTCACTCAAAATAGTAGAACAAACAGCCAATATACTCCAGTGAGTCTTTGAATATGACTTCATAAGAAGACAAGGAGGAAAAGTTAGTCAGTCTCCTTACAGCAGAGGTTATTTTACTGAAAATTTTAATGGAACATGGGATAAAGTCAAATATTTTGATGTCTTCCGTCGTGCTAGAAAAGACAATGGTGTTTGAGGGGTTACTCTCTGCTTTCGCTGTTCTCAATATTATTGATTATGAACAAATGCTGAAAGCAATCAATTTGATGACGCAATGAATAGGGACTCATTTTAGACTCAGTCACTGGGAGATTGTTATCCTGCATGCTTCTTGTACAGAAAAAAGCAAAATGATCAGGTGGTGTAAGAGTTTTCAAAATACGATGCATAAGCAAGTTAAAAGATGAATTCTGTTAAAAAGATTTTCATGCTTTCAAGATCATGTGTTTCTCTTTGTCAGAAAAATAAATGATAATTTTGTTTTATATTTTCAAGTTGTTACAATATGAGGCTGAGAAAAATATGCATAAAAACAGAAAACTAGAAAAGTGATACTAGAAATGTTTAATTAGGTCCTACCCTGAAGCACTCTTTTTCATGTGTAGGAGATCTAAACTGAGTATCTTGAATTAAAACACTCCTGGTAATGAAAAATAAAATCTGCTGAGTAAAAAGCCCTTTCTCACATGTATAGAACTTCTGAAGAAACTTCTGAACATAGTTTGGGCATATTTAGACCTTTCTTCTGAATACACTGAATTAGTAATTTTTTATACTGCTGGGAGGTGATAATATTTTAAACGAGTCTATGTGGAATTACCACCACCAAAGTGTGTGGAGGATGTTGTCCTTTAGAAGTCAGTATGCACCAAGGGAGAGAAAAAAGCAGCAAGATGTAACTTTAGATGGCATCACATAAAAAATAAGACAGTTTTTAATTCACCCTTTGTTATCTTGCCTTTAAGCTGTGACAATTTACACTTTCCTTGTTGAGGAGAAAAAAAAAAAAAAAGAGGATGAAAGTGATACTTTTCCAAAATATTTGAAGTCTGTAGCTGGAGGTTGGGAGCAGGAGAAGAACCAAATTCTTTTACTGGGGTAATGAGACATAACAGTTACAAATTGAAAATAACAAATAAGAGGCCTACTTTTCAGATATCCAAGTGTCATCAGCTGAATAATACAACCTCTTGTAGTTCCTTTGACTGAACATCCATATGGGCCATCCAGAAGATCCAGTGACCAAAACTAAAGGGCAGGGCAGACTTTTCTCTGTTTTTCTCCAGGTAGGATCACAGCTTAGTCACAAGAATACGGTTTATAAATAATAATAAAAAAGGGAAAAAAAAAAAACCCAAATTCCTCAGCTCTGTATTTCTAACCCAAACTCAGCACCTAAGGTCCTGCATATACAAGTCCTTTCCCTTCCTGTTTTTGCTTGGCTCTGCTAATATTTGTTACCAGTTTGGATGAACCTCCGCATAGCTATCATCTTCTTGACAACTACTACTGTTTTCTAGAGTTTGCAACTTTTTACTCCCTCAGTTTGATATTTTAAAATCACTACGGGACAAACTTTGCCTTTCTATGAGGTAATGCTGAGGAAGATGTTAGCTTTTCCTCTCATTTCTCCTTAATTAGATAAAACCCTTGCTATGCTGAGGACAAATATGGTCTAGTAATTCCACTGTTTGCCTTTAGCTTGCTTGCCTGCAGGAAATGTTTTTCATTGTTTGGTCTGGGAGTCACAGAGGACCCTTCTTCACTGCATATGTGCCCACCCAGTAAAAAAGTGGCCCTAGTCTTGTGCACATATATCAGGTTCTAAAATAAATGAATCTTGCTTTCTTCAAGTTGCTGAAGAACTGAAGAACTTCTGGTGAGCAAACTTGGTGAATTTCCGTTTCTCATTTTAACTAACATTGACAGAATCTGCCCTTGTACTCAGATGGGTACTTCACCAAGAACTTCACCAAATTTGCTCAGTGGAAGTTTTTGTTGCTTTTAGAATTAAATCTTTTGTTTGTTTGTTTTTTTCTCCTGTGTCATAAATACATAGATTCTTTTCTGGTGACCAGGATAGATAATCTCCATATCAGACTTGGCAAAAAAATATATTTGCGACTAGGACATGGTGACTGGTAGTGTCAAATCTATTTCTGAAAGCATGCTCTGTTCAAGCTTTATGTTCTCTTCAAAATGTATATACACTACAGGGGAGAAAGAGGCGTAGGTTGCTTCTGAATCTCACACTGCTTCTTATTGTTACTGTGATGGTGATTGATAAGAAAAGGCTCAGCTGGTAGTTTGATAAGCCCAGGAGCAGAAGAAATAGACTAAGTATTGCTGCATTTAATAAAGAGCAGAAGTCGATTATAGCACCACCCAGGAGCGAGGGTAATTGGGGCAGGAGATTCAGCAGTGGGTCTTTCCCAATTTTCTCCTTTGTTCGGCACAGTTCTATATTCTTAATATCCTGAATGTAGGCCATGCTGTGGAAGACATCTACCTCAAGCTTGAGGTTTAAAAGCAAACTCATATTTGAGTAATTCAGATACAAAAGACCTCCTAATTTTTGATGGAGACCTATTTTTGTTTCTTTCCATGATAGAATAACGCACACAAATGTGAGGGAGCTCTTTGTTCTCTTTATCAAGGTTGCCATACATCTGTTCAACGCAGAACTGCCTTGGCTCATTGTACAGACATTAAGAACCTTTGTCTGAAGACTGAATATTGCTGTCTGCCAGAAAGAACAATATTGCTGTCTGCCAGAAAGAACAGGGAGAGTTAAGTCTTGGGGACACAAAACTAAAGTTTTAAGGCAGGTTTTGGCTTGCCTGACTGCATTAGTTCTAACTCCCCCTGGCAAAGAAACCAGAGGGGCAGGTTAAATATCCTGTTAACCACTTATAATGATCAACGTTGTAAAGTTATAAAGCAAGTCCTGAAGCTGGGAGCTGAAGATACTCAAATCTTTCTGCTCAGTTCCTTACAGAAGGAGGCTGATTTCATCACTTTGTTAAAATCCACTATATCCCTATTATTTATCTCCTTTGGAAATACATAAATTCTTCTTCTTATTGGTATTATTATTACTCTGTCAGGTGTTGCACAAATCTAGAAGAAAAAGATGTCCCTCTGTCCAAGAAATACTTTGCCCAAGAAAGGTGTCAGTGTGAGAGCTGACTGTCAGAAACACTCAGGAGATACAGGAACATGAAGACACAGTAGAAGACTATTGATCAGCAGGAGAGATGGCGTTCTCAGCACACAGCAGTTTTTGAACCATTTACTTTCATTCGTGGTGGGCAGAAGAATGTTTTTCAACTGGCAAGTGGAAATTGTGATTGGTGACAAAACCTCCATTGACTTCAAAAGCAGATAATTTGTGCTTTTAAGCAGAAATGCACAAAGATGACCTGGAGCTAGAATACTATAGAGGATTCCCTCTAAAGCAAAGTTAGTCTGCAGCTTGGTTTGGTTTCCGCTTATTTATTTGGGTGATGGTAACTGAGTTTTAAAGCCTGAGACAGTCTCTCACATCAGCATAATTGGTACAAAAATATCCCGTTGATATTAGGTTAATAAACAATCATGTGTGCATTTACAGGCTGCTATTGGAATTGCTGAATCTTTTGCCAAAAGACAGCTGTTTTATCATGTGAATATGAGGCTTTATTAACCTCTGCTCTCACTAGTTGCTTGCAGAAGTCAGTATTAACATTTGTACTAAAATTTAAGCCCAGAAGGTAACCTAGCACCACAATAATACCACATTGTCCATTTGCAGATAAACTGATTTGTACTCTCATAAGAGCCAAGTGCTGACAAGATGTTGGGCTGCTCACCTTAGAGTGCCTTATCTGAGCAAACATACAAGTACCAGTTGAGGGACTTGCTTCAGATGCTGGCCTGAGTTTCCCATCACTCTAGGCAAGGCCTCTGCCCCATGCATTTCTGAGTCCCTTTATAAGCACTAAGAGAAAAAGCCGCTTCTGAAGCATGATGCCTCTCATCTATTTTAGCTATTTGAGCAAGATGAAGTATATCTAAGAAGCAGCTATTTATCACTATGGATGATGAAGGAGTCTCAACAATGAGCTCATCTGTGGCAATCAACAATGTAGACATATATGTTTAGTTTGATCATTTCCACATTAGATTTTGTCTGCAGACTTGGAAGAGCCTTGGTGATCCCTGGAAGAGCCTGAATGGGGGTGGACCACTGGAGTGTTTGGCTCTCTCACTAAGGAAACTTGGCCTCATGACAGGGACATCAGCAATCCATCTCGTCAGATTGCTGGAGGGCAGGAAGGAAAAGCCAGCCGAGCCTCCAGTTATTCCTGTTGGCATGGAGGAAATACATTTCTTAGATTTTTTTTTCAATTCTGTTCTGCGCCTAGAGCATGGGCTAAGACTCACTGAACATGAAAAGACATTAGAGGGGGGATATTTACTTCTACAAAAATAAAAATCTGTCACTTAATTCAGATGCCATTGGAGCTCAAGCCCTGTGCTCTCGCTGAAATGCAGTTCCTGTGAGTACACAGCAGACCTGCTCTGCTTCAGCAGTAAGGAGGACGCCTGCATCCCCTCAAGGTAAGGAATTGCCCTTTCACATAGTGATATGCAAACATATACTGCATAGAAGGAAAATAATAGCTTAAGGACTTCCTTAATGGGGCCTCCAGTAGGCCCAGGATGGTAGGAAATGGCAGGCCTGCAAAAGTGCAGTAGCACTATTGGCTTCTTCTGTAATGGGTGCCTATGGATATTTAGGGACAATTGCAGAAAAAAAGCCATAGGAAGGATAAGTAATGTAGCAAAATGATTGAGATGAACCCCAGGAACCTTTAATTACCACCTGTGCAATCCTACTCTGTAGCTCTTTCTTCCCAAAGCTGCATGAGACTAGACTGTTTTGTGTGTTGCTTTGCTGCTCTTCACTGAAGGGTGGGATCCTCTTTGAATGAGTAATCAGTCAATGGTAAATGAAAAGAGAAGGCCGCTGAGGCCTCACTAACTGCATTCATTACAAATGCTGTAATTGCAAAGATTTGCTATAATTCAGTTAGCTGCCCTAAAACCCTTGGCAAGGCACATTATTGAAATGATTATGGTTACAAGATTGTTGTAAATTGGAGTCAATCATCCAAACTTGAAATTGTCTTTTTTATTTCTGTGTGGTATGCAACATCTTTTCCTCCTCCTATTTCTTTAAATTAAATTCCCTGGTTATTATGTCTCAAGCTCTGAATTGGACAGTGGGCCTCTACCCACTCCCTCCCCCTGCCTAAAATAATAAAAAAAATAGAAATCAATCAATCAAAGGTTCTCACCTCCTCAGCAAAGGAGCGCTGAGTCCTTCTCATCTAAGAGCTCAATCTGTTACCTCCAGCAGTTTCTCTGGTTGTCAGGAATCACGTAACTGGTTCTGTTTTGCAATAGGCAATAGCACAGGTAGACAGAACCAGTGCTTCTCCACTTGCACCTTGTGGAAAATGGGTGCTAAACAAACAAATGGACCAAGTAAAAACAGGCATCTAGATTACTAGGCACATACCAAACAAATCAATCATGGAAAAGTATTTAATGAATGTTCCATGTTTTGCCTGATTTTTACTGATTATACTGATTTAATGATCATGTCTTATGGGCATGGACAGCTGCATGGGTGAAGATTATACTGGCATTGCAAATACTAGTTCGAGGGTGGCAGTTAGAATGCTTCTTACAGTTATAACATCGTATGTGTTGCACACAACGGCTGACAGGTACAGCTATGGAAAGCGGAGGAAGCCGAGCAGCATGACCCCAGTGGAACAGTGATATACCCTAAGTAAAACTGTTCCTGAGGACCAGGTTGATGACTATGGTAGGCCTTGGTATGACTGTGCAATGAGAGAAACTTTTTACCTGACTATATGTAAGCATCAGGTCCTGCACAGATGTTGACAGAAGCTGTCTCAATGTTTATGTGCCTTGCCTGGGATGAGCTGTAGGTTCAGCCAAAATCAAAAACCATCTCTAAGATCTGGCTGAGCTGTGCTCATCATAAGAGCAAGTGAGTGGGATGTAAAGAGAATTTTATATCAGTGGGTACTTCTTTAGAGTGTAGGGCCAAGCTCCTGTCTAAGTAAGGTTAGAAGTCTTTTATAACTAGCTTGTTCACATGGAACAAAAAAAAAAAATAGTCCTCGTTTCTCATTGCTCCTTTGTCAAGCGATAGCATCTGACTCTCCCATGGAAAATGTAGGAACAGGCACTTCAGCTGTTCCTTACACAATCCTAAGATTTCCTCCTCTTAAAAGCCAAGATGCTTTGTGCTACCTCAGGGATGAAAGTGGGATTAAATACCAGCAGGCATAATGAAAGCAGTGGGAAATGCAGCAGAGCATAGCTCCAAAAAGCAGAGGGACCCTTCTGCTCCTGCCTATCTACTGTGGGAGCAAAACTCCCTCAGACACTCCCTTTACTCTCCTTTTATTGCCCCCAAGTCCCTTTTCATAGTCTGCCTGGTACAGAGGAACCTTGCAGGCCAGGAAGTCTGGAGTGGGAGAAGTGAAAAAAGCCAGTGCTTGGATCCGGGTGTACACAGTCAGTTAACCTCTCCTGGTAGTGCAGCAAGGAGCCCTGTGTCAGGTGGCCCGACTACCTGCCACCAAACAGAAGCTCTTCCTGCTCCCTACTGCAGAAGCCCTCTCTCCTCCAGGCAGAATGGCTCTGGGGAGATAAGCTTTGCCCATTGGCTTTGCCAACTGAAAGGGTGTCATCACGTTAGGAAGGAAATGTCAGATCAGATCTATGGATACGACTCTTACCCGGGACCTAGAAGGTCATTTGTGGAATTTTAATTCTATGAACCCACACAATATTAAGTATATTTTTCTTTTTACTTTCAGCTTCTTTCAGCTGAAAATGATTCTACTGTTGAATCAATGACATCAAACTTAATAGACCAGACCTTGGGGAAGAAAATAATATCAAATGTCTGGCAGATGAACATAGGACAAAGCTACAACAAAAACAATAAAATAGTTGCTAATTTCAAAGTGGGCAGTGCAGAGCACCAAATTAGAAGCCTGACACATTACGGAGCTGAATGTAAAGTTCTTTTTTTTTTTCCCTCCCCTCTTCAAAGGGTTTCAAAGGCATTTAAATAAAACTGAAGTGATATAATTGGTACAAGCCGATGAGAACTGACTGAATTAAGAAGGGTAGCTAGTGCTATGGCTATATAATGGAAGCCTTCAGTTTTTATTAATTACATGTTTGAAAATCTGGATTAAACAACCAAACTAATAAGTCAAAACACCAGTGTAAGAAAGATCCAAAGGACAATGGCATTGTTACTCTGTATAGCAGGACACCAATTCTGTGCTTAATTGATACAAGAGCTTTAATAGCATGGAGCATGTTTAATTAATAAGACTCCTAATCAGTCATGAAACTTTTAATGAGAGCTGTTGGTACTGTGAAATTGTTGCAGTATACATTTTGTGTGCTACAAAGCATTGGATCTCTGCAGGCCATGCATAATGTTGTGTTGGTGCCTGTACACTGACAAACACACGTTATCACGCTGCAGTGCTGTGAGGAGGCGAGGATGAATTTTGTGTCCTGGTGAGATAAGTGTTCAGAGCTCGCGACAAAGGGCTAGATACTGTTTTACCTTGTTTGCTAAGAAAGATTTGTATGCCATAGTGATTGCTTAAACAGGCCAGATCATCTGGGCTGGCCGAAAAAGGAGCAAGGATACGTGTGTTAAAACCAAGCTTGGATCCATCTCTTCTAGCATAGATTAAGAACCATGCTTGTATTTTGGTTGATGGGTTGTGTTCCCAATAACGTGCCTGTTGCCCTGGGTCCAAGGTATGCTGCATGATGGGGAGTGAGGCATCATGCCTTCCTCTCCCAGTGCTGTTTCAGACACCTCACTTTGGCTGGAGAGGAACTTTACCAGATCCAGGGGAACTTAACTGGTCACAGGCAGCGTATCTTCATAGTGCTTCACACACACATTAAAAAAAAAATCATATTTGAAAGAATTTCCCCAACCAGATGGTTAAAATGATTGGAAGTTACCACGGGTTTTGCATTTCACCAGGATAAGTAGGGCAGGATATAGAAAGGCAAGGTAAAGAGGCTAAAATACATGATGATGTGGCCTATTGGTTCTTTGGTCATTAGCTCCAGCTCCCATTCTCTATTTCTGACTCTAATGAACATTCACAGACCAGCCATCTTAAAAAGGGCTCTCTCAGCATTTTATAGACTTTCTAAATTAAAGGAACAGAAAGGAACAGTGTTTACTTAAATGTTCAAGCCATATGCTGAAATTTGTCAACCTTCCCATTTAAAGCACTTCATCTAAATTTGATTGGAGTCTTGTGCAATAAAATATAATTAAAGGTGAATATAAAAATTATTGAGCAAATATAATAAAGGGGTGATTAAAATGTTCGGAATGAGAAGTTATAAAAATGCAAGAAACTAACACTAGCAATAGTCTCTTAAACTATTCGCAGAGCAAATATATTTAATCATGAAGACTCCATTCCTTTTTCATGCTTGCACAGTGCTACCTGAAATACTGTTAAATCAAGGCTATACTCTGGATTTTTTTCCTCTAATATATGGTAAAATTCAGAGAAGGGAAGGTTAACTCTTAGTGTAGGCTTATATTCTTTTTCTGAAAATTATCATTTCAGGGTGGCTGTGCACTTGATGAAGAGAACAGGTAGTTTAACATTTCTGGATGGATTTTTTTTCATCAGTACGCCTAATGACTTTTTTTAAAGATCATATAAGTTTTTTTTTTATTATTCTCAGTATCTTTTAAAGCACTCCAAAGCTTAACTTTCACTTCTGTGTTCAATCCTGTGAACTACTAGTTGTCATTTTCTGTTTGAGCCTTCCACATACGAGTTTCACTTGAAGCCCTCTCTTGTTAGAAGAGGCAGTGGGAAATGACTCTTCCTTTTTTCCCTTCTGTCTAGCAACAAAGGAATATTCCTGTTTCCAGAAGAGCAGTCAAATGCATCTGAGAACTCTGCATGAGGTCATCCTCTATCATAAGATTAATGGAAAGAATGTGCTAGGGAACACATTTGGCCACGTGTAACACTAGCACCTGAAAAGTCTGCTGTATTCAGAGATTTTTTTACATGATGGTCAGGGGATTTTGGGAGAGGTCAAGCTGGGCAATTGGTTCTTGGAAGAATTACCTTCAAACTGCAAAAATACTGACTGGATATGCAAAGAGAAAGTCTCTTCAACCTTTGCTCTATATTTCTTATGCATAGGATACAATTGTATCAATAAGATGGAAGCCACATGTCCCATAAGGTAGTTTAACAAGTAAACATGACAATTAAAAATACTTGTTTTTAATATGGTATTAACCTGAAAATACCAGATCCATTATATAACGTAAATGCTGAGGACAGCATTTAATCTGTGGTACTTTTTTATTTGCACCAGATGCTTATTTTGAAATGTACTATCACTACCAGACATATAATAGTGGCTCTTCTGTGTCTTGTGGTCGTGATCAGAGGTGGAGGTGGCTGCAAATGGTGAGTAATGAACATACCGACTCATCTTTTTTCAGTGACCTAAATTCAGAATTTGCTTTTCATCTTTTATAATGACAAAATTAACCAGAAATTGAGCCAGACTGCAGATAAGCAGGCACTTCTTTGTGTGTATGAGATACAGCAAATAAGGTAACAAATATTTCTGTACTTAACAATGTTTGTTTCATGTTCTTTAACGGCAATTTCTGCTGCTTGGTTAGTGCACTTGATTGGTTTGGTTCACTGTCTTGTAGCTCTGATTTGCAGAAATGTTCAAAAGCTTAGTGATGAATCGAGTACATCAGAGTGAAGTCTAAAAGAGTCGGGAGGTTTTGAAGCTAACTTAAAACCTCCCAGTTGTAGAAGCATGCTGATGTTTGCAATTTCTAGCTTGTTGGATGAGCACTTAGCAGCTGAAATCACTTGAAGTGATTTGCTGCATTCAGTGGCTATGTCCAACAGACTAATCACTGCTGGGTAGCAAAAGCCTGTATACAGCACAACAACCCACACAACAACTAGCTATCGTTAGTCCTTGAGTCTCTTAAAAGGTTAAGTTCCCAACAGGGGAAGCAACAGAGCCATCACTCAGGCAGAAAGCCTTTCTCATACAAATAACAAGAGAAGGAAGCATTTTGTGAAACCTTCCAGTGTAACTGTCAATTTTACACTCAATTGAAAAGCAGTTTGTCTGGTGGTGGTGTGCCATTTTCCAGCCTGGTGCCTGGCCCTCTTGTGTCTACAGTCAAGCATTAGGTTCATGCTCTTCCTCATGAATCATGGCTTCATGGGGCATACCCATGAAGAGGATGGTGGCCAGCCACAGTAGTTCATGGAGCAGGAGTGGTTGTAGTCCTCTTCTCTGTCCCTCTACAGCCACTACCTGCCTGAGGGCTGAGGGCTGCACTGCAACAAGCAGGGTGAGCTGCCATGGGCACAGGGGCAAGAGGTGCCCAAGGGTCTACGGGTGGCTGCCATGATTGGAGAGGATTGTGAAAGCTGTGCTTGGTCTAGGACCTGCAAGACCGGCCATGCTAACTCTGCTCTTTTGAGCTGTGCTTTAGTCAGTACTAGGATCAGGAGCCTCCCTTGACAATAACCTTGGCTGAACAGGAATTTCTTTTCTGCAGCAACTGTGACTTGGCAGAGCAACAGTTTGTCATTGCTGAGGGAATAGCATCTGCCTCTTTTTGATCCTTCTCTGTAATGTCCGTATGAGATATGTAACACAAATGGTTTTCTGGAAGAAAGCTTTGGGTAAAATCCTATCCCTACAGAACTCAATGGCAGCATTCTCACAGACTTTAAAGGGACAGAGGCTTGTCCTTTATCCTTCTACTTCCCTTCTCCTCATCTTGAAGAGGATGGTTGCTCAAATCAACAAATGCGATGTATGTAAAGCCTGATGGAAAACAAAACTAAATAACCCCAGTGTTAGGAAAGATTACAGTGGCATGGGAGTGCCTGGAGATGTGAGGGGTGGGGGCTTCTCTAAGGAATAGGGACAGTTGGCTTCCGGACACACGCTAGTGGGGAAACTTGGCTAAATGATGATGCTAAATACAGAGAAACAACAATAAGAAACACCCCTAATTTGGGGAGTATTAGAGAATGCAATAATGTCCTAAAATTTTTGTTTGCCAAAAATCAATCTGACAGAATCTAGAAAGAAAAATATTGGTGTTTCCTGCCCCCCTCCTTTTCTCTGTTTTTTTTTTCTCTTTTTTGATTTTTCCAGATGGCTCATCTAGCTTTATTGTGAACGAAGTCTGACTTCAAGTGCCCTTCTGTGTTTTTTTTGTTTTTGAATACTTAAATAGTAATCTGTTTGTCTGATATAGGAAGACTGTGGAATCTGTAAACCAGTGCTTGTCCTTGCTGTCACAGTGAAAACATAAATGTAACACTGTCCCATTACCTTTTTAATGATTATATTACCACTCCCACTTAAGGCCTCTATGACTTGGGAAAGAATTTGAACTTTTTAACAGCCATCATAGCAGCAATGTTGGGAATTTGAGGGGAGACATGGTATGAAAACAAACATGACTAACAGCTAAAAAATGCAGTGTGTCAGCAAACATTAATACACGCCTACGAAAGATGGACTTGAACCAAAATCTGACCTCAACACATCACAAAATACGGTGAGATTTTGAAGCCCAAGCCTTGATCAGTCATCTTGTTGACCTCTGTCTGTGGATTGAACCAAATCCACAGATCTCAAGCTCTGTCAGTTGAGATCCATCAGATATGGAGAAAAAAAAAATATAACTCACCTCAAAAAAAAAGCTTTATTTTGAAGCATGTACTGACAAAGAGAGCCAAGGAAATGTATTGCAGAGGTGTTTTATTGCCTCTCTGGATCATTTCTGTGGAGTGTATTTTATAAGCTTTGGCCACATTTTTACATAACCAGTGAATAAAGCTCTCATTGTTCAAAAGGAGTCAGCTGGTGACTCATGAATTTCTTCAAACACTACTTAAAAGAAACCCTCATGTGATATTGAGAATGATATTATATATAGCTATAGGCATATGGAAAAATGAACCATTTCTGAGCTTGACAGTTACTGAACTGGGAAGGCTCAGATAGTTCCAGATTGATAGGGAACCCGTGAGAGTATGGCATAATTTCTGCTTCTCAAGGTAAATAAATTTCCTTGATTTTTGTGTCACAAGTGTCGATCCTGCTCTTACAACACAGGACTTCACTCGGTTAGTAGGAGTTTAATCTAAATTGACTCCAAGTTATTTCATTAATGGATGTTTGCATTGTCCCTCCTTG
The DNA here is from genome assembly GCF_000705375.1 of Tinamus guttatus. The sequence continues at coordinate 96,921 of NW_010587999.1, forward strand.
AGTGAACAGAAGTGCAGACACGCCTTGCATAGCACCGATAAGAGGGAAGTTAATAGTATTCTTAGCTGGGCAAACAACTGCTTTACAAGATTTACTTAATTCTCTACATCATTCTGGATACCATAAGTCTTTCAAACCAAGCATTTCTACCACCTTGACAGTGTAAAGTTGTGTGCTTCAAGAGGCTTTACGGTGCATAGTCTGTCTGCAGACCAAGCTGCTTTTTAAGGAAAGGGCCTGTGCCAGCTGGGTGAGGGACTACAGTGTAGAGCTGCAGTTGGTGTGGTAATGGTATTAGTTTTGAAACATTTTTCCTAGTGCAGATGTGCATCAAACCACTTTGTAAACCAATTGTGACTTAACTTGAAACAACTTCATGGTATTGTTGAACTTCTGTGTATTAGCAACATGCTGATAAAAACAGTCTCCGTACATTGGTCATTGGTAAAAAAAAAAGCTGAAGAAGAGCACATCTCCATGTTGGTGAATATTAAAATGTGTTGATAGGTATATTTCAATAGATTGTTTTCAACTTTCAACTTGTAATCCCTTTCAGTACATTGGTCACTGGTAAAAAAATAGCTGAAGAAGAGCAGATCTCCATGCTGATGAATATTAAAATGTGTTGGTAGGTATATTTCAATAGACTGTTTTCAACTTTCAACTTTCAACTTGTAATCCCTTTCAAGGATTACCTTTTTATTGAATACTGTGGGCTTTCTGGCAAAACAAAGAAAGGACAAGTGCATGAATCTGAACCCAATTTTATAAATCAGAGATTGAGACTGGAATTTTTATACTCATGCTAAATTTTGGGGTGGAGTTGTGTGACAAATTGCATGGGCAATCATGAGCTAGTAGGAAGCAGATGTTGAAATTTCTTTCAGCTCTTCTGCGGACAGTACAAATGGAGATGGCTCTTTATTTTGAACCTTACCCGTATTCCACGCAGGATCAAATTTGACAGGCACTACCACTGGCAACACTAGGCTTTGAAGCAGGGTTCTTGAGAACTGAGAAGTAGGCGAGAATTGAGCCATCTTTCCTCTTTTTGTACTGTGAGACTTAAACATTTTGCATAAAGATGCAGAGCAGACTATGCATGATGTATTTGCCAGTGGATTACACAGTTTAGCCTGAAATGACGTCTGGACTGAATAGGTTCCATGAAGCCATTTACAGGGAATGCAGGGGTTAATCCTCCTGTAGGGAGCTTTGACATTACTGCAGGCCCCACAATATCCCTAGTCTGGGAGACTTCACTGCATTTCCTATTTACAGTCTCCAGTATGTACTAATGTAATATTGCATTCAGGCAGAGACGGTTACAGTGTGCCTGGAAGCACAAGGGAGCAACTGAAGAGGTAAGCTCATCCCCCTTTTACCAAAGGGTTAAAAAAAAAACAAGAACAAAAAAAAACAAAAACAAAAAAAAACCCACATACCTTCTGTGGCAGAAGTGCTTCCAGGAAGGTTCAGCACTGAAGATCTTTTCTAGATAATACTGAGACGTTAGGGCGAAACAGGAAGGGCAGGTAATCTCATTACAATCCTCCACCTGCCTCAGCAATAGGGAGTCAGGAGATGCCCGTAGCTTGTTCCTTTGGGGGCTGGATATGGTGGTGTGTGTCCTGACTATAAAAACCTGCATAAAACATAGCTATGAACACTCAGGGCAACCAGGTTTTCGGAAGTGCTGGGCAACTCATAAATGCCTTTGAACTTGTGAGATGACAGTATCTTTGGAAGTAGTATTAACCTGAGACATTTTAAAGCAGACCTAAAAATACACAAAAATGCTTAGCTCATAACCTGAAATATGAAAAAATTTAAATGTAATATATTAAAAAACACACAAATGCACCCATTGCAAATAACTTGACTTATAAATATTTAGTGAAAATATTGGAATTTCCATCCTCAACACTGCACATCTAGTAAGAACGCAAAACTATGAGCAATTTACATCCAAATCAATCTATTGACAAAACTGCAAATCTCCAAATTACCCAACTGCTCAGAGTCAGTGTATTTCTCCACGTAACCTTTCCCACTATTAGTAGCAAACAGAAATCTAGTTACTCATGTGAACACAGTAACTGACAAGTCAATGGCTAAATATCCCTATAGGTCTGCCCATGATCTATTACAAGATGTCTGATTGATAACCCTGCAAAGCTTCCCCAGATGAAAAGGGCAAAACTCTGTCAAATATCTTTCAGTTTAGTGGCTGAATACCCGCTCCCATGCCTGCATGCTTTCTGCATCCCTGTTTATCTGCTAAATTGGGTGAATTGGGTGCCCTTCCATGTCCTCTATTCTGGTGACTGTCCTGGCTACAACCTGACCCCGTATCACTGAGCTTTGCCGAAATTAAGAAGGGTCCTTCTCCTTGGGGCTCCTTCTCCACAGCTGGCGAAACAGGGACACAAGCAAGTAGGGAATTGAGCTGTTTTCTTCCTAGATGCATGTTCAGAGGACTCTAAGGATATCTGTGTGCTAACAGTAGACTGCCATTTATTTCCAGGCATCAGTAGCAAAACTACTTGTTTCCATTCACTGAGTTTCTGAAGAAGGAAGAAATGTCTGTGTGGAGCACTAGGTGCACAGGTAGAGATACAATAGCTATGTGGTGACCATAGAGAAAGTGAAAACAGGAGTCATTGTAAATAAATAACAGTCTACTACCAGCATGAAGATATCCTTGAGGTCCTCTGAACATGAGCAGGGATTATGCACCCTATCTTTTGCCTTTCTTGAAAGCAGAAAGGGGTATCAGGAGGGATGCTCCTCAGCTGTACCCTCAGTGTGGCAAGTGGCTGAAAGGTAGTAAGCATGTGAGGAAACTGGATGTCCATCCAATTCTCCTGTAATGGCTTCTGAATCTGTCAGTCAGAACACTTCCAATTGCGATTTCAGTACAGAAAGGGCACATTTTCCAGAAAAGGCAAAGACTGTGAATGTCTGTGCTCCAGTCTTTACTGGTAGGCCTGACTCTCAGGAATCCCAGGCCCTGGAGCCCAGGGAGAAAATCTGGAGAAAGGAGGGTGGAGGAGGTCCTGATAAGAGATCACTTGAGCAAACTTCACATCCTCAAGTCCATGGACTCTGACGAATGCACCCACAAGTGCTGAGGGAGCTGGCCAATGTTATTGCTAGGCCACACTCAATCATCTTGGAAAGATCATAATGATCAAGAGAGGTGCCTGAGGACTAGAAGAATGCAGATGTCACTCCAGTTCAGAGAACTACAGGCCAGTCAGTCTCATCTCCATCCTGTTCTACTTGTTAACCAGTGAATAAAAGCTTAGATAAGGACAACTTCTCATGTCTTATTTCTGTTAGGAGGGCACTGGAATACCAGTGCTCTAATCTATCCCAGACACTTGGCAGAAAAATTCAGATGAGACATGGTTCATTCATTAAAGAAAAACTTTTCTGTATGAGATTAATCTCTAGTTTTGCTCCAGTCACTGAGCTGTAAGGAGGCTGAGCTGAAGGCAAACCATGGTTCAGTTTTATGACCACCCTGAAAATACAAAGAAATCTATTCCTCTGTGTTTTAACTATAATGCATGCCCAAGTGCAGAGTTCTTTAACTGGCTCTAGCGGGTTGCTCATCAGAGTTCATACAGAGAAGGCAGAGCATGTGGCAAACGGAAGAGATACCTATAGCCACCATCCAGATAAGAAAGAAAGAAAATAGAAAGAAGATAGAAGATATTTTCTAGAAAGAAAATAGAAAAGCCAGTACATTTTTGGCATATTGACTGAGAACACCAAGGAGGCTGAGCTGGAGACTGCTGTCATATTTGTCATTGTGTTGATTGCTTAATGCAAAACACAAGCTAGCAAAGCATGGGAAAAGGGAGACATTGTGAAGGGCTGGAGTCTGAGCACTGAGACCAAGAAACTACAAAAAGTGACCTACACTAAGTATTTAAAAGCAGTAAACAGAAACCCAGCAACTTACTGCCAGGAGACAGGCTGTTGACTGGGAGTAAATCTTTAGGTTCTTCTGGGTGGTTAGAAACGCGCAGGGTCACAGATGCAACATCCTAAAAGTCCTGGAGGATGAAAAATACTGGCAACATGACTGCCGGCTGATTCGTGGCGAGCATCTGTGGAGAAAATGTGTCTTTTTGCCCTCCCAGATGGATGGAAGCCCTCATTAAAGAGCCCCTACAAAGGTGGATTGGCTTCAGCATGAAGTGTTGCATTGTCATCTACAAGCAGACCTGTGTGGAGAAATTACAAGGAAATTTAGTTCCCTGGATGAAAAAAAAACCCAAAATTTCTGAACAAGATGTTCAAAGCAAAGAATTTTTCTATTCCCTTTAATATGCAGGCTATGTGGAACACTAGAAAGTGAGGTCTCTGCTCTCATAGATATATGAGAGTAGGTTGGTGCCTGGATCTGTTGGTTCAGGCTTTTCTGAGTGAGATGAGGCTTTTCTGAGTGAGAAGGTTTCCTCCTTTTCCAAAGGTGGGGAAAAGAAAGGAAAAAGGAGCAGGGAAAAGGAAGCTCAGAACAAGCAATTATGTTGCACATAATTGCTGAAGATCCTTGACAGAGCCCATCAGATGCTTTAGCTGGATTTATTTTTTGTCATGATGTTAGGATAGGAATATTCTCAACCAGTTTTACTGTTTTCTAATACCAATGAGTATTGCTATACAACATGGTAAATATGGAAATATTTCTCCCTGCTATGAAAACAGCATGGTGATTTATATCAGCTTAAAGAACACTGTTTCTTTAAGTCTTCCTTGTTTATAAACCTAAGAGAATTTTCTTCTATTCTCAGTAGGAAATGCTTCTGGATCATAATACCAAATACAACTCCAAAGACTACCTCTCTTCTCAGGATTTCTGCATAATTTGCTGGATGTGCATGGCAACACACAAAGAGTTAGGACTGGGATGAGCCAGTTTTCAAATATATGTGGAATAATGCCAAATACAACTCCAAAGACTACCCTCTCTTATCAGGATTTCTGCATAACTTGCTGGATGTACATGGCAACACACAAAGAGTTAGGGCTGGGATGAGCCAGTTTTCAAATATATGTGGATTTTCTATATGTAACTAAATTTTGCTTGCAAGCAAACAAAATCAGGGAGAATTATGAAGGATATCTCATATTCTATTTCTCAGGAGAGTCCACCTGACTGGGAGAAGGAAGGGAGTATGTATGCCTGTACAA
>NW_010588002.1:16259-31868 GCF_000705375.1 Tinamus guttatus
CCGGGCGCGGGGGCAGTACGCGGGCCCAGCCGGGCCCTCAGCCGCCTGCAGGGCGCCCACGCAGGCAGCAGCCGTGCTGCTGTGGTGGGTCACACGGGTGAAGGGTGTCGAGTGGCTCCACGGGAGGCTCCGAGGAGACCCGGCTGGCGCAGGCCACGCGCAGCTTCGGCCCCTCTGCGGCTCTTCCCTCCGAGCAGGCTCGTGGGAGCTGCTGCTGCAGAGCTCGCTCGCGCTGGGGCCTGCCACAGATGTTTCCTACATGGGCTTCTCAAGAGACGTCTGGTGGGCAGCACAGCTGCACCAGTGATTTGGTCCTTCAACTGGCAATGCACAGTTAAGTTTGTCTAAAGCTTTTTTATAAAAATAGCAGTATGGCCTTTTCTGCTAAATAGCTTGGATCACACTCCTGCTGGCCACACCAGCTCTCATTTTTCGCACATTTCCACCAGTAGCAAATTGTTCTTGTTGCAGGTTTGCTCTTCTTCCATGCCCTTGTTTTTGTTCCCCTTTTCCCCAAGCCAGTGCAATGCACTGACGAGCAGCTCTTATCAGGCTGAGATGAACCATAAAAACAAGTCAAAGCTGGAAGGTCTAGGTAAGCAAGGAGAGCTCATCTGGACTCTCTCTCAGATACTTTGAGTTAGTTTCATGTTCAGTTTTGACCACTATAATCAGATCACCAGAGAGCCATGCCCATTTGGACCCAAATCAGTTAGAGGTCTTCGTCACATAATCAAGAGGTTGAAGCTTGAGAGAAAAAGCAAGATAGTTAACATCTGTTTGATCAGTTAGTAGTGTGCTGTGAAACATTTACTCAGAGTGAGCTCTTCACTGTATGGTCACAGGTGCAACATGAGATCTGTTTTGTGTAAAATCATATTTTTTGGAAACTGAGCAATAAATTAGATGCTAGAAACAAATGAACTAACATCCCTGCTTTAGAGCAGCACTCCTGGCTCTCTCTGCTGAGCCATGGCGACTCCAGTTTGCTGTGGTGTTTCCCGCTGGATGCTGACACTGGTTATTATGCAGCTATCAGGGATATAGTCATTCTGACAAATAATGTTGCCTGCTGCGAGTGGTGATGGATATTTGATTGATTATGACCTTTTTCCTCTGAAAACCTGTACTATTACAATGCTGAGCGCTTTAGGTATTCTTAAGCAGATGTGGAATAGGGTGCAAAGAGGTGAAGACAGTGCACAACTTGGTGTCATGGACCAAGGCTTGCACAGGCAGATTTCAATTAACAGTCTGAGAGGATATCAAAGCTTTAAACCACTAATAGCATGAAGAAAGCATGTAGAAAATATCAGTTTTTCAGAAAAAAAAAGGGGGGGTCCTCCTAGTAAATAATTATCAAGCAAGAGTCTTGGGCAAGCAAAGTATTTTTCACTATAACAAATATTTATTCTGCAAGTTACTACCACCAGATGATATGAAGAGCTATTATATTTAGAATTAGACAAGATTGTGGTGGATCAATAGCATCTGACTTTTAATTCAAAAAGCTGCTATAGGTTAATGCTGGAACCTGTCAGAACATTTTTTTTCCCTTAATCAGGCTCCTTGGCCAAGCAGACCAGGCCTGACCATATGGCCACTCTTTAGCTTTTACCCGTTGTGTAAAAATGATGTTGACCCATCTTTCCCACTGATACTGGTGGCAGTGGTGTGTGACATACCCGGCCTTTGGGGACAAACTCTGAGTGTTCGTTTGGGGTTCTGGGCTGTGTCCAGGGAATGTCTTTCTTTCCTTGGATTATTTAGTGACTTATTATATACATACTTTTTAAAATATATTTTATATATAATATAAATATATAGTATATATTTATATATATTATATATAAGTTATATATAATATATAAAATATATAAAAATATTTATAAATAAAACTGCTTTTAAAGCAATTTATGGGCTTGACCCCTCTGCTTCTCTTTTTTTTTTTTTTTTTTGTCTGCTTTTTTTTGGTGATGGTTATTTTACATTTCAGTTCTACTGGAACTGCCACCTTCGTCTTTGACTTTTGCTTTGATAGACTGCTGTCTAGATCTGCATAAAACTGGTTTCAAAATAACCATAGAAGCAATGTGTATTTTCTTAATCTTTCAGATTGAAGTTTTATTTGTTTCTTTCTGATATTTGTAAAAATTCAGGAGAAGAATTTGAAATGCTGTCTTTAAAATAAACAAAATGTGAAATAGAAAAAAAAAAGACAGGATAAAAGCAGATTGCTGTGCATTAAAGACATGATTTTATGCAATGCAGTTTAGCTAAGGTCCATTCAAGAAGAAACTTCAACAGCTTGCCAGGGGCATTTTCCATAAGCTGGGGCTGCTGTCAGAACCTGAGGTAAATATTCTGCTCTTTTACAACTGGCAACTGTTAAACTTGGCGTAAGCCCATGTAAAATGTTTAGATAAAAAATAAATATTCTTTTTCTCCCCCTTCGGAGGTCATCATGCTAACAGGATAAATATCTAGAAGAACAAACAGTCGCCGTGGTGGTGAAGATACGTTAGTAAATACTGTTATCTCGCCCCTTTCATTCACAAAGCTGCGTGGACCCGGGGCTGCGTCTGGGCAGGTTTCCGGCTGGGAGAGCCGCGGTGCCGTAGAGCCCTCCTTGTGGAGCATCCCTGTTTACCCGGGCCGAAGGCGAGTGCTTGTCCGTGGCGCTCGGAGCAGATGGCTGGGGCTCGCAGGCTCTGCTTCAATGCGACGTCTCTAATATCAGCTTATGCTAAGGTTAACATTTTTATGTACGTGTTTATCAAGAAGTTTCTCAAAAGTCAGAGCTGACCTTTTGGGATTCTATGTACAGAACTTATTACATTGGGAAATGCCTGGCAAAGGTTTTTATATCTATTCATATGTCACCATTTTTTTTCTCATAGTTTTTTCTTCTGAGTTTTCCTCCTGAATATTACACAGCTCATGTACTTGCCAAATACATCACATGCTGTGAAATTAAGAGCACCTGTTTTTATTTACGTGCTACTCTGCTTCATAAGGTAACAGAGGGAGCATGGTGCTGTTGGTTAAGGCAGTGGAAGGGAAGGGTCTCTAACCCTCTCTGGTGCTCACTGCTCTAATTCTGCAGCAGTTCTAGCTGGCCTGGGACACAGAGCTGTGTTAGTGCTGTGAGGAAGGGACTCCATCCACTCGTCTCCCTGTGCATTTGAAACTGGAGCAGGGCTACCTTAGCTCTCTGCAAGCACGTGTTGGCTGGGAGCAGCTGCCCAAAGCAGCACAGAGCTGTGACGAGGCAGATGCCCAGCAAATATCAGTTGTCTCAGCCCCTTTGGGTCAAGCAGAGCTGCCCATTTCCTGCAGGAGTTCACAGGGCTCTGGCAGGGAGCAGGTATCAGCAGCAGCCTCAGTCGCTTGTGCAGCAGTTTGTTCAGCACGGGGCTGTTGGCTCCCAACTACCCTCAAAAGGCTTGCAAGCTCTCGTAGTTCAGAGCTACTCAACATGTGAAAATTCATGAACTTTAGTGTCCTGATAGGATTCCTTGCATAGGAAAGGCAGAATGTTTAGTTGGTAATTGCGTTTCTTTGTAGGTATGTTTATCCATAGGTAAAATAGGGAGTCAAATATTGCAGAGAACTGTGGTCTAATGTGAAAACATCAGTTTTCAGGTTTCTTTGCAACCATGATGGCTAGAAGCTGCTTTATAAAGACAGAGAAAGATGGAGAGAAACTGTGACATCTCCTCCTCTTTCTCCTGCTTTATTTCACTCATATGCTCATATGTAAAGAAGAGTTTCGAAAAATCATGTTTGTAATTTCTGGCCAGTGGAGCACCAGACCTTTGCTGCCACTGCATGATCTCTGTGCTTTCACCTCCCGCTGGCCCGGGGAGCTGCAACCTCAGGAAAGATTGGGAGCAAAACAAGCAGCATTTCTCAGGTATTTTTCATTCGAGGAAGCTCAGGACCTGCGAGCCATGCTCATGTCACCTAATAAATCCTGCGCTGGGCGCAGCTGCTGTTTTTGCTTTCTGCCGTTCCCGGGCTGCAGAGAAGTGTCATCTTCCATTCAAGGGTTTCTTCCAAGCGCCAGCCGCTCCCTGGCTGCCTTTCTGCTTCGGCAGAGTGGGAGTTTCCGTCCGGCTCCATCCCAGCCGTCTCCCTGGGGACACCCAGTCCGATGCCTCCTCTTTCCAGAGTCGCCCTGGCTGGCCATTCCTCAGCAATCATATTTCCTGGGGATGGGAAGGCTGTAGTTTTCTTGTGTTTCTTCATTAGTGTCTTCTGGAATGGCAACTTCTTTCATATTCCAGGGAGTGGATGTGCAGCCTCCCCAGCCAGTTATGGGCATGTCCCATGTTGCAGGTACCCATGTAGGGCTTCTCCTAAATCCATCCCTTTCAGGCTTTTGCTGCAACAGTCTCCTAGCCATCCCTGTTCCTTCATGCTCTATATGTTCAATTTTTGTGCCCTGGTCTTTCCGTGTAGACATTTATTCCTATCTGTAGGGCGGTGCTGCAGAAATCGGAAGACATCACTTACAGTTTATCTTCAGAGACTCCATCACTCTATTCAATCATATTTTGTATCATGGTTCATGACCGTAATACGAGAATTCTTACTGGTTTTGGTTAAATAATTTCCAAAATTTGTAAAAATGAATTTTGTTTTTTTCCTCTCTCTAGAGCAAGAATCTGATATGGATATAAAAATAAAAGCCAAGAGAGAATTCCTATGCATGCTGTGACTTAAAATATACTGGAAAACCCACTGACTATAATAAGTTAGATGGATGCTAAATTAATCCTGCTTTGTCTGGATGTCGTCTTTGTTCCTCTTGCAATCCGGGAAGCTTTGCATAAGGAAGGTTTGGGAGGATATGTTTGTATATTTTCCCCTTGAAAAGGGGTGGTCTTGCATTAGGGATGTCTCCTTTTCTTACAGCCTGTTAGAACTGTGATCTCTTACTCCTACTCTGGTCTTGCATTTACTCCTTTATGACCTTTCCAAGATATTTGTATGCTCTTCCTCATTTAGACTGTGGCAAGGCTGTAAACTGCCAGATTACTAATTTCCAATATTTATCTTTCAGTTTAATGTGTCCTAGTTTTGTGCCATGAAATACGAAGAATTGCTGGATATTTAATTGAAAGCATGAATGTGTAAAATTAGAAGAAAGCACAAAATGGAATTTACAGAGATTGCTGAAAATAGCTGTGGCCATATGGATTTCGTTGGGTATGTGCAATATGCTGATACCATCTTTTTTGGTAGCAATTATCTACCCTCTATTTTCAAGTCCTCTAATTCTTATTTTGCATTTAGAATCTCAAAGCCATTCAGGAGAAGCATACTTGAAGCATCATTACTACACAAATTGGTAAACTGGGTGTAAACATTTTATAAGCAACATGTTCATTTTTTTTTAATGAAACATTATTTCACAGTTTCTGGCTTAGTGGGTCACAAGTTAATAGTGTCTCTGCCTAGGAATGAAATTGGGCCATTACTGTCAGTCTCATCATGAGTTAAGCCACTGTGGATTTCTCATCTCTGGTGCTTGTTGCTATAAATACTGGATCATCATTGTGCATATTTCTCCTATCTTGTATTACCAAGTATATCATATGTATGGGAATCTCCCTTTGTTTTCTTGTGGAATATCATTTATAAGTATCCTGATAAATTAATTTGAACATGATATTTAAGGTACAGACTTAGAAAGTGATGATCTGTACTCATTAACTGACTTCTCATTTGCATTTCCTGGGTTGGTAGGAAACAATGACTAATGTTGTTCTACCTGTTCTTGATAATATTTTAAAAGAAACTGAAGGGAAATAACCTGAGTGACCTATTGCAGCCACAAACTAAGAAGATAAACTTGAGTAAACTCCATGGGTCGTGTGCTGTGACTTTGGGGCTGTCTCGGGAGGGGAGGTAATGCCATGGCTGTATAAGCACGTCCTCAGTGTGTAAGAGAGAATTGTTGCATGCGATCGGGGGGATGCTGGAAGATTCATTGGCATCCAGCAGCTTCCTCGTACCGTTGGCCCCTCGTACCGTTGGTGCTGGGAGGGCCTTCTCTCCTGCCGAGGCGTCTCGAGAGGCTGTGGCCGCGGGCTGGAGCCCGGTGCCCGCAGCTCCTTGCGTTTCCCAGGCTGTGGTGGCTGTGCCGGTCGGAGCGCCCGCCCGGCCTGCTCTGCGGCATGGGCTGTAAGTCATGCCCTGGCAGCAGGTGCTGGAGAACTTTCTCTACAACAAACAGTACTTGGCAGTAATGGGGGATAGCAGAGAATCACAGAACTTGCCTGAGGATAAACTGAACTTCATGGCATCCCTGTGGAGACAGCAGGCATCATCATCTCCATTTTGTCAAATGTGAAATTTGACGTTTTAGTGTAACTCGTGGGATATTATTTAGCCTTCGTAACCTGGTCTTAGACTCATGATTGAGAGCTCCCTGTGGTGTCTGTCGCTCCTGCTGCTCCCCAGAGTGTCATGAAGAACCCGAGGTGGCTGGGGCTGACTGGAGTGACCCAGGGGTCTCCAGGAATGAAGCCCAGGGCTGATGGCTCCTCCTCAGCTGCCAGCAGTACATGCACCACTTCCAAGCTCATTTTGCCCTACCCATGTAGGGTTGATTTTTCTCAACCCAAGCTACATCGTGGAGTCTGAAACCAGATGAAGGATGGACTTTACATCTGGGCAAGCTTAGCTGTATTTGAACCACAGCCCCCAGGAGGCACAAAGTTTCTTCATCTCTGCATGACTTTGGGAAGCCAATACAGATCCGTGATCATGGGTGCACTGAAACTTCAAAGAGTTCAGCTTCTGACTGAGACTTACAGACATCAGGCAAGGAAGAAACATAATCTGTAAGGTCAGATGTCTCTGCTTCCTTGGCTCAGTAGTGGGGGTAAGAAATGCAAGTCCCTGGATAGGTAAACAAGGGTGAGGCAGATAGGGAGCAGTTCAGAAAACTGATCCTAAACTAAGATCAGAGGCAGCTCTTGGGGTCAAGGACTAAGGTCAAAAAAAAGAGAGGGGAAAAAAAAAAAGTCTTCCCTAGCAGCAAATGGTGATGCGGGTATGTGAGCAATCTCCTTTCCTGTGAGTGCTAAATGGAGGTGATGGGAAGCGGGGCAGCTGGCTGATGGGTGCAGTGCTCTGTCACCCTCCTAGAGAGCAGGAACTGCTGGGCTGTGTCTGGGAGGGCTGGTCGTGGGCTCAAACCTTCATCCCCGAGAGGAGTTGGGTGTCCGTTTGAGAGAGGTGTTATTGGAAGTTGTCAAAGAATCATTAACCAAAGTTGAAATTAAACTGCTGTGTTTGTGCTCAAGGGATTTGTAAAAATTGTTTTAGGGTTAAACTGCGAGGAGGAGAGAGGTCGTCCCTTGACTGAGTTACATTGCTTGAGAGCCTGGGCTGGCAGGGAGTGGCAGAGCTCTCTTGCTTTTAATGGCACTTCTATTTGCAGCAGTTTGAGATCTGGTACCATACCTAGTAACTACTTTGAAAAAGTCCTATTGAGGTTGATCGGGTTCAGGACACCAGTATTCTTTTTCTGTAGCATTTACTATAGACCCAAGATTGCAGAAAATAATCTTCGTTTTATATGGAGGTGCTAACATTATTAAAAGAAAAAAAAAAAAAGTGTTTCAGGACTTCTTCAGGACTTTTTTATCTAGCTGGGATGTTCCATTTTTGAGTATTTCGGAAGGACAGTATGAGAAACTTTGTGTATGACAGAGAAGCAAGTATCTTTGCACTCCATGTTCTTTTCATCCAGCTTCCCACTTTATTTTATCCCCACTGTATTTCACAACATTATGTCCAAACTATTTAAACATCCGGTGTTTGTGGGAAGATAAATAAGTGTGCACGCCGCTATTACAGCTGAAAGCTGTGCTTTCAATGCTGCTGAGAAAGGGCCTTCCGTGGCTTGATAGCTATTAAAAAGAAATCGAAAGGCTTCTAACACAGAATAGTCTAGTCTGCTAAAAAAGATCTAAGGGCTAATTTTTGTTTCACTACTAAAAAGAGCTCATGATAATGAGGGTGACATTTGCCAGTTGTTCTTCTCTATTTTTTACACGGGAGGAATCCTGACTAGCCTTACGGTTACACTTATGGCTAAGGTCGCTTCTGATCCATTCGTTTTTCCTGGCCTGCTGTTCGTGCTGGATTTGAAGTGGGGTTTGTGTTGTTTTGACAGTTGCTGCTCATTCCTTCCAAAGCGACTGTTGTCTTAGAAAATGCAAGGGTTTCCTTCTACTCAAGCCGGGTGCGTGGTGGTGAGCACGGGAGCAGGGAGGTGAGGAAGTGCACGGGTGAATTATGCCTGTGTGGGGCCAGAGTGAAGCACTCCTCGTGCCCTGGGGGAACATCCTCCACGTGCAGGTAGCAGCATCGCAAGCTGCCCCTTTCCCTTTGGAGAATCCCGTTGGCCGACGTGTTGTTTGCGCCGGTGCTCACATTCACAGCTCGGCACCCCCGGGGCCTGCAGTGCTTTTACTGCACATGTGGCGTCGGCTTTGGGGACGGTATGGTATATACTCCATGAGTATACACTCTGTGGTGTATGTGCAATTACCTCAACTTTTGCCCTATGGTACAAGTGAAATGTGACTACTTGAGTTTATAATGAAAACTGTGCATTTGCAAAGTTCTTGATCTGAAAAAAACCTGATACCCTTTTCTGGAGATTAGGTTGGGGGTACTGGTCTTCCAGTGGTTAAGAAAATTAAGCAGGGGGTATTTCTCTTGGTTGCTGGATTGTAAGGAACTGAAGATGCTGCTATTATACTATAGTCAGTCAGCTATTTCCTTCTAGTTCCACTCCTTTCCAAAGTTTAATTAATGTGCACTAACAGTAAACTACAGAGATTTTGGTAATTGGTTGTGTGTGAATAAATTATGATTAGATGTGTTTAATTATGAATGTGCATGTATGTGTGTAAGGGAGCAGAAGACATCTAAGAGAAATATGATACACATAAGGGATATGAAATAAAAAGACATTCCTTAGCACTAAAAGCCATAAACTGTCAGGCATTTCAGTGATTTGTCACCTCTGCATTAACCACTGACTCAAAGTGTTAATGATAAAAGTGGATAATTATAACGCTGTCTGCCAAAAAAGGAGGCTGTTATAGCTGGGTAAATAATAAGCCTTATAAAATTGTCTTAAATTTTGTTTGCAGAGCAGAGAGTGTTCAGTAAGATCCTGTTGGCTCCGGAGATGTTTGGGAAAGGGAACTTTTTCTTTGTTTTGCGTTGTGGTGTCAGAGGAAGGAACAAAGGTACCACGCACAAGGGGCTCTGTGTGTTTAATGTGGGGGACAAAGCCTGAACAGCCTACTCAAGTGTGATATTTTGAAGTGTTTAATGAGGGGACAAAGCCTGAACAGCCTACTCAAAGGCGAAAGGAAACGGATGGGATGTTGCAAAGCCAGACAGAGACGGCTCCATCTCCCCACCCCAGTGATGTATCTCAATACATCTTGATAGGCAACGTGATATTCCCTCTGCTCTATTCCCTCTTGTTTTCCTAGAATTAATGAAGTCCTGACGGCTGCATGACACACAAATAGCAAGTGTCCTAGTGAGATCATCCTAATGTGGCAGCTCATGCCCTTTGACTGCAGCCATATTCAGTCTGGGTTGTCGGTAAGGCTGAAGAACAGTCTGGTGGTGGAACTGATTTATTTCTTGCAGCAGAAGGCGTCCCATTAGGAATACCTGGAGCCTTGTGCCAGGGCAGCTGTAATGACTGCAGTTGTGCTATGTCCTCACATCCCGGGCATCGCTCTGCTGTCGTGATCCCGAGTATCTGTCACCAGGCTGGCGCGGGGACAGCGGACACGGGCAGGCTCTAGGCCAGGCTCTCGGGAATGTGACAACAGTAGCTCAGCCGCAGCTTTGTGCTGCGGGAGGCAGCTTCCTTGTGGGACAAACGGACGCTGTCTTCCTCTCCAGGTCTCTGGTTCCCTGTGAGGAGCAGGGGAAGCTCTGGATCTGTATGGAAGCATCGGAGAGGGGTAGCGCAGGTGACAGTCTGGCTCTTGGAGGTGGAGGAATGAACCCCCCTCATCCGAGGTTTTGCTCTAGGGCACATAAACAGCAGCTGCTCTTACATGATGCTCTCCTTCCAGTCCCTGAAGATAAATGTGGTCGTGTGGGCTCTAGTTACCCGCTAGCCCCACGCGGTTATGGCCCTGCAGGCACCTACTAAAGGAAATTGGCAGCACCAAGATAGATGAGAAAGATGCTTCCTGCGATAAATATGAACAGCAAAAAGAAAATGGGAATCTGGGAATAGGATTCTAATTAGTGCTTCAGCCTGAGAATATTGTGAGCATAAAATATATCTTAGAGAAAATTATGAGAACAACAGCAGCCATCAGTTGAAGTAATAAAAAGGCACTTAGATTTTAAAAAACAGAATCTAAAAATATGGTTATTTAATGCAGCTTTTTCTAGTGAAAATATAGCATTTCCTACAGTTCTGAGGTGGAGGTAAGATAAATATGAGGAATTATCCACTGAATAGAATTACTTACTCCTGAAAGCTTGTGTCCCTTCAGCTCAATCTACTTTCCATCAGCACAGCACCCGCATGATGCACTTGGTTAGAATCCAACACAATTCAGGGAAAGGAGAGAAATAAAATTGCTCTTAGCCTTGATTAGTGTTGAAAATATTGATCAAATGGCTTATCTGCCCCACACAAAAGGCAGGTGAATCTTCTTGGAAGATGGAGCATGATTTTGTTCGCAGGATGCTTAGGCGCTCATTCCAAATAAGCTGAAATCTGGGAATCTTTTACCCCTATGGAAAACTCAGTGTTTGATTGAAAAGGCTTCACTGAAGATAGGAAGCATGTATGCATCTTTAGATGTGTTGTTTTTCTTATATATGTGTGCATCGTGCTAGTTTGTAAGGCCGGGGAGTTGGAGCCAGCCCTCCGTGGCCGAGGGGACGAGCGTGGCCCTCCCGCCCTGCAGTTGCCAGGCGGCTGCGCGGGGCCAGGGGACACGTGCGGCACCTTTGGGCTGCTCTAGCCCGTGTCCTGCTGCCCGGCCGGCATGAACCTCGTGCCTGGGCTGAGGAGCACCTGCGGCAGCGGTGCCACCTTGGCTGCTTATCCTGCAGCTCCCTGCCGCTATGTCCCTGCCTGGTCCACAGTCTTCCAGGGATGTCACCGTGTGATCCCGTTTCCCTGCTGTGCTTGTTGGCCTTGACTGCGTTAAGCACAATACAGATAGTTCCTTGGCTGACATATGTGGGATGAGATATGGCAATATATTATTTCACTGAAAATTTTCCTCAAAGGATTATCCCTCCTGGGTGAAATGATTGCTTCCTCTGTTTCAGATTAACCACCCTAGGAAGGAAATATTTCATGCTTCATTATTACCATTAATCTTCCAAGGTGCCCCTCCGAATGAAAATCCATTGTTTTGTTTAACAGAGAGGGACATCAACACAACTTATCTACTCTAATTATTCTTCTAACAGATGTATCTGTCAGGTTGCCTAGTATTTGGTGAAATAACAACTGAAAATTGCATTGCAATGTAAAATATATTTTCAACCTGCTCTGCAGCCCTTCACTCTAATGCAACATGACGGTGCTCGCTCCACTCTAGCGCACAGGGGAGTGTATTTGTATTTCCCTGTTGTGCAGGAGGAGACATTGCCCTGGCTGCTGTTTGGGTGGAACAGCTATGGAGACGGGACGTGAGGGAAGGAGGAGACAGGGAGCAGAAAGTCCTGCAAGCTCTGGACATGGTGGCACAAGTACTCTTTTCCTCTATGGAGAGAGAATTAAGATCGACAAATACTCCCTCTGGTTTTGCTTTCTAGTAGCTATAGCGGGTAATGGTGATCTGCAGCCAAGCAGGGGGCCTTTCCCCTTGGGAGCAGCAGGAGACTAAAGCTTCGTGTTGTGCATGCATTAGGGGGCAGTTTTTTGTTCTGGAGCAAGAAGAGTATTAGCAGATGCTGCATGCTCATTTCTTAAGGTGCTCAAGTAGCTTTGTAAGAGCTTGACATGAATTAATAGATATGCCACAAAACTCCATGTTTCTAGTATGATTTGTAACTTCATCCTTTTCCTTTTTCAGCCAAGAATGCTCCAGTGTAGGACAACACTGCAAAGTAGAGGAGTTTGGAAGGCGAAAAGCCAATGTGTTTTGTTAGCCGTATGTGCTGTCAGATGTGGAGTGCACAGTCTTATCAGTCACTCCTGTAGCTCCCAGAGTTTGTTATTTATTGCCCAGAGAGCAAGTCAAAGATCTCCTTTACCACTGATGTTGAAAGGGGCTTTGAACAAAACAGTTTCCCTCTTACATCTTTACATTGGTTGCAATGTGTATTTGGAATTTAAACCCTTGGTGAGGATCTGTCCCTTACTCTGAATTTTAACAAGGCTTTGCAGCTCTTAAACCAGGCTGAGTGGTATTTTGCATCCTTCCTTTGTCTTCTGGTCTCTCTTGTTCCTTTTATGGAACTTCCCATCTGTATCCACCATGAGTCTGTAGTTTCGGTATCAACCATTCAAAAGCTCATACATAATGGAATTAAGTTTGCCTATGCTTAATTTAGTCCCCTGGAAAATATCTATTACAGTGTAGTTTTTAATTACATGAGGGACTCCGAGGTGTAGAATCCCAGCAAAATTTTGACCAATAAAAGCTACGGGATTTGGAGTTATAAACAAATTAAGATGGGATTTTTATAGTAGAAGTTGATCAATAATCTTTATTATAGGAGCGACTACCTATTAAAAAAGCTGATTTGTATTTCTATGCAAAAATGCTTTGCTGTGCTTAATATTTGCAACTTATTGGGTTTTTTCTCAGGAATCGGATTTACACTTCTGCATATTTATCAGACTGCTTGAAATGGCTATGATTACTATAAACACTGAAAAATTAAATGTCAAAATTAGTTTGTTTGACAAATGGAGGAGGCTCTGGCTTCTTCAGCATTGCACATTCAGAATAGCGGATTTGACGCTCATGGGATGTGGACTTGGAAAAGTTTGGGTGATAACTGCCTTGTGAATACCTGGGCTCCTGTGGAAGTACAGGAACTGCGTGTTCATTTGAAATCTCCACTGGAAGCAAAATGCATGTTAGCCCTTTCTCTAACTCAGATATCAAAAAGATTTTTTATCTTACTTTCAAGTTTCTTTCCTGTATTTTGAAAGTATTTTACTTTTCCTGAATCTTCTGAGACAGGTTAGCATTACTTACTGTGAAAAGGGGAAAAATCCCTTTGATTTTATTATTTTTATTTTTCAATGTAGTGCTTCCAGCACTGGTTTCATAGCACAAAGCAAATCCAAGAGCTTTAAGAGACTTGAATGTAAATGGTGATTTCTACTAACCACTACTACTACTACCACTACTAACCACTACTTACCACTACAGGCATGATTGTCTTTATTGGAATTTTAATTGGGGTCAGTGCTGTCATAAGGGGACATGTAACTTAAAAAGCGAAATAGAGAAAAGTAAATCTTTAGACTGAAGGTCGTCATGAGGGAAATGAGGAATTGTCAGTCAACAGCCCAACAACTGACCAAGTGTGCGGTTACAGCTGTTACATGTCCCGAGTTCTGACCCCTTTTCTCCTTGCAGGCAAAACTGCCCATGGATTTGGGGGAGCTTCCTTTGTGCAGCCAACCTAAAGCATATGGCAGGATGGGCCTAATCATTAGGCCACTGTGCTGGGGCAGGATCGCTCCCTCTTGGTTCCAAAAAGTGTCCTGGAAGAGAGTGTGCTGGAAGAAAAGAAAGCTTTAAAATGGATCAGATCCCCAAGGCAGCTACGCAGGCACTTGGGTGGAATCTCTGGGTTTGTTGCCTCCTCCGTAGTTCCCAGAAAAGGAGGTAGGGAGCAACTCTTGGGCTCCCCCAAGCATTTTCTCTTCTCAGTGCTTAGTAATTCTTTATTTGCTTATCACAAATTTAGTTTATGTCTGGTTTTGTGAACTTCCTAAGGATTTCTGGACGTAGATAGATTTGGCTATGCTTAAAAACAGGGCGGTAGTAAGGACACTCTGGCCTAGTGAAAAAGAAGCCAAAAAGCAGCACAATTATGGAATTATTACCTCTTCAGAGCATTCAGCATATGGCTAGTTCTTTGTTTTGGCAACTTTCCAATCTAATGGAAGCTCAAATTGACCATATTAACTAAAGTGTCAGTTTGTTGTTTGGAAAAGTTGAGGAGGAGAATAAGAAACTAAATTCTCAGCTTTGTCCCCCAGGTAAAAATATTCTGGTCTTCCTGTGCCAATTACAACAAACCTTGCCTGAGGATGTAAGGCACAGAGGAAAGTCCCAGCACTATTGCGAAGACTGATATGCTAGTCATTGCTCTTGCTGCAGAGCACTGCTGTTGTGTGTTCTAGCAATCTTTTAAATATTTGTAAGTTTTTCTTTCATTTAAGATGAATGTTCTTAAGTGAAAAATCAGGTCTAGGAACATAAACAATTCAGGTGTTCTGCTAAAGTCTAGGCTTGGTCTGAATTGTGTTTTAATTCTTTCTTCGGAATTGAATGATCTTTCTTATCTCCTTTTTTTCTCATTGTTTGATCCACACGTTGTTGTCTTGGAGGAGTCACCTCATGGAATTCTTAGATCATTTGGAGCAAAATTCTGCAGTCAGGCAGCCCTAGAGCTGACAGGCCATTTATAAACATAAAGACGCTGTATGAAAGTTGACAGGCCACACGATGCATCCTGCTGTCTCAGATTACTTTGTCTCTTTTACTAATTTATTTCTAAGTAGCCAAGTGAAGCTTTTCCATCCTCTGCGGTGTTTTACCTGGTGAGGCCAAAAGAAATGAGTGACTGCAGGGTATCAGGAGGTGACCATGGACACCTGCTTCCTCCTTGCTGAGACCTCTGCCTTTTCCAGCAATAAAAAAGAGGACTGAGGCAGTATTTTTCTTACAAAACAATGAGTTAAAACTCTGAGGAATATGCAGCTACCCCTGATTTGGAGTGTTCTGCTAAGGAAATGGAGACTGCTCTGAGTACTTCAGTATGGCAGCTAGCCTGAAGATGCTTCTCCTTTCACTGGAGAAATAACATGAAGGACAATATTCAGTAACCAAGTATCCTGTGGCTCACTTGAAAAGGAATTTAGGGCCAAATCTGTAAAAGATTTTAGAGTTCTACTTCTACCTTCTTTCCTTGATATATCTGATCTTTATATATAAATCACAACTGCATCATGAAGAACTCTAGGTCGCTCATGTTCTTCTGATGGTATTACCTGAAATGCTTTCATCTGCATGTTTCTGAGTGTGATGTGCCATTATTTATTAGTAGCGCTCCTTGGCTTTTTGCTGCTGCCACATATTGAAAAGTGTTTCTGACTATTTAGTCAAAAACCTTCCTGACTTTTTTTATCAAACAAAAATCTTCATAAATTTCTTTGCTTTGAGGTGGCTTTCCTGGTGTGAGCAGAAGTTCTTATGGGCTCCAGGTGAATGATTCCATTAGTTAGAGCTTTCAAAGGCTTCTGCGGTTCAGTCCTACACGTAATTACCCGGGCAGCACCACCTGTGTACTCTGCATCTCACAAGGATACGAAGGAAATGCAGCAGCTGC
>NW_010588002.1:31909-42617 GCF_000705375.1 Tinamus guttatus
GAAAATAAAGTGTTTAAATGATTTTACATAACTTGTTTTAGGATATTCCTCTGAAAACTTGTTAGATTTGTAACACCTATATTGTGTTTCTGGATTATCATATTAGCCAGAATTAAAGCACAGTGAATAAAAATGAGTGAATTATTAATGTGTATTCATGACATCCCTGCAGCAAGAAGTCTGGTACTGTTCCACAGACAAGGTAACGTGAAATTGTGGTCTGTGTATAGCTTTTAGTCATGGACCTGAGTAAAGGGACTCTTCAATTATGAGCACTTCAACTCTTTCTGAATAGCAGAATTGGAAAGCCCAAAATAGCCCAGACTTTAAACTAGCTTCTGTTAGATTGTCTTTATGTTATTTCTTACTTTTTTTTTAAGCAGAGAAATTGTAGCATAACATAACGCAGTGTTCCTTGTTTTCCTACATTTTACCTTTCTCCTCTTTTTCTTATTTGTCCTGTTCTTTTAACTTCCTGCGTTCTGTTCTCATGGGGCTGTGACAGACTTGTCTGGGTACCCAGGAGGGTTATTGATCTCAGCAGAGCTCCCTGCCGGCGCGGCCGCGCTCCCCTCTGCCCGCTGCCCTCTGGTGCAATAACTATGTTTTAAATTCTGGTAGTCTGTTGCAATAACTGTTTTTTAAGTTCTTATTTCTAGTGTCAGCTTTTGGAAGTTATTTTGTCTGCTAAATTGAATGACTTCATAATTTACTTGTCTTTGTATTACCTGGTTTCAGATCTACTTAATGCACTTTGACAAAACAAAGGAGCTGAACTTCTTGTTTGGTCTGTGCAAAAACACTTTGCAGTTCTGCAGGCATTCTTGCACCTGCTTCACAATTCCCCTGCAGTTTTTCCACACCTTTCAGTGGCACAGACAGCAGCTGAGACATTTGTCTTCTCGAGACACCGCCACGAAGGTGCCCTGTGGAAGCCACATTCAGCCCCTGTTCCTCGTCCATCAGAGGACACAGAAGCCACGTGTGCCACCCAGCCTGGCCAGGGGCTTCCTGCTCTTTGTGCTAACACTCACCATTATTTTTCTGCCAGGAATTGCTGCTCACAAGTAGTAAATGGGACAGTTTGTAAGTGATGCATTCAGAGCTGTCCCCGCACTGGGGCAGACAGCCGCATCGGGGAGCCTGGCTCCTGTCCTGCTCCTCTGCCTTTTGAGAACCAGCTCCTCAGGTTCATCAAGAACTGCCTGTGTGATCTTGCTCTGGGCATGGAAATTTTTTATTGTTGAAGAATTTTCTGTAGAAAAGCACTAACACATTTCTCAAGAGAAAGTAGCTGTGAGACTTAATTAAATGCTTGACAAAACTCTTTGAAATCCTTCAGTAGAAGACAATTAAGGACCAATGTGTTTCAGATTCTCCTGCTTCCTTAGAGAATCTGGAGAAGCAGGTGGGAAGGGCAAGAAATTGAGAATCTGTGTAACACTTGTCCATCTTCAAATTCATGGGTTACTCAAGAGAACTAGGGCAACAGGTTCCTCATTATAATTGTATGAGGAGACCCTGGTGATACATAATGTCTCTGCAGTATGGTCAGAGGTTTTGAGACTGTTCACTTCTCTCCCAGATTATTGTGAAGATAAGGCGTTCCTCCTCCTCCTCTTCCTCCTGTTCCAAACTTGAGTTTGTTCTGCTTGGATTTTTTTTCCCTCTATTTCTGTGTTGAATTTTCTGTGATTTATTTTTTTCAGATTGATTTGTGGCTCAGAATGCAAGTAGTGTTTTTATTTTGATGTGCAAGTTGTTTAAGTGAGAAGAATTGACTTGAGTATAACTTTCTCTTTTTCAAATACATTCCACTGTTAGAATTTTTTTAAGCATCTAATGTGGTGGCATTTTTGCCCTCAAATAATGGGCTGGCCTATACATATTGCATTTCATATATTAGTTATTTTTTTCTTTTCTGTCTCAGTTTTATGCACCTTGATATAATTAAGTTGTAACGTAAACACTAAAATCTTTCAAAGCATTCGTATTCAGTGAATTCTTATCTTTAAGGGAAAAATATCCTTTAGCATTTGCAACACAAGCACTGCACGGGGAACAAAAGCCCTGCAACCACTAGGCGAAGCAAAGTGGAGCAAATTTGAATGGAGCAAAGCTTTTCACATGAGCAGTGAGAGGGGCCAATGCTTAGCAAGCTACTCAGCTTGCTTTAAAGTCAGAGGAACTAACGGCTTAGGTGGAGAACTGAAAATATCTCCTTACATGTGATGTGCCAGTGAAGCACCAGTGTGTGATGCTTGCTTGTATTCCAGAGCAGCAGCCAGCCGAGATCCGTGTTGATAAAACAGCCCGCGATGGTTTCGGAAGCAGCCGTGCTGTTTCCTCGGTGTCTCAGATCCTCACCCCCTTGGTGCTGCTTCCCGTCGGGAGAGCCTTGGCACAAGGGACCACGTTCCCGCAGCAGAGGGTTGACCAGCTGGCCAGAGCGTTTCCTGGACCTATTTTTCTAGGAGCCTGGATGAGGCTGCTGAGATCTGCTGCTTGTCCCATGTTTGAGTTGATGAGGGCTGCCTAGCCTGAACCTTTGCATCGCATAGGAGCTGGGTACAAGCAATTCATGGCAACGCTTCTTCAAAAAGGGTAATTCACCTTTTTTGTCCAGTGAGCATCCTGACTGCTGCTCTTCATGTGCAGAATGAGTGCAATTAAAAAAAAAATGGACAATATATTTGGATTTTTGGATATATTTGGTTTTAATTCTTCTTTATTCCACATATGTGACTTAATTAAAACGGGATTGGAGATGTGTTTTCTTGGCAGCTGAACTCAGTGAACATTTTGCTCCAGGCTTCTGGATATTCTGTTTTGCAAAACTCGGTGGCAGTGAAATCAATGGTCACTGACTCCATGCATTCTGTGGGCTTGAAATGAACCCTTTCCTGCTTTAGCTATTCATGAAGCTGTAGAATATGATTTCAGATTAAGTATTTGCATTATCATAGCCATCTTCTTCATCAGAACAGTAATTAATAATCTGTGGTGAAATGGTATACTCCACGGTCATTTTAACAACTGCAGACCAAACCCAGAATTTTAACTTCTGGAGCATTAGGCTATTCATTTTTCTGTTCTGCTGTTCCTGTTATTAAAATCCAAAACATTGACATAGGACTCATGAGAAGAGCAACCAGCTAACATTTTCTTCCAGCAACTTTAAATAATCAATATTTAATTAAGCAAAATATAGCTTATACCTTGAAAGCTGTAGCTTTTGCTCATTTCTAACCAGGGTCTTTGTGGTTCTTTTATGTCATGATCTAAAAGATTAATCCCGTTTTCGATTCAGAGTGCATCTGAGTTGAAATTTTGTGTATTGTGCAGTGCTTTGAAACTGGGTGCACTGAAATGAGCCTGGCTTCTTGGCAGGAGATCCATGTGCCACCGTGTTCAGTACAGGCTCCCTTGCTGTTACGGCCATATTAGAGCTCTCTTGTGCCTGATACTGATGGCTGCGCGAGATCCAAGTGTCTTCAAGTACTTTTCCTTAGGACTTGTGCCCAAGATTTTCATCACAAAAAGAAGCTACTTTTGCAGTACAGCTCAGGTGCTTATAGATGCCTCAGGAGCAACAGAATCTCAGCACCTTTTCATAAAGTGAAACAAATGAGGTAAACATATCTTTGAGGACTCTGGCAGTATTCAGCATTACCTCTATCCCATTCATTTTCTAAACTTACAGCACTATTGGCCTCTTGGTGGTCAAATTTTATAGTTATGTGACATGGAAAGCTCTCTTAGATCTGAAAGGTGCCAAACCATTGCAAAATTTCTTCACTTTTGCTCAGTGAACTTCCTGTCCTAAATTTTACCTTGTTCCTTTTCCACTTTGCCCTTACTCAAAGTTGATAAATTGCTTCTCAGCCTGTGCTGCTCCAGCAGAAGCCACCTTCAGGTGTTCACTAACCTGAAAAGGCTGAGCCATAGATGAGTGAGACAGCAGCATTTTCCAGGACTGAGCACCATTGCAGTTGTATACAGAATTCCTCACCTAATAACAGGAAGATGGCGTATCTTAGAAGTGCAAAGGAAAAAAAATAAGGTGAGGGACAAAAGGAAATTGATTAAAAGTTGCCATCAACTAGGTTTGCAACTTTGCAAATGGCATCAAGGAGGTTGTGGGGATGATGGCAGGTTGCTGGCAGGACGCGGGTGCAGGCGGGCGGGGGAGCTGCGGGCCCTGTTGCCATTTGGAATTCGTGCCGCACAAGCGGTAGTTGTGTTTGTGCCCTGGCCACGCGGAGCTGCGCGCGCTCCGCCACGGTCATCCGCGTGACGGGGTGCGGAGAGAAGCAAGGCAGGGCTGCACACGCGTCCTCAGAGGAGCGGAGAGGAACGATGGGCTTGAAAACATTTCAGAAAAATCAATGATTCCTATTGCTTAACAGGCAATTTTAACCTGCTGAAGGTACAGGTTGTACTTTATTGATCCATGGGCATCTGAAGTAACTTTACACTCCTTAATTGTTTGGTACTTGAATCATGTATTTTGATTCATCTTTGAATTGATGGCTAGCAGCATCTAGAAGTGTTGGAGAGTAATTTCTTACATGGTAGTAATTTTTCATATTAACAAAGCTAAATTGCAGCCTTTTCAAAGCAAAAAGTGACTAAAAGATAGAAGCCATTTTGTCATTGCCAGTGACTAATGAAATGCCAATCATTTCTTGAACTGTATTTTTAAGCAATATTTTCCTACAGTTTATTGACCATGAGAAATTTCAGTGGAAAAAACTGGAGTTTCTGCACCAAGTCTCTAATGACAGTGGGGAGATGCAGCTCTCTGAAAAGAAGCTCTGCTGCTCTGCCTTTTTATTTTGTTCATCCATTAGCTGTAGCATTTCAGTCACTAATGGGCTAATATGCTCAGTCTGAATTCATCGCTACCCCAGGCTTCACTGAAGTTTGCAATTCTCAAAATACAAAATTCTCTATCACTCAGAAGACCAACAAACGCTCTCCCTGAAAGTGTAGCAAAACGTAATTTTCCAAATGAGAGCATTTTCACTAATGATATTCTATAGGGAAAATAAATAATCTTAATTCAGAATCCTGTGCTGTGTTGCCAGAGAGCGAGGGAATGAAAAGGGCATAACAAGCCATTCAGCCTCATTGGAGCAGCAGGTGATCATCTTTTCCTAGCACAGCAGTGGCCGTAGGGAATGGGCTGAGAGGCCGCGCTGCGGATCAGTGAACTAGCCGCGATGCCCGGGCGCCGTCGGCAGGGCCCGTTGAAGCGGCTCCTAGCGCGGGTCAGCGCGAGCGGGTCGCGCTGGGCCGCGGTCTCCGTGCTCGGGGAGCACGACGTGCTGGGGGAGCCTCCTGCCTCTCCGGCTGCGGGTCATGCCCTGAGGCCCTGCATGTGCGGGAGCATCTTTCAGTTTAAAGGTTCCCTGCTGAGGTTGTGTTTCTGTATTAAAACTTATCATTTGAGGAATTTTTGAATAATTAAAGTGTTTGGTATTGTTGCTGCTAAAAGCTTACCCTTCTGGATACTCTGAACCTTTCTGGAGAGCCAGGATGTAAGGGGAATATAGGAATAGCTACTGTTCCGTATTGAGAACAGCACAGACACTGTAGGTTTGAACTTATCTTTCCTCTGGCTAAATTAATAGCTTATTTGTCCTTCTGTGTCTTTCAGTATACTGTGAGTAATAAAAATAATATTTCATCCAAATCTATGGTGAAGGGACAGCACTGGAATTGTTCCAGGATTTCAGCTCTTTGGAGGTTGCCCTTCCTTTATTTCAGAAATACAGGCTGAATAAGATTATATTATTGAAAATTCATCTTGTCTCCTGGAATGATGAACCCATCCCTCTCTGCCCTGTATATGTGACTCCACTCTGATGTCACTCTGTGTCTGTCAAACTTATCTTTTAAAAGGGACTGCACTGAAATTCATTTATTTGGATTCAGCTGACTTTTATTGAAGGTGAAACGTGCAGATCCATGTGGGCAGCTATGTGGATGCATTGCAGCATCATGTCTCCATGATGTAATTTTCCTGTTATTTCTCATTTTTGGAAACACTCTCTTTCAGTAACAACTTCCCTAACTTGTTTCCAGTCCATGCTCTTGTTCATCTGTTTGTGGTGTGCTCGCTGCTTTCAGAACCACAAAAAACACCCAGGTTTCCTTTCTCCATACAAGTGTACATTTACTGCCAATGAAACTACTATAGGGAGAACAGCTGTAGCCAGCTGCAGCTGTATAGTATGAGGTACTGCTGGAAAACAGTATCTGAATACTCTGAGCTTCTGTTATGCAGACATATTATCACTAAATTATTATTTTCTGTATATTATCACTAAATTATTTTCTATGATTCTGAGAAAAATCTATAGGTGCCAGGACTTGGAGGGTGCCGCTCATTCCTGAGCTCCAGGGGGAGCCTTCACTGCCGCGAGTGTCAGGTCTTGCTGAGCCATCCACCAGGACAGAACCACATCCCAGGTGGGCCCCATCAAGAAGCTGGCACTGTGAGAAAACAAAATTGGCCCAGGTATAAGCAAGAGAAATCAGATGTGGCCAGAAAGATGGGAAATTATAAAACAATTATTATCAAGAATGAAAAGAAGGGAGAGGAAGAACAACTGTTAAAAGGAACTAGCTCAAATTTAGCCTGAGGAAAATATTTATAGTGACTGCAAAATTTTATCCACATGATCTCTTTGTTTGGACGTTGTTTGCTACAATAAGTTGGTAACCAAATAAGCGGAAAGGCAGCACTTCCAGGGATGTTAATAGCTGCGTAGCATTTGACAATATTTGTGTAGTAAAATATTGGTTTTCTGCCGAGGCTTTCTTTTTCATTTTGAAGATTGGGAATTGGTGAAGGGAAGGTGTGATTGCTGCTTGCTGAATAAATGGAGGCCATTTAGGTGTTACTTTGGAACAACCCGTGTTTGTTATAAATGCAGCATGAAATCTTCACAGGACTGTTGCTATTTTACAGTAATCGAGAGTCTGACACTTTATCCTAGCAGTTCAGGAAGTATCATTTAGAAAAGATACAGAAATCAAAAGAAAGTGGGAACAGCAGGTATTGATGAATATGGGAAGTTTTGAGGCTGAAGAAAATAAAATAAATGTTCTTTTAAAAGTTAAAGAAAAAGTATGAGAACTTTGGTTTGAGAAAAAGTAAAGGACATAAAAAAACACAGATCCGTACCCTTTTTGTTAGGCAGTTTTATGGGAGCTACAGTGGCTAGCCTCAGGATGGAGAGAAATATTATTTTTCTCTTCAATTCTGACCCCACACTTCCAAAAATTTTTAGATGGGTTTCGAAGGTCATGTCAGATATTTATTTTTCTTCCCACTCCACACATTAAAATATCCATGTTCATTCAGCACAGGAAATACTACCTTGCTGAAAGTCTGTACAAAACTGAAAGGAGACCACAAATAAATGTGAGCTATGAACCCAGAACAGGGCACCAATGCACATGTGTAACTCGGCCGTGCGGCTGCTGCAGTTTGGTGCCATGCTGAAGGGCCCCTTTCCTCTGGATATTGAAATTAATACCCAGGTTTCAGCAAGTGTGAAGTTCATCCCATAATGCAGTGACTTCGTCTTCCAGCAGATCCTCTTTGTGTCCAGCCGCTTGCAGAGCGGCACCAAGTCGTGACCTGGTAACGTGCGCAGAGCATCGTCCCTTCCGCCGCGCTCCCCGCGCTGACGTCCTTTCTCGCCCCGCGCGCGTCCCGGGGCGGGCGCTGCTCTCCCTGTCCCGCGGGCTCGAGCCCGGGGTCTCGCGCTGCCTGAGCTGCACGGCAGCAGCTTGGGTCAGCCAGCGTCTTACGAGCAGCTTGACTGCCTCTGGCCTCAAGGGCAAATGCAGGAGTGTAGGAGACGAGAGAACAGTTGTTCCCTTTTAATAGCAAGAACAACACTCATAAAAGAAATAAGGAAGAATGCTGGCTCTTTTGGAATCATTAGTGTTCATTAATTTTTCTGTTGAAACGTTTCTCAAAAGCGTAAATGAGTGTGCGGGGAGGGGAAGGCTGAAGGCAACACACAGCAGCTTCCTGCAAAACAGCAGCCAACGCTTTAAGTGTAAGTGTAGAGGCTTGCGTTGCTGCTCTGTGTAGACAGCTATCATGGACTTGTTTGGTTTGGTTCTGCAAGCTAATCTGGCTGTTACTGACCCGGGTTAAAAAGTTGTCATTAGCAACTGGTCACTACCAACCTGCGAATGCCCTGTTTCTCCCTGCTGTGCTGCTCTAACTGAGGAGTTTGGCTGATGCGTGGGTGGGCTCCCTTCTGTAAAGGTATCTTGTTAGGAAAAAAAATTGCAAAATAGTAAAGAGCGATTTTTCTTTGTTTTTTTCGGAGTGGGGACAGGAGAAGGGAAATGACTTGGGTCACTGTATGTTTCCAGGCTAAGGAAGTGGTCAGATTAGTGGTCAGCATTAGTTAAGATATCTTGGTTGTAAGCAAAATACTTAGTAGTCCGTGCAGTCATCTTTATCTCATGTTAGTTCAATTTCATAGTTTAGATCCAATGTCAAAGTTGAAAACCTGTGTTACTTTCATTAAAAATTCACAAAACATTTGCTAGTTTTCTTGTACTCTGCTGCCAATCTCACCAGTGTTATGGAAAAAGAGCTCTGTTTCCAAATTCTAATTGAATCATGTAAAAATGTTGCCTAAAAAGATAACACTTAAGAAGGATAATAGGATTTTTTTTTTCTTCTCACCACTGCAAATGGAAAGGCAAATACTTAGTAGGATTTAGCTTATTGGTAAATATCAAAATACAGCGAGAATCCTTTGTTTTTATTTCAGGCGTGGGCTTGTGAACTCACGTGTCTGGGAATCGGGACGAGCACCATCTCCAACCAGAAGCTTCTTGGCAGGTTAGGTGGGCGGCGTGGAATAATTCCGGGAGAAACTGGGGTAGAAGATGCCTGTTCTTGTTCTAGTATGGTGGATTGATAAGGAGAGCAGGATAAAGCAGCTGCAGTATTAAGGCTTTGGGCAAGAAAGCTGAGGAAATAGCTGCATGTTTTCCATGATAGTGGTTAGCAAACGTGGGCTAAAATTCCTTGTAAACTTTCCAAGTTCCAAGCTGCATTCTTAAAAAGAAATTGTGATGTTATATGCAATTCTGTGGGATGATGCTAGAGGCGACTGGCAGGGGTCATCTCCAGCATTTTAGTTTTGTGGCTTCAGTTGGGTTCTTAATGCTATTTAAGCAAATGCAATTCTCCCACCTTGCACGTGGGTCCTCCTGCTGCAGAAAAGTGTTTTTATTAAAAATGCTTCCCAGTGACTATATAACACACATTTATTTATTAATCAGATTTTTCATTTATTAAGAATAAATAATTTACATCTATTTTCTTCTCTTTAGTTAACTTATTAGCAGCTGGAGCCTGTACGGAAAGAAACGTTTATATTTCTGGTTATTGCTCAGGCTGTGTTTGCTCCATCCTGCTTGATGGCTACCTCACTTCTTTATTAAAAGCTCCTGACCTGAGTAAGGCTCTGGGGAAACACGTGCAAACTTCTTGGGAGGCGAGGGACCGGTGGTGGCCATGGCAAGGCACTCCATCATTCTGCTCACTCCCTCCAACATTCAAGGCAGGTTTAAATGGGTAGAGCAAAAGAGCAAATACTCTGGAAGACCTTGGGCTTATTTCAAACTCGTTGTAAAGAAACATAAATTAAAATGTTGTCATTATGGCACACATAAAAAAGAAGTACTTTCTGTGGCGGGCAGGGAGAAATTTTATTTCTGTTCTCTTAAAAAAGTTGATACTGATTAATGCTCTACTCTGATTGCCACATCAGGCTTTTATTTACAGTATTAAAATGCAGGCCCTATAATGCTGTTTTCTTCTTTGGAATGGTGCGTGCCCCTTCCCTCCCTCCTGGTCCTGCCCCTCAGTGGGGCTCGGGGCTCCCTGTCACCCCTCCGAGAGGCAGGAGCCCGGGACCTGGCATCTGTCTCCCAGATAGGACACCGGCTCCACACTGGCAAAATTATGATAATCTTTGTATCTCTAGACTCAAATGGATCTTTCCGATGGACTGTCTGCAATGTCAGGTCCGTGTCAATAATTCTCACTGCATGCGTGGCTGTGACCTTTTCCCCCTTGCTTTATAATTTCTATTTTGCAAGCCCAATAAACCATGTCAGAACTAAGTGATGTTTTGTACTTCTCTGCATGAGTTTTTGCTCTTCACAGGTGGCTCCAGGCACTGCACAGAGCTCAGGGCAGAAGCATTCCCACAGGAATGTACCCTTTGGGACTAAATTACACCTTTTCACACTGTCACATTTGTCACCAGTTTGTGTAAACAAGGATGGAGAGCCTCGCTCTTTCACTTACGCCACGACAGGAGTGAAATGAGTGCGGGATTTGCAGGTTGACTTCTGCTCTCCTGAGCCCTGGTCAAGGCTGTAGGAGTTAATGGACACACCAGGTTGCAGAGCAGTGTAAAGGCTAGGCCAAATGGCAAATGCTGACTAATTTCTACCTAGAGTTATACTGTCGTCGTCATTTAAATGCAATTCACCGTCTCCATCCGTAGCTTGGCCATGCTAGAGAAGACCAAGGATCACTCGGACTGCATGTCCATAGGCAACTTGGATCAGGTGGGAAGGAGAACAGTCTGTTGATTAAGGTACCGGAACTGGAATTAATGTTTGTTTCTGCCACCAAGATAATGTGATC
>NW_010588003.1:2048-27548 GCF_000705375.1 Tinamus guttatus
GGCCCTGCTGAGGGGCTGGGGGCAGGTAGGGGTTGGAGGGGGGGTGGCTGCATTTGGGGACCTCGTAGTGCTTCATGTATGTATTTTCTGTAACATTTATGGTATTAAAACGCTATCGCAGAGTTTCTGGCTGTACCGCTTGGGAGGAAGTGTAGGGCTGGGGAGCAGCAGCTTGGCTTTCCCTGTTGCTCCCCTCCTGCCTCTGTGGTGCCTGGTAGGACAAAATCAGCAGTGCGTATTATTAAGGGAGCCCTTAGGAGATTGAGGGAGAAGGGGGTGGGAGAGTTATTGGCCTCGCTATGCTATACTAGGTTTGCACTGCCTGGTTAATAGTGATGGTACCAAGTTAGGGGCTGCCATAAGTTATGTGTACATCTCAGGTGAGCTAGAGAAGTTGGGCGGGGGGGGATGTTTTCTCTGTTTTACTTCTGCTTTATGCGTGGTCTGATTAGAGATTTTCTATGAAGTAAATAAATTCACTTCTGTCTTCTCCTGAGTAATTGGCTTGACTTGAGCAAGTTGACCTCTCACACTCTCCTCGCCTTGGATTTATATAGCAGTGCAAAACACAGCGTTCTGCATTTTTAATTCCTTCAGCTTATCTCTCATTGCCAACCTGCTGGGGCAGGCATGCTAAGAGCCCAGGATGCCCTCCGGCACCTCCGACCCTGCTGCTGCCCGTGCCTGGCACAACTTCCAGCCTCCCGCCTGGCCCGGCGCTCGCTGCACCGGCAGCCTCTGCACCCCGAGTGGGCAGCCCTTGCTGAGAAGCAGCTGAAAGGCAAGAACCCGAAGGATTTAATCTGGCGCACCCCCGAAGGCATCGACATCAAGCCCTTGTATTCCAAGAGGGACACGGAGAACCTTCCTGAGGAGCTGCCGGGGGTGAAGCCTTTCACACGAGGACCCTACCCAACCATGTACACGTACAGGCCGTGGACCATCCGCCAGTATGCTGGCTTCAGCACCGTGGAGGAGAGCAACAAGTTCTACAAGGACAACATTAAAGGTAAGACAGGTTGTTTGGTAGAGGACATGCTCTGGCAAAGCAACAGAGAGCGACCACATGGGGAACTATATAATGAATGTGATCATTCAGCCTTCCAAGATTGACTTCTGCTAGCTTCTTTTCGGTTGCACTTTTTTAGATCGTTTCTCTGACTATCCTGGTTTGATTTTGCCGTTGAGATGGAAAAATGTCTGTTATGTGCTATTTTTAGATATTCTGCTTTGACAACGACAGAGACAAAATTTGGCATCATCCCAGGGTCCAGCCAGCAGAGTGTGGAGCACTTTAGTCTCGTTTTGTGATCATGAGAGAGGTTTGCAGTGGAAAAATCTGCTGAACTTTGTCACTTGGTTAAACTTCTGATAGTGCATTCTGACATTTTGTTTTCCTCTCGTATTGTTAGTTTTAAATGTATTCATATGATAGTATATGAGTAGGGTATTAGTAAAACTACGTCCCTAAAGTTTGATAATTTCCTTGAGAACAGTATTTCTGCAGAGTATTGTGCTTTATAGCAGTTCTTTTGGATAATAGCTAAAGTATCATCATAATATACTATTCAGACATGAATAGTATATTATCAAAGCCACTGCTAAAAAGTGGTCTGATCTCGACAGAATGCAGCATTCGTTTTGCAACAGCCATTGGTTTGCACCTAGTACCTTTGAAGAGTAGCTAATTATAACCTTGCCAGTCTAAAATTTGCATTCTGGGAAAAACTCTGAGAAGTTTTTTTATCCCCATTTATTGATGTTCCTGCTCAAAATGTCAATTCTCGGATGGCAGGAAGCGCTGGTTTCCTTACCAGTGTTTGCTAGGATGAAGCAGACTAATATTGACTGCCATCATATTCTTGCAAGTATGTCTTTTTGATTCCATCCATTTATTAAAACCTCAGTAAATTAACAAATCACAAATATAGAACATTAAAGATCTGCAAACAAATATTTTAACAGAAAAACTTATGCTTGTACTATGTTACTATGTGAATTTGGCCTAGTTGTTCGTAAAGCAATTTAAATCATTTAATCACTCTGCAATTAGAGGAATGCTGGAGAAGATTTCATTATCCATCCACAGAATCACTGAATTCCTATCAGTGGGCCAAGCTATGAAATCAATAAAAATTTAAACTGCTGTCACTGTACTTCAAAGCTAACATGTAGCTTTTTAGACCAACAAGAGTAGCTGGTATCTGACAAGAGTTCTGCTGATGCTGAGTTGCCAAAGTAGTAGATAGAGTTTTTCTTCAGAAGCAGCAACACCAGTGACTGTATTTAGTGAGGTTTCAAATACTGTTTTTACGTTGCTGAAACAAGTCTGACAGAGCTTGAACTGCCTAGTTCACTGCTTTATATGAATAACTTAGTGCAGATTTTAGTAATGCAGCACTTCACATTAGGAATAAACAACATATGTGAGCAGCGAGCAGGGTATCAGTGTGTTTGCTTGTGTTTAAACTGCAATAAAGATGAGATAATATGATTTGCACTTGTCTCCAGCTAAGCCAAGTACAGTTAGTGTATGTGAGCCACAATACTGTCCATGTATCCACATTTAACTTATTGGATGAGCAGCTACTCACTGATTTAATAACCATGTTTTGATTGTGTGGTTCAGGTCAACAGACCACATCTTTTTTCTTAGTTAAAAACTTTTTCATTTAAAGCTTAAGTTCTGCATAGGTTAGAAAACTTTGGGCAAGTTTCGGGAGGGAGCTGTCTTCAACGTCAAAAATGTTTTATCAGCCAAGCCTAGGTGATTTGAAATAAAAATAACCCTTTTCTTAAAGCAAACCTGTTTAACACTTTGGAATCAATCTCTCTCTTTTTGTCTGTTTTTTTCCAGCTGGCCAGCAGGGATTATCAGTTGCTTTTGATCTAGCCACCCATCGTGGTTATGATTCAGACAATCCACGAGTTCGAGGGGATGTTGGAATGGCTGGAGTTGCCATTGATACCGTGGAGGACACCAAAATCCTTTTTGATGGAATACCTTTGGAGAAAATGTCCGTTTCTATGACTATGAATGGGGCAGTGATTCCTGTGCTGGCAACATTCATTGTAACTGGAGAAGAGCAGGGAGTGCCCCAAGCCAAACTGACAGGGACAATCCAAAATGACATATTGAAGGAGTTCATGGTCCGAAATACATATATTTTCCCCCCAGAACCATCAATGCGGATTATTGCTGACATTTTTCAGTATACCTCAAAGGTATTGTTGAAGTCTAATTACTTCTGTTCTATCAAGTTAACTGTGTTTGGCAGAGCTCTTTGTAGAACAAGGCAGAAGAGAGAGAGACTTCTCATAGTGAAGATGAAATGGTCGTGGAAAGAGGAGGGAGGAGAAGTTAAGATCCCAAATCACTTGAAGTGTGCTCTCTAGGGTTATTAAGGCAACCTCAACTCTTAAGATAAGGCTAAGCCTGAAAGGAAGTCAGGAAGCTTGTAGGCAAGGAGTAGAGGTATTTTACACAAAAAGTGATAAAAGAAATCACATGGTTAAGAAGTACAGCGCAGCTATAAGTTGGAGCAAAAAGATAAGACATCTGGGGACTTCAGCTATGAAATGGAGCACAAGAAGGAGATAAGAAAGGAAGAAAGTTTGATGGTACCAAATATTTTCTTATTTGCAATTTCTTTGGAGAGATGGAACACAGCCTGTAATCAAGTCAAAAGAGAAAGAGGCTTATCATGGTGAATGATAGTATAAACACAATGAATAATGGAAAAAAAAAAAAAAGCATATTTACTATATCGAGAGGGAAATACTACTCTGAAGTGAAATTCACGCCCGCAAACACAGCCTAATGGAGATATATTTTAATGGTGTTTTACAAGGAATGGACTATTTGTGAACACTGATAGTACAGTTTCCTCCTTTCTGCTGTAATACACTGTTGTTTTTTATTTTTGCAGCATATGCCAAAATTTAATTCAATTTCAATTAGTGGATACCATATGCAAGAGGCAGGAGCTGATGCCATTCTGGAATTAGCTTATACTATAGCTGATGGCTTGGAATACTGCAGAACTGGACTTAAAGCGGGCCTTACCATTGATGAATTTGCACCAAGGTGAGAAAAACAGATCTGCAAATGCAAAACTCACTCCAGAAGGGTGAATAAAACCTCTAGAACTTGAAATGTACTTCAGTATTTCTGCACAAGTAACATTATCAATGCCCATATTGCAGGTGGATCTTTTTTTGTTTGTTTGTTATGCAATTTCAGCAGTGTGAAAATATGTGTGGTTCAGTAGACACGTAATTTACATCTATGCTAATAAACTGAATAAAGCTTATTCAGAAGCCCAAACATTGCCAAGGTCTGTTGTGACAATTGGTCTTGGGGCCAGAAAGACCCATAGTCTTTATATGACATCTAGTGCAGATTTCAGAATCCGTCAAGAGCTCTGGTTGTTGTTTTATGCTAAAGTATCATTGAATCTTCTGATCACTAACACTATTTTGATTTATTTGGAAAAAAATCTACTTATCAAAGAAAAGTTCAGGTAATTGAGCATTTACAGCATTTGCAGGTTAGAAGTTTCCTAAAAAGTCTCTTTCTTTTTGGCCAGCGTGCATCATATATAGCTTGACTCTGCAACAGGCTGTCCAAATCAGGTGAATTAACCCCTGTTTCCAAGATTTGTAACAACACTGAAATTGGATTTACAGAAAAAGAAAAAGCTTTATTTCATAGATTCTTTCTCACCAGGAAATATAGAGAGCCTTAGCAGATTGTTTTGGTAACAAATTGACTGTTAAAAAGTGTGCTTTTCTATAAAGAGTAGTACTTGTTTTAACTGTACATATTTACTTTCATAGGTCAAAGAAAGTATAAATGGGGAAAAGTAGTTCATCACTGTTTCTTGTTATATGGTCCAGTTTGGAACTGTTACTTGATTTGGGTTTTAGTTAAAATCTTCAGGAGAAGGATCAATGCACGCTTGCAACATTTTCTTATTCTAATTAGCTCATGAACCTTACACACTGCAGTAAATTGTACCTGGGAGCTTTCCCTGGCACTAGAGTAGTGCTCCTATTCTAGTGGATGCTGATTGTCTGTATTAGTGACCTGTGCCAGTGACATTTGCTGAAGACACTTTAACAATTATATTGACACCATTGCTACTGCTATTGGCCTGCACTCATCCTGTTTGGAGACTACATTTATTAGTGTGGATCTGTGCCATTCCATTACAAGTGGCATCAGTGTCTGAGATCATTCCCATCATCTTATATAAGAGTTATATATTTAAAATAAATCAACTTGCCACATGACTTTTCCATTACTTAAATAGAATTATTAGAATTGTTTAGTATTTTATCCTGTCCATGTGCTCTCATTTCAGACTTTCTTTCTTCTGGGGAATTGGCATGAACTTCTATATGGAAATAGCTAAGCTAAGAGCTGGGAGGCGGCTGTGGGCTCATCTAATAGAGAAAATGTTTAAGCCCAAGGATCCCAAGTCTCTTCTTCTGAGAGCTCATTGTCAGACTTCAGGCTGGTCACTCACTGAGCAGGTTAGAAATTGGTCTTCAATTTCTGATTTATAATGTACATGATTTATATAAGTCCTCAAGCTTCATGTATCTAAAAGGTGTTGCTGCTTTTACTAGCAAAGATGCAGCTTTCTAAATGAGACAACTTATTTTATTTTGACAGGTGCACACGCTAATATTTGATCCATCTTTTTGATTACAAAAAAAGGAAGGCTGTTGAACACCAGCAGTGTTGCTTTCCAAATTGCTTCTTTGGGAACACTTCAATATTTTGGGCTACCCTAAATTGCTCAATTAAAAGCATTGAAATTAAAGGCTTTAGATTATAATCACAAAATAATTTAGATGTGGTGATATCCAGAGTCTCAGTGCTGCCTAACTTTTCACAGTCTCGTTTCATTTTCATATTGGGCTCACTGTCTTAAGCATCTGTGCTCCTATTCTAAGATACTGAAATGAAAATATGATCCCAAACAGTTGAGTGGATAGGTAAATGCAGAGAGGTGCTTATATTAATGCAGGAATGACTGATTAAGCTCTCTCATGGATTGATTAAAATAGTTATCCTTTAAGAATGTGGCCAAATGGAGCAGTTAGCAGCACCCTTGTCTCAAACTCACTTTGTTGAAAATTCATTCTGGTTGTCAAGGCAGTCATTTACACCCCTGTCTCTAGTTGCTTGAGAGACCAGTGCTGGTTACAGCTCCTCAGCTCTTCTGAAAATGGGTACTCTTTCTGCTATTTCTTTTGAGTTATGCTACTTTACAACAAGAAAATAACTCTGGGTACTGCATATATAGTTACTTAAATGACATCAGAACTGGATTTCAGTTCTTATTGTGAGGACTGCTTCCCAAACAAGGTCATGTGGTAAGTCTTATGTTTAGATTCTATTCTGATTGCGAACATTGTTATTTAACTTCCTTGTCTTGGTTTTATTTTATTTTTTTTCCTTAAATGCAATATACAATATTTCTGTCACAGGAATGCAGTAAAACTAACTGACTTTAACAGTGGCCTTTATGGGTTCTCAGATTAGAACAGCTGTGTGAGTTAAAATAATTAACAATAACAGACATATGCAGCAGGTGATTCTTTACCCTGTTTTAGCATACGAGTCCCCTCGCCGGAGATCATCATAACTATTCTTTGACTATAAGGACAGATAAATAAATCTTGACTGTCAAGATGTCTAAAATGAGCTGAGAAAAATCTTGGTCAAAAGGCTAAATTATATTCTGTTAAATTGTTTTGGTTAATATCCCAGTTCTCCTGTTGATGTCTTTCAATTTTACAGCATCATGAAGTTTCAGCACTAACTCCTATCTTTTGTAATGCTGTTATTAATGAAAATATTAAATAAGTTTTGTTCCAAAACAGATCTTGAGGATCTTGACTAGTAACCTACCTGCCAGATATGCTTTTCATAGGTCCAAGACTTTTGGAATTCCGGGATGGAAGTTCTTCAGACTAACCATTCCTTCTTAAGCTGTAATATGCCTCAGGCACTTGGCAGGACGTTTATGCTTTAATTCTCTCCTTTTCCTTCCAGGATCCCTTCAACAATATTATTCGTACTGCAATCGAAGCAATGGCTGCGGTGTTTGGAGGTACACAGTCCTTGCACACAAATTCATTCGATGAAGCCTTGGGTTTGCCTACAGTGAAGAGCGCTCGCATTGCTCGGAACACGCAGATCATAATACAAGAGGAATCAGGTATTCCTAAAGTGGCAGACCCTTGGGGGGGATCTTACCTCATGGAGTGCCTCACCAATGATGTCTATGAAGCTGCTTTAAAGGTCAGACTGCATGTTTTTTGTTTTATTTATTTATTTGTTATAATCTGGTTTAGGAGCATCACGTTTTATTTCAGAAATGTCTTTTTAGGGGTTATTTGGTATATTAGTAGCTTGCTGTGAAGGAATTCTTTTACAGTCCTGCTCTATTACTTTTTTGTAAGTGAACCTGATAAAAATACACTATATGCGTGTGTTTGTGTGTGTGTATCTATATGGACTTCAACCTTTCAGCAGGTTATGTTTAGAAAGGAAATATTTCCATTTGGAACAAATAATCAGAATCTGTCAACTTCTCATGTGCTTTGGGGATTCCTCATTTCCTCATTTTCTTGTATCTCTGTAGTTTGTCCATAAAAACAAAGATTCTATAGAAGAAGTCAAACCAGTCTACTAGATGCATGTCTGTGGTATTCTGCTCAAAACCTTAAAACTAGTTCTTAACTGCAAAATTTTATAACTGAGCATGTAGGCAGGCAGCTGTCTGGCCATACATATGATGGGCTCGTTATGTAGAACCCAGGGTTTTTGTTTCTTTCTGCACAGGAGTGGTCTGGGGCAATCCCAAAGAAATTTATCTACCTATATATCTGCAAGATTAGGCTGTGAAGCTAAATCTTTTAGTGATTCTCCTTTTGAGCAAATTACTGCTTTTATGAAAAGTCTCTAAGCCTGTAAATTAACTAAAATAGATTTAAACTCTAACCTGGGACTGTACACACTGCTGTATTATCACCCTGTGGTTTTAGTCCATGTCAACTAAAACGTTTCTAGACAGGACCTAGGCATGCTCTGAGGACCATTTTCAGTAGGTAATTGCAATACAGTCAAACTGTTTTGGTGAGGAAGGGGCTGTAATTGTGTATCCAAATTTTTAATAGCAGAAGAACAGAAGAAGAAAAGCTAGATTTCTGAAACTTTTTACTACATATTTTTTCCATTCTTTTAATTTCTCAGCTCATTGAGGAGATTGAAGAAATGGGTGGAATGGCCAAAGCTGTAGCTGAAGGAATCCCCAAACTTCGGATTGAAGAGTGTGCAGCTCGGAGACAAGCCAGGATTGACTCTGGTAGGGAGCAGGAAGATGTAAGAAATGAAGAATTCCGTTTAAGAGTTTTTTTGCACACACACATTTTCATTTCTTTTCACTTCTTTGATTAAGTTTAACAGATTGTTACTAGTGGAACAGAAGGATTTCAGTTGAATAACAGTGAAAGATTCTCAAGTAAATATCAGTGCATGGGAGTCTGTCAAGAAAAATGAATGAAAACAGTCTTGCTTGACAAATTTAAAACTAGACTAGATAAAGCTGTAGAAAAATTATCTTTAAATTGTGAATTATGTCTTCTGAATATAAAAATGTGGCCACCAGCAGATGGCAGTATCGAATATATATGGCCAGAATTCTGTTTTTGCTTGAGAAATTCTTATTTTTACTGAAGACCAGAAAACTGCAGTTATCTCAAATCAGAGGGCATACAGTTCTTCATGCACTGTTTGTATATATGTATGTATGTATATATATATATCCCTGTGTGTGCGTATTCTACGTTTTATAGTTTGTGTTCCAGTAGCAGAAACCAGAAATAACTCTAACATAAAAAGAGATATATAAGCTTTTTCATTTGGAAGATAAGTTTGAAGCAGGTGTTAAGACCATTAGAGAATAATAAAATCAGTATTCTGTAAAAAGCTCTGTATCTCCTCTCCCAAGGTGAATTACTTCACGTTGGCATCCATATTGGCAGAAAACTGCAACTTTCCGACATGATAAATTTATTTTTATTCATGAGGAATAGTTTAAGATGGAAACTTCCTTTTCTTATTCTTCTGGTAAATCAGAAGAGTAAATCTGGTGCTGTGCTAGAGAGGGGTGTCTCTGCTCATTTCTGTAAGATTAAACTATGCAAATTTTAGAAGGTAATATATGTTAGTGTATTCTTACTAAATTAGTTTGTAAGCTAAGCAGTATTCTTTTTTGAATTGGTTTTCTATGTCAGTATTCACTGAACTGAATATTCTTACATCTAACCATCTTTAATTATAATGAAAAATACAGGCCTAGATCCTTCCTGAAAAAAGCAAATTTTGAATATTTGAAATGTCAAAGCTGTTCTAAAGCAAAGCTCAAAATTTTCCTGTGATATAATTATTGTGTTCTTTCACAACAGTTTACAACTCTAGTTTCTGGTGTTTCTGTTGGAAATAGGTTCTGAAGTAATTGTTGGAGTAAACAAGCACCAGCTAGAAAAAGAGGAGACAGTTGAAGTTCTGGCTATTGATAATACTTCAGTCCGTAACAAGCAGATTGAGAAGATTAATAAGGTGGGACTTACCTTCCCAAAAGTAAAAGTCCTTATACTTTCAGAGAGTACAAAAGTAAATATTAGGGGAATGTGGCTTGCCAAATAAAAATGACTCTCAAATTTGGGAGGATCGAGTCTAAAACCTAGTGGAGAAGCTGGATTTCTGTTTAACAGCTTTAGCATAGATTGATGGAGACCTCAAAGAAACAAAGTATTAAAATCTAAAAATGTTTTGTATTTGTAACAAAAATGTTTTCAGCATGTTCATTTGGTTTTAATCATTGGAGCATTTGGAATGTCTCAGAAATATATCTGATCTTTCAAATCAAGAGCTTTACATTTTCTGAAAATAGAAAATAACTGTAATTTTTTTTCTAAAAGTGTGTAACATTT
Source organism: Tinamus guttatus (assembly GCF_000705375.1). Next base: position 12,063 of record NW_010588003.1, read on the forward strand.
CAACACTCAGACTACTTGGTGCAGTCTGTCAGATACTATTAAGAAATGCTGTTTACAATCAGTAGTCAAGATGGAGTTTTACAATTAGTTAAAAAAAAAAGTGGAGAAAATTGCTTTAGAGTTACTTAATGGACTTGTACACATGCTTTACAACCAGAGCAGCCTTTTTAATTTTAGCCTTTTTGAAAAATAAGGTGTAGGTTGACAATAGTTGAATTAGTGTCTCCAACATAAGTATCTGAAAACAGAAGATCTTAGCAGAACACGCTGGACTTCACCTTGTTTGATTTAATTTGTTTACTCTCCACTGAAGGTGAAGGCTAGTAGAGACCAAGCAGCAGCCCAGCAGTGTCTTGATGCTCTAACACAGTGTGCTGCCACTGGGGAAGGCAACTTACTGGCAGTTGCAGTGGATGCAGCACGTGCAAGGTATGGCGGGGGGATTGAAATATCTAACTTCTATTAAATTTTTAATGTTCATTTTCATCTCTCAACAGTTTTGAAGTCTTCTGAAGTTTGACCTGTTAAGATATTTGGGCTTTCTATTCAGAGGTGGAAGTAAAAGGTGGTTGCAGTTTGACTGTTATGGTTTGCAGTCTCTTAAAGCTATGCTTTAATATCTTTTTAAGAACAGCATGGATACTATTAAGAACCCATATGGATATAATTGAGTTATCACAAAGCACAAGCTTTTTCCAGTTTCAGAATGTAACTAGATTTCCCTGATTTGCCACCCTTCTGTTTTGTAGGTCAGAGAGATTAAAAGTGTTTGAAATGTGCAAAGGGATGTACACAGTCTCTTGGTCTGCTGCTTCATCTCCTTCCCTGCACCACAAATTGGTGTGAAAACATTTTTTGGTTGCAGGAGAAATAAGCTCACTTTGTCAGGCAAAGATGTTAAAATGTAAAAGGAGAGTGAGGCATCCTTTAGAGTCTTGCAGAACACATACTCTTTTTATCTAAGGTATTTAAGACTGTTCTAATCCAGTGGCCCTGAAATGAGCAAACTGAACCTATTCTTTACTGAGGTACTGTCTTATTTTTTACTGTGATTTTTTTTCAAAATCCTTCATTCCTCTTTGTTCAACACTAATAGCCACATATTTAATACATTTGCTTCCAAAGAGAGCTTGTCAGGACTCTCAGCAGTATGTCAGCATTTGTCTTTGAACTGTGCAGGTCATTAGAGGATAATGCTAGCAGAGATTCGTGTCTTCCAGTTTCTCTACTCACTGACCTTTTTTTAATATTTGTAAATGCAGTAGTGGACTGCAACTCCTTTTTGTAAGTAAGGTGCAAATACAAAATAAAAATCTTGCATCTGCCTGTAGAACTGTGTAGCCTGTGTCCCCTATGGTATGACCATAGGAGGAAATCATCATTATATCTGATAAAGAGTGAAGGAGTTTTTTGAGTTCTGTGAGTGTCTACAGGGAGCTCTTCTGTAACGGACAACACCGGATAAAAGATGTTTAAGTGAAGATACTTCAAGTCTTAACAGGGGTGGATGGAGGCCAGTGCTACTGGCATGTTAGAGACCAACGCCTGCCTCTAACTGAATGGAAAAGATGGGTTTTCAGGATGAAGGAAAGTAATTTTAAGGACTACAGATTAATAGAATACAGAACAGAGAATATAGCTATTCTTCTATTCTCCACTTCAAAATCTACTAGAGAGACTGCTAAACACCAGAGAATCAATTATTTAGATGCTCTGAAAAGAAAACTGCTGTGAAGGCTCTTCACTGTGGTTCAGGTAGTGTTTGATAAACTTTCTGAGATTCCACAGGTGTTGCAAAATTGAAGTATTACTTAATGGTATCAGTAGATTCTGAGACAAACACAGACAAGTTGCTTTATAACTCATACTGACTAAATCTAAAGCATTACTGAAATAATTCTGAAAAGAGTGGCAGACTAAGTTATGTTCACACAGAGCTGCACAGATACTGTCCATTTGCTACTATTTAACATTAGTTACTCTTCTAGACGCTGGTCCTCATGAGTCCAGATGTGAATTCCTTAGTATGCTGAGAAACAAAACAAAAAAATGGATAAAAGCAGAGAGCTTGCAAAATACACTTCCAGAGAGTGTGTGTGGCAGAGAGTACAGTCTTGAGTACAATTCACTGGCCATCTCTTTCTGAAAGCATGTGGGCAAGAAGTTGTAACTTGTCCAAAAAAACAATTACTATCCTATTTTAAAAGCATGGAGGATAGTTAATCTGGTTTTGGCTAAGACTAGTTTGTACCTAAATTTACATTTAGCTATAATGGCAAGAAAAAGTGTAAATTCCACCTGATGAAATGTATTTATCAGTGACCAGATTAGATGGGGTTTCAAACTGTTATAAGGGTAGTATTTTTCTTCATTTCACTTTGACAGAGTATGTAACAAATTGTATTCACTTCTTTGTATGTATGTATTTATGTGTGCATTCCTTATTCTCTTCCCATTCACACATAATTTTGCTGAATATATTGATGAAAAATATCATGAGATGCTCAGCAGATCTGCATGATAGATTTTTCACAGAAAGATAAGTAGAAGATTTTTACATGCTTTGAGGCAGAGAATTTAAAATTTAATTTGCTGAAACAGAGCTCAGCAGTGTGCCTTCACAGTCACTATGCAGTACTGACACTCCATTGTCATCTTTTTGGTACAGATCTGCATGATAGATTTTTCGCAGAAAGATAAGCACAAGATTTTTACATGCATTGAGACAGAATTTAAAATTTAATTTGCTGAAACATTTTGCTGTGAAACAGCCTTAGTTGCATTGTCTTTTGTAACATTACTTTTCACATCAGAAAAATGTGTGAGATTTTTATTATATTTTTTAATAAATACTCTTAAATGTTCTATTAGTGGATGACAGTAGAGAAAGTCAGATGCTTACAGTTGTAGAACCGAAGGAGAGCTGTGTGTGATTGAATCTGCTCCTGGTGCAAGGCAAATAATTGGGCCACTGTATCTGCTGTTTTTATATAATACTGATAGCATTAATGATTTGCTTCTGTACTTTAGGTGCACCGTTGGAGAAATAACAGATGCAATGAAGAAGGTGTTTGGGGAGCATAAAGCTAGTGACCGGATGGTGAGTGGAGCTTATCGCCAGGAGTTTGGAGAGAGTGATGAAATTCTTTATGCCATCAATAGGTAAGAATAACTTCTAAAGAAACTGAACGCAGCGTCACACTGAATCCATTTGGCTTTTGTAATAGTGCTTGAAGCGTTCCCCGAGACATGGGTACAAGTTAGCAGTAGTCAATCCCAAAAATGATTGCAGAACAAAACAAGCATTGCACACACATTCTCGTGCCTGTAAGCAGAATGAAAAGAGTACAGTGCAATAAGAGGGCAGTCAAAGCTTTTATTGGCTTATAAGCAAAATTCACCAGGTGGTTTAATGTTTTGAGGTTTTTCTTCAAATAGACCAGTCAGCTTAAAGATTAAGAATTTGAGAAACTTTGCCTGAAATTCTCATATACTGCATTGCTTCTTTCAAAGGCTATGTAATAATAATCTCTATAAATAACTCCAGGAATTCATATTTTCAAAATGGGGTTTTGTTCAGTCCATAAGTTGTCCCTGCAGTTTCACTCTTAATGTTCCTAAAATTCTAAAGAAGCTTGGCCTGCAGAATAGAAGGGGTGCTAAGGATATAAATGAAGTAGGCATCTGACTTCATATGTGATTTCTTAAAATCCTCTTCTTTGTATTATTTTGCGTTCCCATATTCTTATTTTGGCCTTAGATCCTCAAGCAGAAGCTTTGTCAGTCTTTCTCTGGTTTCCCAGCTCCCTTGACCTATTCCTTTCTAAACTGGCCAAGTCTCCCTCACCACCACTTTGTGAAGCTTTTTCCTGTCCTGACATCACCTCCTGGGGCTGTTCAAGCCTTAGTCATTAAGTGCTTTATTTTGAGTCACTTGAGTCGCTTGAGTACTAGAGTCGCTGGATTCCTATGGTGACTGCCCCAGCCATGTCAGCAGATGGTTTCACATCCATACAGTCTGTCATTAATAGAATGCATAAAAGTACAATATTTAAATAAAAAAAAACCCTTTTAGTAGTATTTCTGAGAGTAATCTTAGTGTCCTAGTACAAGATGGAGACTGGCACTCTGACTGACAGTAAGATGTAAAATGAAAGATTGATTTCTGAGGCTGTGGTTATACAGTTCTTTAATCAAACAGAAATCTGGACTGCCACTAACCTAGGAAAAAGGGAGGCACTGGAATGAGTGCATAGTCATCCTTGTGCCCAGTTGAATGATGATGTGTAAATGCACAGGTCCAGGACCCATCTCTTTATCCTGTGTGCCATGTGAGTACTTTTGAAGTCATGGCTTGTTACTAAAAATCTGAGATTTATGCTTTAGTTGTTTGGAATTCTTTGCAGTGTTTGTATTGTTGCCGAGCCTAAAAATAGTGGAGGGTTTTTCTTGTATATACTGTTAAGGGTACTAAATATAAGAAATTCATGAGTAATCATTTAACATATATGTTAAAAGTAGCATGTAGACTACATAGACCAACCATGACCTGGAAGTTCTTTGATTTAAGGTACAGAAATTATGCTACAGTTGCAGACAGTGTTTTTTGTTTGTTTGTTTTTATTTGTGGAAGTGCTTTTAATGGATCTCAGTGACTTAGTGCTGCAACGTGTGTTTCCAATCAGAGTTAACAAGTTCATGGATCGCGAAGGGCGCAGGCCTCGTGTGCTTGTTGCAAAGATGGGTCAAGATGGCCATGACAGAGGAGCTAAAGTTATTGCTACAGGATTTGCAGACATTGGCTTTGACGTGGACATAGGTCCCCTCTTCCAGGTATGACTGAATTAACCATGTCCATTTCAGTGTATTCTGAATGCAGGGATTCTCCCTGTGATGCTTGCTCAGCAACCAGGTTGAGCCTAAATGTGATCTGTAATTTAATTCCTCTTTTAAATAGACACCTCGAGAAGTGGCCCAGCAGGCGGTCGATGCAGATGTGCACTGTGTTGGTGTGAGCACCCTGGCAGCAGGTCATAAAGCTCTTGTGCCTGAGCTTATCAAAGAACTCAATGCCCTGGGCCGCCCAGACATTCTTGTCATATGTGGAGGCGTCATCCCGCCTCAGGTAAGGTCAATATCCAGTTCCATGAAAACCAGGAGACTGCTTTATTTCAGTTTCTGCCATTTTTAGCTATTTCCTATATGCCAGAGTCGAGTTACACTGTTGAAAGGTGCTGTGTGTGTTCACCAGGGTCAGTATAGATCTGCAGGATGGTCACAGTGCTGTCAGCTCTCATCGATGTGTCTTCTTGTACACCCTGTCCTGGTTTAACAGTGTTTGCTGGCTGGAATATTAAGTTGTGTTGAATAAAGACCAGCTTCAGAGGAGATATTCTTTATACTCGGTTGTTTCTGATTACCAGTACTTTGTGTGTTACTGATAAAGACTATCTCCTCTCATGAAAGTTCACTTGGTTAGTTCAGTGTCACATCCAATTGTTTATTGAATATCTTCAAGGATCTGCCATTAATCTGATGCTAAACAGGTGAAATCTTTCCTGCTGGTGCTTTTTTAGTATTTCTTTTTTCTTAACTGTTTTTTCTTTCTGTTTCCCTTGATGTTGTCATGCCCTCACTGAGAGGTGATGGAAATGCTTTCTCAGGCCCAGCATATGGGATTGGGCACACACCTACTGCAATAGTCAATTTTCTGTTGCAATATTAACTATAGATCTTAAATTTCTTTTGAACAGGATTATGACTTCCTCTACGAAGCTGGCGTGACCAGTGTGTTTGGTCCAGGGACTCGTATTCCAAAAGCAGCTGTCCAAGTGCTCGATAATATTGAGAAGTGCCTGGATAAGAGGCAGCAATCTTTGTAATGCTGAAATTTCGCACAATTCAACCAGTCTTATAGCAATTGCTTCTAATCATCAGCAAGAGTTGGCCAGCCACATACCTTTGGTTCCACTGCCCAGTGGCATGGTGTTATGTGCTTTCTAAGAAAGTTATTAATTCTATGGCTTGTTCTATTTGAAGATTATTTATGTATGTATCCACATAAAAATTTTATCTCTAGAACTATGGAGGGAACTTAATAAATGGGTTTGTGTTTTTTTTTTTCCCATGTGTACTGCTAAATAAAATAACTGTTTCAGCTGTTTGGTTATTCCATAGATCCCTTTTACATATGAATTACTTTTGAAATGTTGGAATCATATATTAGACAGACATTTTAGAGATAGAAGTCTTCAGCCAAAATCACTAAAGTTCAGCAGAGACGTGATTGACTCCTACAACACTTAGATCTTAGTGTTAATCTGACTCATCTCATTTAGAAAGGTCCAAGTAAATAAACCGTAGTGTTTCAAAGTTCATATTTTGTTTGATAGGATACAAATCCTGTATCTGGCAGTTATCCATACAGAAGCAGCTGTGCAGCGATGGCCTGTGTACATTGCTGCTCTTTCCTGATGCTGTCGTCTTCCTTAAATTGAGTTAATTTCCTTCCATCTCTCTCAATTCTGTGCTAGTGTCCAGTATTGCTCTTGTTATTCCAATATACTTAGCATTTGGACTCTTCACATCAGTGATTTTTTTCACCATTTTTATCTTCCTTCCATGAGGAATTGAATTAATACATGTAAAAGGCAAAGAGTAGGGCAAAATCCTTTGTGGTATCCTTAGAAAGGAAACAAAGGTGTGAGGGTCTGCTGGGGTCAGTCCCTTACCCTCCTTCATTTCATTTTGCCTCGTTGCTCATTGTGTCACCTCATAAAATACTAAAGCCTCTATGTGATAACACTCACATAGCTGCCATGAAAGAGCATGTAGTGCACTTCTGAGAGGCTCAGCACCATCATTCTTTACATAAAGTGAGATTTTCTGCAGTTGGCTGAATTAGCACATCCAGTCAATAGCATCTTGCCCTCCCTTCAAGGATTGCAGCTGATGAGATCTTTAATTAAAAGAAGCTTCCTTAGGAAAGCATCTGTGCTCGTACTCTCACATTGCTCAGAACTAAACAGGTTAATTGGCTTGCTGTGTTCTTCTCTTTGTATTTCTAATTAAAGTTGACAGTATTGACACCTAAGCAAATCTTTGTCTTTAAAACTCCATGAGGTTTTATCTTTGATTATTTATTAGCATCTCATTCAGGGCATGTTGCTATGGTTGAAATCAGAAGACACAGTAGCATCAGCAGTAAAAATACTATGTTCTATCTTTGCACAAGACCAACCTGTCTTGCCAGCCAACTGGAAAAGATGTAGTCAAAGTGTTTTTGACCTCTAAACTTTGTTATGACTTTAGTTTTATCTGTTTCTTCCTGTTTATGGCTTCTGCACTCTTTGGTAATGTATATCATTTAGAGAGACTTGCCTTACAGATTCTTTTTTAAAAACTCTAAAATTCTAATAATCTTTAAAATCAGCATTGTGTTCCCTTTGAGTTCAATAAAAAGTTCCCACCAACTTCAATTGGAATCGCTGCAGGCCTTTAATGTTCAAGGGGGGGACATTTAAAGTAGAAGATTAGGAGCGACTGAAGTACATTGATTCTGTCTTGTCATATCAAAGTGGGAAAAGAAAATGGTGAATCAAGGAAAAAAAAAATGTAGTTTTCTCATCAGGGCTTTCACATGCAATATTTGCATTAGGTCTTTTAAGGGGGGAAAAAAAAGTAATTGAGTGAACTTTTCTTTAAGCTAGCCATCACTTCACTGCCTAGGTAGCGATTCGTTATGGCAAGCTAAAATCTATTGTGTTTTTCCATATATTTGCTGCTGGAGTAGCATGAATGTAGTGCTACTGATAAATTAATGTCAGGTTGTGAGTACTCTTGGATAACAATTTTATGGTCATCAAGTCAAATCTCTGGCTGTCTTCATTACTGACTGCTTTAAGTCTACTCTTGTTCATTCCAATGAGAATTGGCAAAAGCAAGTACATAATTGCAAATATACTGGAATTTTTCTTTACATGTGAATGTTTTGATATATTACAGGGCATGTGACTAGTCACTCAGATCTTCTCACTAAGAATGAAAAGCAGGTCACTATTTGTCAGACAGTCGATGGTCATACTAGTTCCAAAGCAATAGATCTTGCTGTATATGTTAGGCGATTTATATTTTAAAAACACCTAAAGATGAAGACAGGCCAAGAGGCTGGAGGAAGGCATCTGATTTACAGATGGAAATTACCTTGCCTCAGTGCATTACCCTTATGGAAAGAAGCTGTGAAAAAGCAGGAATTTTGAGTGCAGTACCAAATCCCAGGCCAGTGACCTAATTGCAAAACAAACTTTCCTCTTGACTTTCAGTTGAAGAGTAGCTTGCAGAACATAGTAGTTTGATCTTGCAGAGAGCAAAACATTGTAAGGGGAATGTAGTCCATTTTCCATTCTCAGTGCTTCACACCTTCAGTGTTACTGCTTTTACACTTCTGTTTAGCTTTTTATCAAATAATCTCTGCTTTGCAGTGATGAACAACAAGACCCTCTCTGCTGCATGGGTAGGGAAAGAAAACTGAAGTGGGCTAGATCTGTAAGGGATTTCTGAGCCTACGTGGACAGAAGGCTGCTTAGAAGGCTTCTCAAAATAAAGTGAATTCCACTTCACTTTCATGCAAGCCAGGGTGGTATTTATGTTAACTAACTTCATGTCTCATCACCATTTATCCTCAAAGGAAATAAATCAGCACTTCTAGGGCACATTTCAACCTGTCTATCCGATGAGGAATTGATCCGTAACTATGGATTGCTAACTACTAATCCCTTCCTATGAATTGCAAAAGGAACTAAAAGTGACTAGCTCAGATATGGATGTCTGCATTGCAAACTGCTGCAGCTTGGTCAGGTAACTCTTACCTCTAATGTGATCAGGTTAGATGTTTTGAACTTTTTACCTTAAATGTTTATATCATGAGATGATTGTGCTGGTCATTGTGAACATTAGGGTGTGGATTCACCCCTAAGTGCTTCAGCGTCTAGAACATCACTTAGCTGACAACACAGTCCAGGGTTGGATAGGAAATACCATGAATTCTGAATGATAATTGGACTGTAAATCAACTTGATGAGACTTAACAAAAACTGACTAATCCCCTGGCCTAGTTCTCTGCCCCAAGGGGAGCCTTCCTTTGTCTCTCTTTTTTTTTTGTCTGTGTATTATAAAAACATCTAAAATGCACAGTCTCCCATGGGAAATTCAGATTTGATCCTCATTGAGTCTAGACAAGGAAAAAAGAGATTTGAGTCATATTTCTTACACAAAGACTTTTAAAAATAAGTATATAGGTAATAAATCAAGCCATTAAAACATTGTCTTAAACATTAGCAAAATACAGATCTTTCAGTTTTACAGAAATTTTGTATGTATTATAGAGTGGCATATTTTCTACGTTGCAGACACCTCCTTTAAAAGCGTTTGTGTGAGGGTGTGTAGCTGTTCTGCTCTAGGTTTTCACCAGGGAATCTCATATTACATTTTTAACATACATGCCATTGTTCCTTTCACAATCTGCAATTACCAGGTAAAAATGTATGTGTTGCTGTTTCTTTTAAACATCAAGCAGCTGAGCCAGTTAAAGCAAAAACTGAGATATGATTATTAAAAAAAGCTTCGTTTTCATATCAGATTATTTTTTAACTCAAAAGCAAAAATAATAGTCATTTACCATAACAGCCCCCTTCCCAGCATGTTATATTCCACAGAGTGCTTAATGCTGTCTTAATCCTATTCCTGGCCTCAGCTATAGTTCATGGCAATAAAACTAATTATTAGGGTTTGAGAGTGAGAGAAGTTTTTGAGAATTCTAAATGTGTTCTCCGTTATTTCAGATTTTTGTTAAAAATCTGTGTCAAATCTGCCTTTCATTTAACTCCTCCATCTTCACTGCACCTTTAGCAAAGACAGATGTGTTCAGCTGAGTGAGCAGTGAAAGCAAGACCTAGTTATGAAGCGATATGTTGTACAGCATCCATATTTCGAAATTAGAGCTGTCCTTGTGCCCTTTAGCATCAAACAGTAAGACAGAGAGAGATTTAAACTGTAGATCTAACCATTTCCACCTCAGAATCTCTTGTGAAAATGGGGTAGCAGTATGATCCTGTGGTTGTAAATATGTTTCAAACCAAACCGGCAGCTTTCTGGCATGTTATACCCAGCTGTGCCACATTATAAACTCCTCACATCCAGCTTAGGATGTGCGGAGCTGGTACACTGCCTTTGCTGGAGCAAGGAACAGGATATCTCTTTGAGACATCCTGAGACCAGCTACTTAACAAGTTTTCCTGGCAGTGAATATTCCTGTGACCCATATGGTTTTCTGCCCATACTGTTGAGAGCTACATTCTCAGTCTTATTCATTTGCTAGCACCTTGTGTTCAACCTACCGTTTTGTCTGACGGGTGTTTTAGTGACAGAGCTAAGAGTTTGCAGGTAGATTATACCAGAAAGTGAAAAGCAGAAGAAAAGAATACAAAAATAATTCATTTTCTTTGGTAGTTGCAGTTGTTTTCCTGAAAATAAGTGGCACCAAAGCTTATAATGGTTTTATTTAGGACATAAATCTATCTATTTTTTTATAAAGTGGAAATTCTTGGAAAAAAATAATCTTTTCTGTTGCATAGCTTAAAAATAATCATCAGGTGTTATTTTAAAATATATGCTTAATATATATACTTAAAATATACTTAAATATGTGCTGAAATTTGAGTATTTGACATAAGATATGCGGTGGCCACCCCATGTGCTGCATCCCTATTCATTCAGACTCACGAGGGAGTCCAGGTTTTGACCTGTGTTCTGGAACCTTGACTACATTTCAGTGAGCTGGGGCTCCCTGGTTTTCCACCTTTGCAGCTGGAGAGAGACGTCCGTTGTCTCTCCCACTCCACATCATTGACACAGGATTTTCAGCAGAGTTGTCGGTGCTGGAGAAACGAACTTGCCAGCCACAGCAACACTGCAGTTGTTTAATTTCGTGGCGGAAAGTTTTGCTGAAGATGTAGTAAATGAAAGGGTTATATGCTGTTGAAGATTTGGCAAAGAGACAGGGCAGCAGTGTAACGATGGGCTGTAGGGAATCACTGGAGTTAAATATGGACCAGAAGCTGGCTGCTGCATACGGTGTCCAGGAGCTCAGGAACCCAACGGAGATGAGTACAGCCATCTGAAAGGGAAACAGGAGGCACATGGTGTATGGATGAAACCACACTTTAAATTGATAAAATACCCAAAACAGTGTATTCTCTGTGTTGTGACATAAGCATAGGTAACTCCAGAGAGTGCTTATATTCTCTAATGCCCATCTAGCAAGTCTACACAGAAGATTCCTACGAGGGAACTATCATTTTTATCTCCTTCCTTGGCTCTGGCTGCATTATGTCATGGGAGACATCATCCCACCAGAAAATACATCTTATCAAGTAGAGTGGCCAATAGAAAACTTGGGACATTTTTGAATTTACAAAGCAAATGAGCAACTGAATATATTTATGTTTATTATTTTTATATATGTATATATATAAATGTATATAATGTGTATATATAAAGTTGCAAATTGTGTGTGCAACTTCTAAAGAATGTTTAGTAGTCTGCATGATATCTAGGATATCTTACCCATTGTCATTAAGCTACTGAAATATCGAGGTTACCAAGAACCCTCTGCTACTCTGAGTAGAGTACTCAGAGTCTGGATGAGCCTGGAGCCCGTCCCCACCTTGGGCTGATCCTAGACAAAAGCAGTGAAGGTCACCGTGGGCTATGCATGAGCACAGCCAGTTCCCTGTGAGCTCCTGGTTACTGCAGACTCTCCTGGATAACTCACCAAAGTCAGCTTCTTCTCCAGTTTAGCTGCATTAGGAATCCTGTCAATGTTCTGTATCTCCTGATACGCTTTATGAACCTTCCAGGCAATTCCCAAATAGCAGGCAACAATGGTCAGTGCGGGCAGGACTGTGCACAGGAGGAACATGCTCAGGATGAAGGAAAAGCCATTGGAGGAGTTGTGGAATTTGCTCCAGGCTATTGTACAAGAGATCCCAAACGGCTCAGGGCCATAGTAGCCCCAGCCTATCAAAGGCAGAATGGCCCAGAGCAAGGAGTAGAGCCAGATGACAGTAATGACGATGCAAACAGTGTTCTTGGTGATTTTGTTACCTGCAAGAAAGAGGAAGCACAAGTCTGCATGGATCTCACCTCAACTGCACAGTTTGAGGCATAACCTGTTCTCCAGCAGGATGGCTGTACTTCTGCTGCAGTTCCCCAACCATTGGATCAACAGCTGCCAGTCAATGACGAAGGCTCAATTTATAGATATTGCAACTGCACTATTCCCAATGTACTCTTCCAGCAGCTCAAAACTCATCAAAATATAGTGCTATGCTTAATACTGCCAAGTTTTCAGGTGTTGCATCATTTTAAAGGACTAGATATGCCTTATAAATGAGCAGTATCTTCATAACGATGTCATATTATTCCTTCTAATGCTGCAGCACCATTGTGCTAATGTTTACACACACAGAGGACTGGATGGACCCATGCTCTAGATGGGAAGGTGTGCTGCTACCAGCTCATATGACTGGAAACCTCCCTGCTTCGTCTGTCGGTGTGGGTGTGTGAGGGATGGCGTGTGGACTCACTTTTCTCACCCTTAAGAACCTTGTGCATCCATATACCAATCTCTAATACTACTGTCATCTCTTAATACTACTGTCAAAAATGCAGAAAAGAGGTATGTAATAGTATGTATGTAATACCTCTTTTCAAGGGTATGTATGTAATACCTCTTTTCAAGGGTATATAAGCATGGTAAGCAAAGGTATATAATAGCACGGATTATAATACCTGACTGACTGCCTGACTGGGAAGCAGTCAACATTTCTTGAGTGTCACTGAACATTTCAGCTATAACCCAGTTCCATATTGGATATGCATCAACTTTCAGACTTTATCAGACCTTAATCACCATGAAAATTGCAGGTGTTTGGAGCATATGGAAGCTGTATCATGCTCTTAATAGGTCTCCACTGTGGATAATCTGGGAGAAGGGCTCTGGATGCTTCTTGTTACATCACAGGTAGATATAAATGCCTATGAGGCAGGGAGACCTGAGCTGACAGTTTCTGAGGTCCAGAACAGAACCTTTACCCACACTAAGTGTCACAGGCTATACAGGCATAAGTCTTCTTGGGAAACTCCTTAGAAAGATCAGCTGGATCAGCTGAGACCTGAGGGCAGCCCTGTGTGCCTATCTGCAATCTGCTCAGGGAGGCAGCTTTGCAAGATCAAGCTGACAAAAACACCTCCCAGCCCAGGAACACCAGGAGAGCATTCTCCTTCCTTTTAAGTTTCAATATGTCAGTTTGCAGATGAATAGGAAGAACATCCAGACTCTCCAGCTTTGGACAGTTTTTTTCATGTAAGTATAGAGAGAAGAGCCTGAATGTTTTGCTGAATAAGGAATTTAATCAATCCTTCTAGGAACATTAGAAATTTGCTGTTTAGACCTAAAGTTATTGAACTGGTACTGTATGCCATATGCAACAGAGTGCCTCTCTGAGCAATACAGCCCAAATGTACCACTACTAGGGTACCAAAGAGGTAATTCATGACTTACTGTTAGATTTGGATGAATTGGTAACAAGGAATCGAATCACAGCCATCGCACACAGGGTCATCATGCTGCACACACCAAAAAGGAAACCCATCAGGGCATAATACACGCAGGACGCATCTCCTCCCAGCCAAGCGTGGTTCCAGGCAGATGCAATAGCCAGGGGGTACATGCTGATGGCCATCCCGATATCTGCAACTGCCAAATTTACTGTGAGCAGCTCCGGTGACTTCAGGAGCGAAGAGCGCCTCAGAGCTGTAGCAAGGACCGCTGAATTTCCAAGGATAGTCAGGATAGCTAAAATAGAAGAATCAGAATTGTGTGGTTAGCACACCTGTGAAGTGCTTGGCTATGCAAAGGATTTGAAAAATGCCCATCGTTAGCCAGGAGCTAAGGTCTCAAACACAGGACACACCGGGAGACTGGCTAGAATTCAGCCTCAGCCCAGGCCAAACTTTTGTTGCACTGATGATTTCAAAATGTGCTGGTGTGAATCTGCCATGCTCTCCTACCCAACCTTGTCAGGCTGTTGCTGATATGGATCAGTTAGAGCAAAGAGGGCTTCAGATTCCTGTTCACAGCCTCTTACAGTTTATAATGACTGGGGAAAACTTTGTTATATGAATACTAGACCACATCTTGCCCTCCTTTCTGCCACAGCATAGCTGTCCACTGTCATGTTACCCACCTCCCGCTTCCATGAGCTGGATCCCACTTATTCCTCTGTGGCTCCTATCTCATTTGAGCAGCCCACCTCCGTTTCTCCACTCTCATACAGTATCTTATATAAACATACTATTAAGTACCAATCCACTATTCATTGTTCTCCAGTAGTATCCCCACCTGTCTCTTCTTCCTACTGAAGAACTTCAGCTCTCCCACTCATTTGTCCCCATCTGGCACCCACCACTTCCCCAAACCTTCCTCTTTCTTGGCAATGTATCATCCACTGTTGTCTCAGAACGTGTATTTCCTTGGGGCAGAAGGTGCTGCTCCTGGTTGTGCAGCCTCCTAGGCTCTCAGCTCCCTGGATGAACTAAGTGGGCTGGTTGGCAGGGCAGCTGAGGGTCCTCCCTTGCCTGGCAGCTGAGAATTAGTATGTGCCACAGCTCAGGTGCCCACACTGTCCTGGTGCTCTCTGAGTGCGGTGAGACAAGTCATAGAAGTCGTTTTGCCAGAGGCATGTGACAAAACAGGGATTACACTGCAAGTGTCACAGATCTCTAGGACATTTATTATCCAGATATGCCATAGGAGTTCAAAGTATAACACTGTTATAACAATAGTATCAGGTTTATTATCCAGATATGCCAAACATACTGTTAACTGTTATAAGTATACACTGTTATAACACTGTTATAACAATAGTATCAGAAGTACATTCAGCAAACAATTCATTTGCACTTTTCTTTCAAGTGAATATTTTTCTGGAGCTAAGTTTTAATCAAAGGTTTTCCTGAGAAGGTATCTTGTAAGGTCAGAAATGAAATAAAGACATGGAAAAAGATTCTGTCAGTGTCCCCTTGTAGCTGAGGAGAGGGAAAGTTGCATTTACTAACAGATACTACATAATAAGGTGCCCACAGAGGAATGAATCAAGTAACATGCAACAAAATGGAACAAATACAGTGGCACAAACCCAAGAAAGGTCAGCAAAGACAAGAGTAAGAATTAAGTAGAACAGAGATAAAAATCTGAGACTCAAGTGATCTCTTGCCTTCGCTTTCTAACCACACACGTTTATTTGGCACCTCTGTATATGCTTTAAAAGTTTCCTGAGCTCTTCAGAGTTGTCTTTCTTAAATCTACCTCATCCAGGGTTTTCAAGTGAGCTGAAGGCAGGGAGGTACTCACAAGTTATTAAAATT
>NW_010588004.1:0-24256 GCF_000705375.1 Tinamus guttatus
ACCTACCAGTGTGACAAGACCAGAGGTGTGACCAGAGGTGACAAGAACATGTCCACGTTTTCTGTGGTTACCTCTTACCCTCTTTTGCAGTAAAGCTGTGCTTTAAAATCTAGGTTTTCATTGAAAAAATACATAAAAAAGAAAAAAAAAGAAGAAAGCCCGTACAGAAAATGTGGGAGAGGCTGAAGGAAGTTACACAGTGAGGGCTGCCTGAACGTGGAGAGAGCCTGAAGCGATGGCTTCTTCAGAAGCAGGGTTTTCTCATAGTCACTTTAGCAGGCTACTAACATCAAAACCTAATAATTAAGGTGCGGATACTGCTATGAATTCAGTGCTGTTATCTGGTAGAAAGAGCAAGCCAAAGAGATAAGCATGTTCTTTCTAGTATTTGCCATGTCAGGAAGCAGGACAGCTCTTCAGCTCTTGTTGATGACTCCTGCAGCAAAAATTCAGATCCTCTCACCCATATTTCCCTCTTTCCACATGGATTTGCTTCCTCTTAAATACAGAACCGCCCTGTGATTAAGAGCACTCCCCATTGCCTCTCAGTAGCAACAAGCCTAATATTCCTCCCAGCAGCTCCTACACATCATTGTTTCACTAAATAATGACAGTTGTGACTGATAGGAAATTTGTCAGCACAGTAAAATCCACTGGATTTTATACCAAACTAAATAAATAAAGTGCACTGTCCCAAACAGGATTAGAATAGGAGCAGTGAGGAAGCTTTGAAGACCAGTGTCTTATAAAATCCCAGGTCACTGCTTTGTAAATGAATTGCTTCTCAGTTGATTCCCTACCACTCAACCTCTGAGTTGATTCCCTAGCACGGAGGAATCCCAGGTCCCACAGAAAGTCAAGATTTGGTCACCCACTGAAGAACTCCCCCAAAATAACAAGCACCTCTGAAATGATGATTCCTCAGATCATAAATACAGACTGAATAGGCTTAAAAATGTTTACTATGGAAGAATTGTTCAGTAGGAGAGAAAGGCAGTCAGCTCCCATTGACCCTGCATAGAAACCTGATGCCCAAAGGATATTCTTTGAGAAACCTAGAGCAGAATAAAATCAAGTGACCTGAGAGCCCCCATCTGTACCTGTCTGATCCTTCTGTGTGTTTCGGTTTCACAAATAGCCTACCCTGTTGTTGGGACTATTAAGCTGCTTCAGAATCAACTTTTCAGTTACTCCAACTAACACCCAAAAAAACAAAGTGCATGCTGAGTTATCTTCATATGCCAGGCTGTAAACTATGGCAGCTCAGCAGCTGCTTTGCCACGGGCAGTTATCCCTGCAGCAGCCCCTTTGCTGCACCAGTCCTGGCTTTAAGCAACCCTGCTGCAAAGCAACTGCAGCTGGGGCTCGGGGAGCTCCAGCCCTGGCTCTGCACGAGTGTCCCCGCGTCCTGTCCCGCTGCGCGTCAGGTAGCGCTAGGAAATACAGCTGCCACCTCTCACGTGACAGCTGAGATGTGGCCCTGCCTAATGAAACACAAGCTGCGTTAACACCAGGCACGTTCAAACTGTTGGTTCAAATATGTGTTACTAAAAGGGTCCGTAATAAGCTTGTTCACTTGTTCAACAGGCTGTTTACAGACTCACATACCACAAATCCAAGTTAACGTGAATAAAAACTGAAACTAAAGCATGAATGATATCCTTTTGATGTGGGTTATGTGTGCACTTTCCTTTTATAGCAGATGGATATTTTTCTTGCAGGAGATTAAGCTATAAATTGGAGAATGTTTTCCTTGACGTTTGCCACTATGGTCCTGACGGAAATGAATGTGAAAAATGAGTGTGAACGTTTTTTTTTTTAATTAAATTACTTATCTTTATGCTCCTTGAAGTTTGTGGATGCTGAGTAATGCAGCGCATTCTCTCCATAGGTTTCTATGCTGGCTAAATTAATTACAAGACAAGCCTTTGGAATTAAGTGTATTTTAAGTTCAGAGGCATCTGCTTAGAGTCTTCTAATACCTCCAGCCCCTTTGGAAATCGACTTGTTAGCGTGAGCGGTATAATTTTCATTTCCGCTGGCACGGACACAGTAGGACTTCTTTAGTTTCAGCCACACTGTTTGACCTGTCAAGGGCATGGACTGTAAAGATGCTCTCTCACTATTTCTGTTTGCCCAATACATAGAAGTGAAAGATTAATCTAAATATAAACCTACGCATTAAAAGAACGTTGTTGCTGCTGTTATTCTCTTCAAATACCAAGATGATTGTTATTTTTAAAGAAGTAAAAAAATGCAAGGGAATAAATGCCTTGAAGATTACATAAAACCCTAAGAACAATGTATCTGTCTTGCTGGTAATTTGGTGCAAAAATAAAATGCATGAATAAAGTATTAAATATCAAATTCATTAGTGGAATGGTAGAAATAATAAGTGGGAATAAATTGGAAATAAAACTGAGGCTTCATGAGGCTCACATTCAAAGTAGTAGATTTTGTCCTCTAAAATAAGAAAAAAAAAGAACCTCAGTTTTGTTTTATAATTACATTGTAATGGCACTGAATTTCATAAAACACTCAACCGAATGAATTCCTCAAAGAGCTGAGTTTAGGGTAAGGATTAAGACTTTCTTTGCCCTGGCAGAACTATGACCCACAGACCCCTAATGCCCCTAATAACCCCTAAGACCCCTAATAAACTGAAGGACACCCTTGCCGCTGCCCTCAGCCACACGGGAACCTGCATTTTAGACAAGACGCGTTTCCCCCAGGCCTGCAGCAGCACTGTGACCCAGCACAGTCTGAAGCCACATCCACTTGGTTGCTGACAGCAAACAGCTGAGTAAGGTCTCCCGAGACATTTCTGTGCATAAAACACACAGGTTTGTCACCTCAACTGGTGCAGTTACTGAGTTGTGCCAGAATTGTGGTTAAAAGCAAAATAAAAAGGAGAGGGCAACGTTCTCTGGCATCACTGCTGTTTTGATTACTGCTGTCCTTCTAGCCCACTTCAGTGGTGGCCACAAGAAAGGACAGAAAACCAGGAGCTCAGAATGAGGGCATAACATGGGAATGGCTTATTGCAAGGCAGGAGAATGATACTGAGAGAGGAAACCTTATGCCCAAGGTGAACGTGTTCCTACAGATCTGCCCCCAAAGGACAACTGGAGCCATCTCCTGCTCAGAGAGGAGTACTCGGAGTTCTGGCACCTGTTGGTCAGCAGGTTAAACACATCAGCTAGCCAAGATACCTGTCATTTAAAGCGCATCTCCCAAACGCACTTAAGGGTGGCGGGAGCGACCGGAGACCGTCCTCCCCTCCCACACTTGCCCTGTTTGGTTGTTTTAGGTCTAACACTGACTTAGAAATAAGTTCCTGACATTCACTCGGCTCACCAAGCTGCAGGCACCTATTGCCTTTCTTTCTGCACATAAATTATTGATATGTATTTACAGCCTTACCTTCTGCTTAATAAGGTTTTTTTGTCTGGGAATTATATTGTGATCACAGTCAGAGCTAGTTAGGTGGCTCTGTACAGACAGTACATTGGAAATCGGTGGGTACTGTAAATCTCTTTCTATGGCCTGTATTAATATTCCGCATATACCCTATCAACCCATAATATCATGGCATTATTCATCTCAAAAGCACTGTTCATGCAGGTTTTACATTAGATTTTTCCGCAAAAACTTAACAGATAGAGAGTAAACTACACTGATTGAAGAAGTTCTGTTCATTGGAATCTAGGGAAAAAAATAAATTGTGTTGGCACATTTTATTAGGTTTCTGAGCAAAGCCATACGGCTCCAGCCTTTACTGAGAATAGCTGCGATTTTGGAACTCACTAAAAAACTTTTCTCTTGGAAGATGGATTAAATTGATCATTTTTTCCTAGATGGAGTGCACTTCAGGCTCATTTTGCTTTGTAATTAAGAAGAAAGCCAGAAACATCATTTACACATTAAGAATTTAATAGATATATTTTTCTAGCTTTATGCATTAGCACAGGACAGCCCATTAATGAAATAAGTCTTCCTTCAGGGTCAATTTAGATGGGCTGTAATCTTCTGCAAATATATTGCAAATGAGGATCATTTAATGATCTTAAAACTAACTGCCAGAAAAGGATTGTTATAACTCTCCAGACAACAAAAAGGGATTTTGGCATGGCTTATAGTACCTTTGTAATTAACAAATGTTTAATTTCAACCCACTGCCTTACAGAGCTGGAAATACCATCTTCTGGAGAGGTCACTGTCAGACTCCTGGATCCAGGAGCTTCCCTCTGGTCGTGCTGGTTGCTCAGTCAAACACAAGGTCCAGACCTGTTCACAAATCTGGGCGCTTCAGTTGGACATCTGAATCCCACATTTATATGATCAATTCCTGACATGCAGGGAAGTCCTAGATTAAAAGATTTACTAATAGAGAGAGCAAATGGGTGAAGAGAGTGAATATTTTCTCTAAGGCCAGAATGAATAGCTCTAACTATTCACACAAACCCCCTTTTCCATCTCCCAATTAGTTTTCTGCCTGTATCACCATCTACTGTTTCCCCCCAGCTCCCTGCCCCATCTCCCTGAGCTCTTATTTGTGCTCTAAGGCAGAGGCCTGGGAGGCTGGAGGTGCCTGCAAGTGTGAGAGCGTTCGCGAACTCCGCAGGTTCTGTAATGCACCCAACAGCCCCCGAATTTTAACTGCTCTTTCCTGGTACTTCATCCTGCAGCCCCAGGTGGTGCACTGGTGACCACAGCACCCTGCTGAAGGATCTGGACATCACAGCGAAGCACTCACAGCATCCGTATCATGTCACATCGTAACATAACTCACACTTACAGCTCGCGTGGCCACCACTGCTACTGGCAGTGAGCGCTGCCAATAACAGGGGCTGCTTCTTCCCTTCTGTGACTTTCACTTCTGCCTGTGAGAAACGGGACCAAATAATCGCTTGGATTTGGAGCAGCCTCTGTATTCCACATCTTTCTACAATTTCACAGTTTTCCACCTCACCCTTCTACCAGACACAGCTGGTGCAGGTCTCAGTCTTTCTTTGCACAACTCCCTGAGCTCTGTCACTGACTGTCCCAGGAGTTTTCCACATGCTCCAAAAGCAGGGTTGGGTCCAAAACCCTCAACAGATTAACTGGAGTGTTTCTGTATCCCAGGCAAGGAGAAACTCATATGCCTCTCTCAAATTGACTTACAGTCCTTCTGACAGATTTTCAAAGATGTCTTACTCAAATAAATGTGCAATTTGCTAGGTCCATTTTGAAGAGTTGGTCTCTGTAGAACATTTCTGATTTCCTGTTCCAGTGAAAACCTTGGAACAAATTCTGTATTAGTACAAGAAACACATTTTTTGACTCTATAAAAGGTTTCCAATCTCTCTTCAAGCTCATGAGTAAAAATAAGTCATTTTCATATTTTCTTTGCCATCTTCCTTTCTCTCAAAGCCATTTTTAGGCATTTTAGTTATTTCACATTTACTTCTTTTGGGTTTCACATTCTAAGAGTAGAATTCTTTTAAATAGCATTGCAATAATGATTGGTTTGTGGCAGGAAATTTTATCTCCGACTTCAACAGAGGTACACTTAGGCCAACACCAAATACTAACAAAAACTTTATCCTAGGTTTACCTAAATGCCTAAATGCTTTTAATCAAAAATTCAGAGTTCAAAGATCTGCACATCAAATACTGACTTGGAATGGAAATTAGGGATTCTGCATGACCAAGGTCTTTGTTTTATTTTAAAATCAGCAAACCGTATTTCCCAAATTCTGTTTTTTATTTTTTAATCCCTTTCGCTATCTGAGAAAATACTGAAATAGCCCTTAGTGAAGAATTACTGAGCAAGCTATTTCTGCAGGATCTGGCCAGTAGGAAACAGATCTGGCTATCAGTTTCAAAGAGGGCTCTCCCCTTACTATTTGCATAAAAAAACTCATGAGATGAAGGGTTCGTGGGAACCTCTCTCTAAGCAATTACTTCTCTAAGATCTTTTAATCTTTGCTATGTGTATACTCTTAATACACGGAAGATTACATGCAAATGGCATGGCAATCATTCTCGGGCAAGCTCTTTGCCAGCATGACGACTTTAATTCACTGTCTCGAGTTCTAAGAAAGCACAGAGCTTTCAAAAAGGCTCCACACATAGGCTGTATTGTTACAAGCAATTGAACTACTTAAAGAAGAAAACCTCTGAGGCTAACCGGAGGCATTCTGTGCTTCCCTCTGTTTTATTGCACAACCTTAGACAAAATGTGTAAAAAAGGTCAAGACATCATGTAGGCTTTTGCATTAAGCAGCAGAACACTAATTAGTTTTACTGACAATGAGTTCTTGTGCTTGTATTCTAATATTTTGATGTTTAGTTTTGCTGGAAAATGAAGGCTAACAAGATACAAAGCCTCTTCTATTCTCTGCTCTCTTCTCAAGATTATTTTAAAACTCATCATGTGTCCTCCAGCTCGAGTGCTAATTGTACTACTGCTTTAATTTAATACTCCTACTCGAGCTGAAGAGTATCAGAAGCAAACTCTAGTAGGCCACCATATCCTCTGAAGTGGCTTTTGAAGAGCTTCCTGATGGCTTCAGACAAAGCAGGGAAGCTTTAGTCAAGAGGCAGGAATGGGAGCGTCTTGGAAATACAGCCTGTTTCGGCAGTAATAGTTTTTTTCCCCCAGCCCTGTCCTGCTGAGAGCTGGCTGCAGCCTCCCCCAGCCCTGTCTCTGAAATCTGTCCTGCTGAGAGCTGGCTGCAGCCTTGTCTCTGCATATTTACTTTGCTCTAGGCACAAGAATAGCCAGACCCTACACAAACTAAGAAAATTTGTAACTAGCCTTTTGCAATCAGTGATCTTTCTTTTATGAGTGCTTTTTTTTAGCTCTAGACATGCTACCATTGCATTAATTCAGGCTGCAATTTGTTTTCTGCAACAACAAATGTCTATATGCTGGAAGCAAGGACCAACGTTGGTGCCCTCCCAAGGCTCCCTGTTTACAAGTTATGCACAGGGCTAAGGCACAGTCAGTAGATTGCTTTTAAACAAGAAATATAAGTGTAAATGTTTGCAAAATTAAGGTTAATGCTGCAGCTGACTAATATGAATGTGTAGTGCCTACTACAGTGAAATGTCCGTTCTGAGTCACTAATGGACTAGAAGTATTATTTAATAATATCACTGTAAAATTACATCGTGCCATTTAAAATATATCCCTACTGCACATCCTAGGAAGAGACGAGCTGCCTCTGCCCATGCTAGGAATCAGTCCAGGCTTCCAGATGACTTTTGCCCA
The DNA here is from genome assembly GCF_000705375.1 of Tinamus guttatus. The sequence continues at coordinate 7,262 of NW_010588004.1, forward strand.
AGTGCACGTCATAGAGTCATAGAATCCTTAAGGTTGGAAGGGATCTCTAGGGATCATCTAGTCCAACTCTCTGCACACATCCCGTTTATTTAGCCAGGCACAACACTGTGCTAACGTGTTGCAGGGGCTGCGCTTGGCTGCGAGAGCAAGCAGGCTGAGAGCTCCCCTGCCCAGAACGTACCGGGGAGAAATAGCCTCCGTTTCGGGCACGGAAGTGCTGTTTCATTCAAAACAATGATACTGTTGGAAGTACAACAGTTAGGAATGAGAGCACTGCTGAGGCATACTCAAAAGCTCAATTCAGCAGCCACATGACAGGCTCAGAGGCAGCTGTAATGGCAGCAGTTCAAAGGTCTACAGAGCTCAAAGAAGAAGGAAGCCAAAAGCTACTGCTGAGAAGAATTTGTCATCACCAGGCAGGCTCAAGTACCCCGATGCCCAAGTAATAAAGCTAGTAAAAGAAACATGCACGTTCCACCTTCTAGGAGAAACAGGGAAGTGGCAAGAAAACAGATTAAACAGATTAAATAGCCGAATCACAATATCCTGCAGCACAGCACTGATGTGGACGCCCTCTGCTATTGCCCCTTCCTTCCTGCACTGCCAGCCAGTACCAAGCGGGTGCCAAAAACTGTCACTCGTGGGCAAGTCCATTTTAAAGAGAAGTGCTGCTCCCCCACGAGCAAGAATGGCAGAAACAAGGCTGGCTTTTTTTGGGTGGTTCAGAGGGAAAATGGCCTAAGTAGCAGAGCTCTAAACAAATTCAGATTCCCTCAAATTTGGCAGCTTTTAGTTCCTGGACTCTGGTTTTGGAGAGTTCCAACTTGCAGCTTTCCACCAAGCCCCTGGACGAGATTCCTCTATCCCAGCACAGCAACAAGTTTGCATCAGTTGGACTTAGCTGCAATTTCAATGTTCATTTATTTATTTATTTTTAACTATTTGCACAAGAACAAAAGGACAGGCTCTGTGCTGATGGGCTCATAAGCGGTTTCCTTGCTTAGTACTAACTCGGGTTTTTTTATGGCTCAGTCCTAATCCAGCCAGCACCATTTAGGGGTCATGTGCTGTAGTACCTTTAGTTCTGTTCAGTAATCTCCTCCTCTGAGAGTAGTCTTGATATTTTCCAAGGGACACTCAGTGGCAATCCACTACACACCATGTGTATGTGAGTCACAATTCTGCCTGAAAGCCTTGCTGAAAATGCCATCTGACTTACCCATTCCTGAAAGCAGAGAGGGTGTTCAACTCTTTGCTCTTTTCACTGATCTGTATATTCAGCTTGACTGATGTCACACGGAAATCAGCAATGGCTGTTGTTTGTTGTTGGTTTTTTTTTCCTGACATTTCCTACTTGTTTTTATCCACTGTGTATGTTGGAAGGAATACAGCAAATCATCTTGGAAGGACATGGTTATTAGTGCATCACGATACACAGTGCGTCTTATTACCCAGCTCAATATTTTTAATTACTTGCCTTTACTGTTGAGACAAAATTTAGAGTCAAGTTTCAAGTAATCCCTTTTATTGGACTAATGCAGCAATATTGACAGTCACGCTTTAGGGATATACAAAACTCGCCTGTAGGTCAGGAAGGGGTTGACTCTAAAGAATGGATTCCTATACAGGGAAAGCTGGTTTGTCAATAGTGGACAGTTAGTCCAATAAAAGGGATTACTCAAACACTGGCTCCACATTTAGTCTATAAAGAAAATACCTGAACTTTTTACCCTACACATTTATGACTTTAAGAATGTCTGTTTTGTGGCGAATCGCTCCAAACTGGAGCGGCTGGAGGGCTGCCCTCTCTTCTTGCACTGTATTTTTATGAGCATTATGGCAGCACCCAGGGGCCCCCACTCCGGATCACGGTTAGGAGCAGCACAAGTCCCCAGGGCAACGTGTTTGTGTCTGCAAATTGCTGTCTCTGGCTGGTCCTCTCGACTACTCTGACGATTTAGGTAACTTCATCCCACTCACTCAACCAAGCTGGAGGAGCTGAGTCCCAGGAGACGAGATGGGCCTACAACCGATCAGCCAAGGCTAAGAAGGAATAAAGTGCAAAGGAACCAAAATGTGTATCTCCTGGGTTCACAAACTGCATCCATATTTTATTACTTGTTGCCTGTAAGTTTAAAAATAGAAAGTTTAAAAATATAAAAATATAAAATATACCTGTTTCACTCTGCATGCATATTAAAGCAAAATACCAAAGCAACTGGCGGTCATGGCAGCCATGGTGGCAGAGATCAAACTGGGAGACAGGAGACCGTCACACACTTCACAGCCCAAATGAATTTGGTAATGGAGTCACAAGCTCCTGAAAATAGAGCTTTTATAAGGTAATATAAACCCTAACACAACCTTAATTATAGTGACACAATCTCTGCGCTATAAATAATGAAATCTTTGACCAATATGATGCATAGTAACATGAAAAGTGATGTAACATAAGCAATGTCACTGCTAAAAGTTAAAGGGGAGCACATTTTTCTCAGACAGAATACCCACTATCAATTCAGACAGCACATATCTGATCGAGATTTATGATCAGGAATAATAGTGTCATGAATGCTAAAGTGTCTGCAGTTTTCAAATAGTTTGGCGAATCTGTACTTCAAACTCGGCTTGAAAAGGAAGCACCATCCTTCCTCGGAGATAATTACAACTACGGTAACATTACAGACACTTGTGAAATGTTGTTTAAATAAGTTCCTCTAGCTTTAGGACTTTTAATAAAAACCGGAAAGAATGACATTGCATACTGACTTGGGTCCAACTGTGGGTCCAACACACAGGTGATTTCAGCACTACTTTTTGCTCCTGAAGAGCAAACCCCAGACCTGACACTCTGCAGACAAACAAAACTGCAGATCCAAATACACATTTATTGGCCTTACAACATGGCTATATTGCCTGGCTTGTTCTCCTTGTTCAGAACGACATATCCAGGCAGTAAAAGAATATGCCAAGATATATTGGCTTTTTAATGGTCTTGGGCCTCCTACCACAATAAGCCAAGAACATCAGTGAAGGAAAGAAAATGAAATCAGCACAAAACAAAGCTCTTACGAAGCAATATCACTCACAGCTTACTGTGAACGTGTACTGATTCATACTCTACATATTTTTTCCCCTTCTATATTAACCTTTTTAACATGATTTAGTAAGGCTCAAAGGAAACAATGGCCCTGTGAAGAACAACAATTTCTTGCACATACATTTTAATTGAAATGCAATGGCACTTTGTGATTCAGACCTTAGTAGGCACAAAATTTAGAATAACTCTGTTTATCTGTGCAAACTTTCCTTAGCCTGTTGCAACTCCAAATGTTTTAACTGTTACACATGGGTGTTTGGTAGAACATACTAAATAAAAAGTTTACAAAGACTGTATTTTTCTCCAGCCTACAAAGGACTCCAAATCTTTACTGTTCAGCACAGCTGCCTAGAATAGGCACACTAGAGCTTTTGTCCAGTGAGTCAAACTGAGTGGGAGTGAATACCATTAACCCTTAAAACAGAATTATCTTATTCTTTTGATTTTACTGCACACTATAACATGTTTGTGGCCATATTTGGAACACATCCGGCTAGATCTAGAAGGACACAGGAATAATAGATATCATTCAGATCATAATTAGCCATGTACTTGCAATAGCGGGATGCAAAGTAAAAGGAAAAACACTAAAAATGTTGTTTTTTTGGACTGTGACAAAGAGCTTTTTAAATGAATTTGGGCATTTTTAGTGTCTGACTCATGTCTGGAGATTTCTGCTATATTCCAGAATCCTTTAACTTTTGTGTTTTTTATTTCTGCCTTTGACAATGACATGCTAATAGCTTCAGGCTTCCTACTGCCTTCGTGTGCATATTGCTCTCCTTTGTTTTCTGCCAGAGAGCAAATGTCAGAATTTTAGATAGTGTTTTTTGCAATTATGGTAAGAGTTAAGGAAATTGCAGTGTATCTTTCAATGACAGATTGGACTCTCTTCAGCCAGCGTTTTCACATTTTATCTTCCATTTCTTTCTTTTTCAGGGGACTACCTCACAGACTCATGGAAGGAACAAGGAAATACCACTTTAAGAGACACTGATTTATCAACATTTATGTAAGTAGCACATTTTAAATTATTTTTCTACAGTTTTCCACTAGATCAATGTACTGTAGAACGAGACACAACAGACTGAGGCTCAGCCCTTCCTCAACTGAATTTCGAGGGCACATTCCCATTTTCTGCAGCTGTCTAAGGGCCAGGGTCAGGCCCAACAACCACTTGCTCTTGGGTGGAATTCTGTGCACAGGTTCATAAAGAGCAGGCCATGACCCAGAACCACACGGTTTGCAGGTCTGGGACCTCTGAGCTTGGTCCTGAAAACAATTATGTTATTATGCAATTATGCATGTGTATTAATTATTATGTTATCACAGAGTTATATGCATGACCTAGTGCTTCTACTTAATTCAGTATAAATATTCAGATAATATAAATCTAGGCTTGTAATGTCAAAAGTGTCTATGACTTAGGAAGCCACATGGCACAATTTACCTTAAAACTCTACTTTCTAAATGAGAGCCACAGTTCTGCTGCCTTTTCATGTGATAGCCTCCTGATAGCCCAAGTCTCTCTAAAAGTAAGTGAGGGCCCCTAAATATTTGTGCCATTTGCAAGCAATAATCTGTGATCACTAGCACAGTATTCCAATTGTATAAAGCAAGAAAGGAAAACTGAGTTCGGGAGAGAAAAAACATAGGCCTAAAATCTTTCCTTAATGACATAACTCAAAAACAATTCCTTTGATTTCACTGAATTTACAGTGGTGTCAACCTGATAGTGGAAGATATCTAGAGATGGCAGAGACAGATGAGCAGGCGAATGGCAACAGGATGTAGAATAAAGCGAGAACAGATGCATATAGGATGAGAGTAAAAATAGAACAAAGCCCAGAGCCACAATTTTGCTGCGAGAGCAGCAAACTATTAATCGCAGCACGGGGACGATGGCGCCTGCAGCACCTGGGCAGCCACAGCCCTGCACCTTTGTGAATTCCGCATTCAATGGCAGAAAAAACTGCACCAGCTCCTCCACATTTCTGTAACTGAAGGCTCTAACTGATGGTGTGAGAGTAAGGGAGGAATTCCTAACACCACTGTACGAAACAGAGTGTCTTCGAGAGACGTTAAATTGGATCTGACCATCATCTTGTAGGCAACAAATGAAGCTGGCGGGAGTGATTAAGCAAAAGCAGTGTGAAGAAAGCCTAAAACATTCACAGAGGTTGAAAAAAATGTTCCAAGAGATTCTTTACCTATCATTTGAGTTTCTTTCTTTCTTCCACTCAAAAACTGGCTAATAAAGAGGGTAAGAAGATGGCACTGAAAACATTCTGCCTGATTCTCTGGGAATCCAGGAGTAGGAAAACCTGCTTAATGCTGAGAGGCAAGCGCACAAGCTAGAGACTCCAGGGAAGAGCAAGAAAAGACAGGGAGAGCAGAGCAGAAAGGGCTGTGCAGAAGGCCACATACAGAGGAATATCAGTGGGTCCTGGGCAGCCTGGAGATCTGACACAGAAATTAGAGGTGTCTGTACAAACAGCACAGAAATCCCCGGAGCTGCTGCACTCTTCCGTGCTTTCCCAGTCCTCCCTCCTATGGAACCTTTGGGTCTCTGTCTCCCTGCCAGCGGATCCGACATAGCCTCTGAAGGCAATTACCAGCTTTTGCCATGGGAGCCTTGCCTTAGCACGCAGCTCTCTGCACCTGTGTTTTCTATAGCTCCACTATAGCTGGCTAAGCAAATGGTATCTAAGGGTGAGACCTTTCTTCGTAGCCTGTGGCTACATGACCTGGCTACGTGACCTGAGCTTTACTACTGAGCTCCTTACTCATGGTTGTGCTGTGACACCAATAAGATTTATGCTCTGGGGGTCAACATTGCAGATCAGCGAGTTTCTCATGACGCCACGCGCAGGCTGTCTGATGAAAGGCTACACTGGAGAATGCACCACTGCCAGCAGGACAGCGTAGCTTTAGACACTGAAAATGAGTCTCCCGTCACATTCTGAGCAGTTTAAGTAGATGCCCTCCACTATTGCCAAGTCCTAGGTTTGTGTGTACATCCAGGCACTCACCAACCAAGGAGAAGTTCATGAGACTGAAGAGGATCTGGAGTTGATAGAAGGTGGCGCTGGCCACTGGCCAAGGCCACTCTTGCTCTTCCTAAAATCCTAAAGAGAAAAGGAGATTCAACCTAGGAGAAACAGTAAAAAAACAGCTGCAAGCTAAGCCAGGCTGCCTCAGCCAAGGGAAAAAGAGCTATGAGAGAAGAGGCCTTTCATTGCTTGTGCAGGACCACATTGTGCAAGGTGGAAGAAGGCGTTTAGAAATGCAAGAGCAACTTCCAGGTACATGAGCTGCTGTTATTCCTGGCATTCATCCTTCCTCCGCTGGCATGCAAAGAGCAGGTTTTAGGTAACAATGTTCTCACATTCCCACATAAGAGGTTCCACACCCTAGCCTCTATCTTTCTTCCATCACAGTTTCTAACTTCACTTTCCTTGATTTTGTTAACTTGAAATTATAAAACTGAATTTGATAAACATAGGAAAAATGTCTAGATCCTAGACTAGATCAGAAAGAATTTAGAAAGAATTCTAAAGATCAGAATTCTACCAGATCAGAAAGAATTTAGCTTTGCTTTACTTTTATTGTGTTACTTATTGCTCCGTATTGAGACAGTACATTGGGTGCACATAATGCACAATTTCAGAAGTTAAGTATGTCAATATAATGCACAAGGGCAACATCATGTGGTGACATTTGGGAAGTCCACACTGGGCCAAAATGGGTTTTGCATGATGAGGAAAACCTGACTGAAATTCACTCTGTGACCTGTTAAAATCAGTAAGTAGAAAAATGGATTTCATACAGCTGGAGAAAGTAGGTGAAAGAAATAAAGTAGAAAGAAAATAGCGAAAAAGAACAAAAAGCTCTGTTACTGACCTAAATAAGGATATTAAGAATAAACAAGAAAGTAGAGCAAACATTTACGAAGCAAAACTGAATTAGGTGTGGAGTGTAGTTAAGCTTCTGCAGCCACCAGCCCAAGGTTGATTAAAGGGTCTAGTCTAGGTTGCCTACATGGCAACCTTCAGCTTCCCAACGCAAACCATGAGGAACCCTGTGCAGATGGATCTGCTGTCAGCAGCCTTTGATGGGGAGCCAGAACAAGGCATAAACTGTTGTACGATCCCTTAATTGATTTGTCAGTGCAACCAGCTTAAGACAGTGAATAAGACAATGAAAATTAATGAATTAACTCAAATGACATTGCAGACTTGGATAGGAAGTATCCCTAAGAGAAAATGATGGTAGAAAGAGAGGAGTTTCAATATTAAATCAGACCAATGGTCCATCTAGTATTAAATATAAAATCCCTATAATGGACAGTTATGCAATAAGATACCCATTGGGGAAATTCCTAATATCAGGTGATTATATTCTGAAGTAAGAGGGCTTATGTATTTCTTTCTTACCTATTGTATCTGCAGATATTCTTCATACCATAGACTAATCGTTTATTTTCATCCTGTTCTGCCTCATTGTCCAGTGGCAGGGAATTCTACAAGCTAATGTATTTTATTTTTAAAAACCTTTTTGATTTTAGTAGTGTTACATCCATGCCGTGATCTCCTTGTCCATGTACTAGGACAAATGTTAAACCAATCATTTTCTTTTTCTATTATATACATTTCACCCAACAAATAACATCAGCCTGCTTGTTGAACTAAGCACAAAAATCTTATTTTAGCTCATAAAACACAGAAGCTTTTCAAGCTTACAACAATATTTATTGCCCTTTTTGAAATCTTTGATATTTCTGCTACATCTTTTTTGAAACAAAGTGACTAAAACAAACCAGAAGGTCAAAGACAAGAACAGCACCTAACATTGATATAATGTTGAGGATGATTCTCCATTCATTCCTGAAGTTTTTTTGACTGATCTTAGGCAGTGAGAAAACATTTTTATTACAGCAGGCCCACACTATTACTTAAGTCTTTTTGGTGAGCACTTGTTTCCATGATACAAGAGAAAACCATCAGCTACATTATAAAGAAGAGCTTTTATAAGAGAATAGCCATTATAATAGAAAAGGTTTTCACTAGAAAATGCAACTGGTATCAAAATGAAAATGTAAAGTCCCATCTTCTCCTAAGCAATATAATGCTTTTCTGTGTTGATATACAGAAGACTTCAGTCCTCCTTTGCAGTATACAGAAGTGTGTCTGTAATTTGCCTCGCGATTTTGTGATGCAGACTGAATGCAGCCATGACAAAGGTTGCCTCATCTACAAACATGTTCTTTTTAATTGCCTTTTAGGGTGCTTGTGTACAACATTTGGCTAACACAGTTGGCAGTTTAAATTCAATATGCCATTTGAACCACATCTGCCTTCCAGAAGTGCTATCGTTAAATTATTGGGGGGTGAGCCAGAATATTTCATTCAGATAGTTCTCTTGAGCAGTACTTGAGCAGTTTAGTACCAGAAGTAAACGCAGAATATTCAAGAAGAAAAACTTGCATATTGCAAGAGTAGTAACAAAATACTTAACTGTGCCTGTGTAACAAAAAGTAACAAAATACTTAACTGTGCCAGCACAAAGACAATGTAATGGATGGAAGGGAGAGATTTCTTCATTGATGGCACCTTTCATCTAAACAGAAAGATTCCTTAGCAATCATTTCAGCAGTAAGGAAATGGGATGTCTGTTTTACTAAATGACCTGCAATGCATTTCATCTCTTATTCATGGACAATAAGACACTCAACTGTATAGAGTGTACAAAAGAACCAAAGTGTAAGTACTTGGTTAACAAATGTCATATAAATATTGTCCCAAACAAACATAAAGAAGCATTAGTACGCATACTTCTTCCATTCAAGGTTTCCAAAATTAATTAATGGTGAAAAAAATCTGTAAGACACAGTAAGGGTCCTCTCATCTCTACACACACATAGATTTGGGGGTCAAAGGGGACTGTCCTCTTGCATAATAATGGCCACAGGGTCTCCGCACGGGTGTCTCTAATCAGTCTACCTTTCTGTGCAAGGCCTCATCCATCTTTAAGGAAAACATTCAGCTTAATTCACAACTGGCTTACACAGTCTGATGAACTCATACGTATCAGCAATGACAACAGACTATGTGAGAGGGAGAAAACCGACTCCCAAATACTCTGCATGACTGGGATGTTGTTAAAAATGCATGTTGTAAAAAGTACAACGTAGAAAATTAAACCTTATTTTGTATCTTAAAAATTAATCCCATTTCTTCAAACCCTGATTTTCGCCAGCTGCATACTGTGGGCAGGTATCATTTACTATTTCACATTAAAGAAACATAAAGTATAAGCATTGTAATAATCCTCAGTCGGTAAGTAATAGAAAAGTCAATATTAGGATTTGTATCTTTCTTAACCAGTATGTCTTAAGTGCAGTACAGCAATCCATACACAGTAGACCAATAAAATTGAATGCATTTCAATAGCTTTCAGTCCTCACAGAGAGTGTGCTACATAGCCAGATCTTAAATACTTCAAATGTGCAAGATACACATATACTGACAGCATGTGACAAGAGAAAACAAGAAATGAATGCAGATAAGAATTTACAGGTATCATTCCAGCTAAAGGTCATAAGTAAAATCAATCTTGTATGGGAAGCAGATTTCCCATTACTGAAATATCCCCAGTATCTCATGACTGCAAGATTGCTCAGTACATCTCTAGTAATAAGGTTAACTCTGGCCAGTATGACTTATCATATCAAGAGTTATTTAAGAATTATGTTCGGAGAGCAAAAGGTGCTGGAATATGCACAAGATGCTCTCTGCAGCAAAGAATATTAATTGCGATCAGGCTGGTGGAAAGGAGAGCAGATGAAAAGGAAAGGACTTTGAATGGCAGTTTCTCAGCTGACAAAGCCAGAGATTGTGATATGTGAAAACTAACAGTGATTATGATATAATATCCTGGTGTACACTAGCAGGGAAGATCTGGTGGAGATGGTGGAAGTCCATGTGTTATTTTTAAGTGTAACTGACTTACTTGTGGCCAGGACAGCAAGACGGAGTAAGAAGGAAAATGAAGTGTAGAATAAAACTGAATATAGGCATCAGAAATTATTTTTCCAGAGGGAAAAAATTATTCTTGACCATAAAAAAGAAAGGACACAAAGCCATCATTTGTTCCTGTGTTCTGCCTGTGATTAAGAAAAAAGCTGTCTTGCAAAGACACAAAGACACACAAGGATGAATCCCCCAATATATGATGGTAAACAAGGAATGCAGGGGGAAGAAAGATCTGAAAGCAAATACTACATGCAACCACCAGGTGGTTGAGAAGTGTGTAACATATGAGGAGCTTAGAAGAAGATCAGATGGCAAAGGGGATGATTGAGTGGATGCCAGCAGGGAAGAGGCCACATGAAAGACCAAATCCCAGAAATTGGGTCTATGTATCCAAAGCTCTAGGTGACAGCATTAAAGCAATGAGATAAATGAATCCACTCCCAAGGCAGCAATGATGATGGATAAGGTGGGTAGGATCAGCTGCCAAAGGAGTTTTAAGAGGTTTCAGAAATATTCAGAAATCATGGAGAGAAGCGGGGGAAAGTGAGGGCCCAGGAAGGAGTCATTGGTTTGTTTGGAGGGTATTAGGAAACACAGGCAATTGTATTTTATTTGCTATCTCAAAAGCCATTTTGCTTTATGGAGTTTGTTAATGATTTTGTGCAATGTCACTAGATGTGAATACCAAGAGAATATTATACACTCAGTCCTGGATGAGGTACATATTTCATTTGCTTTTGTGCCTAGGTGTGTTTATGTGGTACTTACAGGGGTGCTGAGCTCTTGACTAGACCCAATCTGAAGGAAATCCTTCTTAGTGGCTCTGGGTCTATGGCTGCCAGAAAATCCGCAGGAGCTTAACTATGAACAAGATGACTTCTTAGTCAATGTACCAGCCTCAGCTTTTGGAATTTGTGAATGTTAAGGCAGCTCAACCACTCCCAGGACTGTGTGCCAAAAAAAGAACAGAAGGAAAGGGCTGTCCCTTTGTATCTTGACGGCACCTTGGTGAAGTTCTTGCATATTCCTGAGACATCTTATCCTGTGTGCGAGTCCAGGACAACACAGTGCTGTAAGGGGGAGGTCCCCAACCACTCTGCGGAGCAATTCCACTGAAGGTGCAGGGTGGTTAAAGGGAGACCAGTTCTCACTAATTTCCCAAGCACGGCTGCTAGTCCATCTCAGATGTGCAGTGTCCAGACTGCTGGTGCACTGAGCTTTCATTATAAGTCAATGGCTGATTGTTCAGGCCCTGTGCTCAGCGAGGACAAAATCCCTGATTTTTGTTCATAACAATGTCAGCCTTCTGCTCTGAGTAAGGACTCCAAGTTGCTTAAAGAAAAAAAAAAAAGCCCCATTTGAAAACAATTATTTTGGGCCCAATCCCAGAAGGTGCTCAGTGCCTTCAACTCCCACTACATTCATAAGGGATTAAATGGGCTTAATGCTGTACATGAATCCACGGATTTTCCGTAAGAGCCAGATCCTGCACATCTTTCCACCCGGGGCACTGCTTTTTTCTGCAAGCAGAGCGCGGCTCGACCCTGCAAGTCCTTTCCATGAAGGGTTGCACTTAGTGCTGTGCCCAGCACCACTGCCAATAATCACTGCCATGCGTAATAAAGGCTTGCAGGTTGAAGCCTTAAATAAAATTTATGTCACTGACCTACAACCAACAGCTGCAAGAAAAAAAAGGAAGACTGCGATGAAAATTCCCAGCCCATTAACATGGATATTGCACTTCTTCAGCTTCAGACAAAAGCTGCATTAATTCTGTCTCTCTTAAATGATGTAGTCTCAACAGCTCAACTGGACTCTCCTTAGATATCAGTGTCCTACTGTATAACCAAAGCCTCGGAATTTAAAGATACTTTAAATATGATTCATTAAAATTGCATTTGAGGGATCATTGGCAACATAAACGAATTCCCCCTTGCAATCTGTGCAGCAGAATGGACAGATGTGAGCTAAACACCGATGTTGGACTTTATGTCTTGCAAATGCCCAAAAATTTATAAAAAAATTATCAAATGGGTGAGGAGTTGAGGCAGTGAGCAGAGGTTCACTAAAACATACAGTGGAGACAGAGACGTTATCAGGTCACCGTGTGCCCTTTTGTACAAGTATCTGGGCTGAACGCCGGCGAGCACCCAGCATTAACTTGGCACATCTGGCACAGCCTGTGCCTGTGTGTATGTGCACGAATCCCCTGTCTGTGAAACGGTTAAAACTTAAGGTTACCCATCCAAGGAGTAGAAAATGAAGGTTCTCAGTTTGATGGACAACAGCTCAGAGATCCCTGATGTCCCAAAATATTAGGTTTCTCTTCTAATAATGTTGGAAATATTGCCTACTGTCATGATTAATCTTAGCAGCATCTCTGGCTGATTGCAGGTGACGCAGTCACAGCGCAGTGCCTGTGTTGGTTTCCACACACCGTCAAGTCTGCTACAAATGCAGGGGTGAAGGGGAAAGAACTGTGATACCAGGTATCCCAGTGGCTAATAGATTGTGACATGAAAGAAGGAAACCTTTATTTTAATTCAAAAAACAAAAGCCAAATAGCAAAACTTATGTACGTGCCTAACTCTTTTTTTCTTCCTGAAGTGGAAAACATTCGTCTGCTAACAACTCTTGGCTGGCATCAAGGGAAAGTGGAGGTATTTGCAGATGTGGAGGAAGACATACAAAACATTTTTCAAATCAAAGGCTGGAATTATTGCACTGGGTTCATGAAGTTTCACAGGCATGTAGACACACCATTGTCTATGCCCTGAAACAAGCTGCCCTTTCTTTGCGAAGGAAAAACAACCCAATGTTTCTTACAATCCGATCTGTATGTATCAGGGAGCTATCTATATTTTGAAATTCTTTGCATTGTCTGGGCTAAGGGTGTGCTGTTTTGGCCCAACAATGGCAACATTGATTTTAGAATTTTAGAATTTGGGTGCATAGAACAAACTGTGAAACAAAAACGGCCGGCTCTCAATAGTACAACAACAGTGCTCCTATATAAACTTGCCTTTCCTCACCATTTTACATAGTCAGAGATCAATACCGCTCATTCAGCCAACATTATTAAAGCCATTTATCAGTGACTTTTTTTTTTGTTGCTAATAAAAAGGATTTTGCCGACAAAGTTATGTCATCTTCCGCTCACTTGGTAGCAGAGCAGATAATTAGCTTTGTTGTGTCCCCCAACAATCGGGCCTTGTTTATGAACTTACATTTATTAAGTGAAAGTATTTGGAAACTGATGGTACATTGAAGTTTGGTTGCCATGGGCAATAATCATCCCAAAAAAGTCATGACCTCCCTGTTATGCAGCTAGTAACTAATTGAAATGATACAAATTACTCTGATTCTCTGTCTGCCAATTTAGAGGCTGGTTGTGGTCAAGGGTCAAATGAGCTGCTATTCATGAAGCGATGTTTGAAGTGGCTGCTGCCATAGCGAGGGGTTCCGCGTGGACGCTGCGACTCCTCTGGACACTACCCCATACTGGGGAGGAGAGTGTTGCACTGATAGCAAAACAAAAAGCCTGCCGGGACTACCTTCGTCTGGCACCTCAAAAGCTCATCCTTGTCAGTCAGTTAGCAGTAGCTGCTACCGACCAGGACATGGTTTACTGGGTAGAAATAAATGTTGTATTCATCCCTAAGGGCTACCTTATAGGTTTAGCTGGCGCTACAATGCCTCCTGAGGTAGATTTAAGGAATCAAAGTATCATTCTGTTCACACTCATTCCAGCAAGAAAAACAAAGGCCTCCTTTTCTTTAAAAAGTAACAGGAGAAATTAAAATGTGCTGCAATAGCTGAGGCATCATCCTTTAAAACACTTAGTTGAACTATGTGTTAAAAATATACAACATGTTTATGCCAGTAAATCTGAGGGGCACAGCAATAAAAAGTCGGTAATTTATGGAGATTTTGTCCTTAAGGAAATTCAAAGTGATTGTCAGGATCATTGCTCATAGGCTTACTAAGCATGGGCGAAAGGTACTGGTTTACAGGGCGAACATTTGCAATGCCATTAAAGAGATTTCTTTCTCTGCATAAGCACTTGCAGCTTTAGCATGTCTAAATCTATTAAAATGTGACACAAGAATCTACGCCATATGAACAAGCCAGGCTCCTTGGATAATGAAGATTAACATTTCCTGTGTTTCAAAGATTTACCATTTGGTCTTAGGCCAGCACATTTCAATGAACATTTTTGCCCAGGCCAAATATGCTGTATCTGAAATGACCATATGCCTACTTCACCTTAGACTACAGGGCACAATCTTGGCCCTGTATATAGGCCATAAGTATAAGCTATAAGAGAATATCAGGTCTTCTCTCTTAAGAAAATACCCGTGACAGTTAACTATGAAACAAGAGTTTGTGTAGCTCAAAATGATGCAAGCAAAGAAATACAAAGTCGCAGGTGATCTCACACAGTATCTTATCAAGGTCTCTCATCAGGACTCCCACCTAGGCTTCGTTCTCAAATTCTATGTGACAAACAGAGATGCCACCAACTCCCAGGTATGCCAGAAGCAGACGCTAAAGAACAAAAATCAAATATAAATTTAAATCAGCGGGGATGGAATTGGTCTCATTCTGGATTCCACTCTGATCTCCATAATACCAGACACGACTACGCTGCAGTCACAGACACAGCTCATCTTAACTAGCGATGTGAGTATCCACGCTCCCCCCAGAGACACCGCGCCTCAGAGTGGGCTAATTTGCCATGTTTCTTGACAGAATTTTAATGAGCACTTTGAATTTTAGTTTTGGCTCCGTCACTTCCTCGATAATGTCTTAGGATGTCTCACATGCACTAGCTGTGCTTAGTAAGAAATTATTACGCAGAGTCTCCCTAAAAACTGGCCTAATTTTTCAATGACTATCTCTGATACAGCTAGCCCACGATCTATGTAGTTGTCTATAAGTGTAGGTGAAACAGCAAACAGTAATTCAGCTCCTAAGAAAATGATGGCCTTTTTTTCCATCTATATCAGTGTTTTCCAGGAAGAAATCCTACTTCTTGTCAGGTTATGAAAAGCAAAGAAGGTTCACTTTAAAATTAAATACATCAGCTGGGAAGTGTTGTTTTCTAACAAGATACTGTCATGTTCAGAGGAAAGTGGGCACCTGTCATGAAAATACTCATAGTACAAAAGCTAATTTTCCTTTGCAACCAAAAAAAAATGACCAATTGCATTACAGAAGTCTTTTACTGTCATTCTGTGTCAGCTCTGTCATTCTCTCCCCTATTGGGAAGACAGTTAAGAACCTGTCTTGGAAATTTTATTCTGGGGTTGCCCTTGCTGGCTGCACTTTTATTTTGCAGGGGAGAACTGGATTCAAGCAAGGGGACAGGGACAACAGGCCAGCTGCTCAGAAGGTAGCCCGTGGCTCCTGCAGCCTCCTGCAAAGTCCATCTTGACCCTTCAGAGTTCTCAGAACATGCTCTGATCTCACCTCTGGGATGATGCTATTGAAAGATGCGAAGATGAAAAAAAAAAAATCTTTGAAGTGTTTGGAAAGATCCAAACAGATCCAAGTGGATCTCGCCCTAACGAGAGGGCCCTCTGCTCAGTAGCAGGCAGAGATGGGGAAAAGCCAAAGCACTGCTGCTTCCACTGATATTGGGATCTTAAAGAGGAATATTTGGACCTGATTCTTCAGTCCCCCAAGTAGGAGAATGAAAAAAAAGAGAGGCCTAAATGAACCTACCGTAAGTCAGCTGCAAAATCAAGAGGAGACTGCAGCTCTGGAAAGCAGGACAGCACGTGTTGGAAGCTCCCTACAACAAACCCTCATCTTGCTGAAGTTACTTAGTCCCACTAAAGTCAGTGAGCTCACCCAAACAAAACCTATACCATACTTCATAAGGCAACACTTCTATTAAGCAGTGCATTTGCTTTCAACTTTGATGAAGTAAAATCATTTCCATCACCTAACCACAGGCACAGCAATAAGGGCAATCTCCAGGTCCATATCCTCGAAGACACTTTGGCTACTTTGATTATGCAATACACATATTAAACATTGCCCAAGCACATTTTAACATGAGGGAACTTATCAGCGTAAAAGGAGGGGCAGTGGTTTGTTGAGTCAATGACTGTTTTCCTCCAAACACCTAAATACAGTGCTAGGGGTCTAATCTGCATTTTAAAAAAGCTTATAAACATGTATTTACACAATAAAACATAACCATCTGAAAGAGCCATTACAGCCAATTGTCCTTTGTGTCAACTAATTCCTTCCATTCCCTCCCGAGGAGACTCAGCTGAGTCCCCCTTGGAGACCCTACTTCCAATAACAACAATCCCCTTCCTCCCCAAAGCATCACACATGCCCCGCTTCCCTCCAGCCGGCCCTCTCCCACCCAGCTCACATCTTCAGCCTCTGTTTTCCTCCTTGGAGGCATGCAGATAGGCTGGGATATGTCATCCCAAAAGCAAAAAGTTCCTTAACCTAAGTGAGTTCTGATATGGACCCACCATGGATGAAGAGCCACAAGAAGATTTGTTTCTTTCTCCTGATGTGACTGAGAAATATGAGTTTCATCAGCAAAAAAAAATGGTCAGGAGTCTCAACTCTGCTGCTCAGATATTTTTTTCCATCTCTTCTATTATTCACAGCACTAAGAACCAGGTTCTTGTTGACTTCCATTAAAAGCTGCCTCGCTTACCAAAAGCCCGTTGTAATCCGTAGCTATTTATATTGTAAGGTGAAGCTCAGCACTGGCAAAGGCAACACACTCTGAGGCAGTTCAGTCTTTCCAGACATAAAGCGCTATTTGACTTTCTGTGTTGGTGAATAAAAGCAACCAAAGAAAGTAAAACGAAAAAAAAAACAGCCATA
>NW_010588004.1:24305-64968 GCF_000705375.1 Tinamus guttatus
CCTTTCCTTCCCCAAATCTTTATCCTTTTGATAGGTAGATGGTTTAAAATTTACAAAATCCTAGCAGTTATAAAACTATTGGGCTTGTTCACAAGATGGCAAGCACATTTGTGAGTTATCAGTAAAATTAAATTTAGTAAAATTATTAGTAAAATACACCTATATATTCTTAGTATTGGTATTTCTAAAACCTAGTCCTTCTTCTAACAGACCATTTTCACACAAGAGCCAGGCTCAGACCTTTAAGCTGAGCTCATTCCACCAGTGTTTTACTGAGATTTTGACAGTAGGTAATCAGAAATACTTGAGATAAAATCCTTTCCTCGAACAGAGCAAGGATTTCTGGTGTGGCATGCAACCTACGGAGTAGCCATGGGGCCAGCCACTGGGCAAGGCACTGGGCATTTCCGTCCCTCCGAAACTTCTCTCCTGACTTCAGGGCCTCAGCACAGCAAGAAGGACTGTCTGACTCCCTTCAGCTTCACCTTCAGCTGGTAGCAGAAGCCGCAATCAGGGTTGACTCCTATGGCATTTACCCCCCGGGAGGCTGGGAGGACCAATGGCTGATGAACACCTGTACACCCTGGTTTTGGCTTTTCAAGAATTTTCCACTTTTAAAATCCATTTCTTTTTGTATTATTAACCCATTCACTAGTTCAATAAGGCTTCTTAAATTATAATATACTGGGGCTAAGTTAATTAATGCATTTAAAATCTATGAGAACAGAAAATAGGTCCCAAACAAGGAAACCGATGTTGACTGACACCCAATCCCACTTCTCAATAAATACCAATGGTCTGTTTATGCTGCATTACTCTTGTCTAATCTCTACATATTACTACAATTATTAACTACTAGTCCTAAAATCTATAGAGTTATCATTATTGTTATTATTATGAAACTCAATCTCATTTTCATGTCATAAAGATAAACCAAATCTCATTTCAATTAGTTGCAGCAGGAGGGAATGAACTTTAAACAGACATTTAATTTCTGAAAAAAAAATTAGGAAGTTCTTCATGGAAATGTTATGGCATTTTGAAACAGATTAATAGTTCAGTATGAACACATCCACCCTGCAGCTAAATGACGGCTGCACTGCGATCAGGAGACAGGTTAAATGAGCAGAGCCAGTTGATACCACTGGTTCGGATCTAATCAAATACTACTGGTTTTTATGACTTTTTAGCTACGTTGTTTTGAGAGCTCCATGAGCCCATGTGCTCTCTGAATCATTACCCTGGGTTACCTACTTGTAATTAGGTTTTATTTGGCTTTAATACATGTGATGGCAGCATTAGGACCCAACGGGGTGCTTTGCATTGGGGTTCCTGTTGTGAAAGGTTCAAAATGGCACCGTCTGCGCAGGGAGCACCGTGGGTCCCCATGCGTGTTGATGCAGCACCACGGGTCCCGGTGCTGGTGAAGCTCCCCCGTGCTTCACCATCACATGAGGGCAGGACTGGGCTGCACCAAGCACACCAAGCACATCCACCAGCGCTCTGCCCATCACTGCCCCCTGCCCCGCACAGCTACGGCAGCCAAAGGAAGCAGAGTTGTGCCCTCCGAGCCCAGGATGGCTAAGGGTTGTACCATGAGGTTGCTCACGGACAGTTTAATCCATGATGTCCAAGAACGTAATAAAGCTGAAGGAGACTATACCATTAAGGATGCAGTTCTGGATCTGAAAAGGACCCGTGCTGAGCACTCTGACAAATACCGCAACAGTAACAGGAGTCCTGGAGCCTTGGCAAACCCCGGTACTTGTGATGCTAACTTAGTCTCCATGTCCCTTTTGCAGACACAAATTATTTCATTTTTCAGTGCCCTCTAAACCCAAATTTTATGCCAAATGACCAAAAAAAAAAAAAAAGAGAAAAAGGCATGGCTTGAGCAGCCTGGGGATACCTCTGACACGCCTGCGGCTGCCAACTCTGCCCTTCACGTTCTCACCCGTTTCTCGCTGCAGCACCTCAGCTGCGGAGCGGCACCCGCGCCCCCTCCTCCACCGAACATCCCCCCCTCCTGGTGAGCACCCACATTACAGCGGGGCCGCAGGAGCCCGCTCAGCCTGGCCTGCTCCCCAAGGGCACTGACGCGCTCACGGCTTTTCTTCCTCTGCTGAAGTGTGTTTAGACTCCTTAGCCATTAAATACTTGGCATTCAGCCAAGTTTGAAATACAGAATTAAAAAGATACTCTCTAAATGTCTGCAAGCATTTCATAGATCTTGCAGACAGGATTTGAAATCCAGTCTTGGGAAATCAGGGCAAAGAAGATTCTCCCTCTCCTTCCCCTAGTACCACTGCTTTCACTCCTTGCACCAGCAGGGAGTCAGGCAGCAGTCCGGAGCCCCGGCTTGCAGTGAGCGGCACCATCCGCTGCGATAGTCCAGGGCACCTGGAGCTGCTGGCAAAAAGCAGAACTGGACAGGGAAGACAGGATGGGAGAGAACTAGTGGGGAGAGATTAGGAGGTGACTAACATTAGCAGCTGCGTTAGCTGCGGTTAAGATCTAACAGAGAAACTGAGATTAAATTAGTGAATGTTCTCCATGTAAGGGAAGGAGCTGCGAAAAAGCAGAGGGGAAAAGGAGGGAATGATGGGATGAGAACTATGAAATGTGTGGGAGAGGCCTAACCCAACAAGAAAACGTCAAGTAGAGAAATGGAAGGGTTTGAGATGAGAGAACGGGGCAAAAAGGCTGCGGCCACAGCTTGAGATGTGAGGGAAACTCAGGCTTCCTGCACGTCAAAATTCCTCCACTCTTGGGAAGTATCTCTGAAATCCAGTGCTAAAATATGTCTAATTTAAATATCGTGCTGGTTCACACATCAAGATGGTACCGTGTGTTATTAATCAATTCATTAACTCAAAGCCCAACACTAGTGAATCTAAAGATGCCAGTTCTTCAAACTAAGCTGGTGTCTGCAAAATGCTGCATTAAAAATATTTTTCAGTAGGATTCAGTTTGCCTGTACTAGGAAACTGCACAGATAAATCCAGCTTTCAAAGAACAAACTCCAGAACTCCCATCCGGGAATACCAGAATTAAGTTTGCTTCAGACAGCTCTAATTCAGTACCCTCTTCAATTATATTACAGCACAGCATTTATGAACATAATTACCTGCCATTTTTTCTGCAGGACATCTCTCATTGCAGAGGCCCTTAATGTCCTTTTAATGTAGGGTTGGGGGTTATTTTGGCTGTAATATAAAGTGGCTTGTTTTCTTAAAGTAGATTAAGGAGATTATGCCTCTGTAATATCATTTTAGGTCCCTGGATACTCAAGTGATCTTTGCAGAGTTGGCAGCAGAGCAGCCTGTTGATCAAACAGTGGAATTCTCACTTGCCTCTTCTTTGCTGTATATATATTAGTGCACTTTATATTTAAGAAAAATGAACGGCATCACCTTACAAGATGTAGTAACAAAAGATATTGCAAGATGGCTTCTACGCATAGATTATCGCAAACTGCCTGCCAATTGCCTCCCTGATGCCCTGAGCAATTCCCATGCAATAGTGACCCGTAAGGAGCTGGGAAAATTATTTTAGAGAAAATTAAAAACTACTTCCACATTATCATTAGGTAACAGTCAGATCACATGGCTGAGCCTTTCCAAATGCACTCCTAAGAGCAGCATGCACCTTTAAAGCTGCTGCTTTTCAGAAATCGAGGACTTGGCAGTTCATGAAAAAGCCAGGTTTCTTTTAGGACTCCTCCAGCTGGACCACCAAACTCACCGCTCATTTTGATCAGCACATTTTGTAGCAGCCTATGGTTGCTACCAGCATCTCCTGTGACAGTTCTTAACAAGAGCCAATGCCAGGGATTTCCTGAAAGCTTTTGTTTAGTTCCATGAGGCAAAAGCAAGTCTGTACCTAAGGCAAATGTGGTTTACCCAGAGGATGGGATGCATCACCTGAGTCATTCAAATCATCAAGGCTTATTTGTTTGCTGTATTATCTAATTGTTTCTGGAATCACCTCAGTGCTTTCCCTCAACAGTGTTTGCCTTATTAAGTTTATCCACCCAAGAGTGAGAGAGATTTTGATGTGCCCTGGATTGCTTCTCCCATCTGTGCTAACCAGCAGCAGAGACAGTTTTATGGTGCTTACAAGCCCCATAGCTACAAGGCTCTCTGGTCACACCAAATTATGATTTACTGGTTGTTAAAATAAAATGGGAAAAGAAATAGTTACTGGCCTTGGAAACTACAGAGAACTGCTATTTAAACTACACTGGAATCTCAGGGGAAATAGGATTCACTGGGGAACAACAAAGCGCTGCAGCGCATGGTTCTCTCCTCACCGCCAGCTCATCTGCTGCAGAGTGACCCCATTACAAGGGAACTCATTTTATGCCTTACAGGATCTCAGGCACATTGTTGGTTATTTTATGATACTGTTATTGGAACCTGCAAATCTGTAATGATAACAATAATAGTAATAATTTGACATTTTCTATTTGAAGATTTATTTGGGATTTATCAGAAATACAGACACATACTGAGCAGCAGTAATCAGCTATTTAGCAGCATACTGTGATACCACAATAATGTCAGGTATCTGGAAGCGAAAATGAACAATGTATTTAACAGGGACCTCTAAAAGAAAGCAAGAGCAGTGAATGCAATAATCCAGTCGTAGCCTGCATCCCACGGCTATCTCAAACAAAATCAAAATATACTTAATTCCTCCATGACAATGCTTTCACATCTCAAGTGAAGACATTTTCCCCATACAGTATTTGTTTGTATTCCAATAGGACGATAGGACACTAATAAAGGAAGACTATGACCTCTTGACACTAATGTCCCTACTTCAACCACAATAATAGGGAATTTTCAGTCACATATGAAATGCTTTTATTAAAAAAAATAGAATATTATTATACTAAATAATTAATAAAAATGTCTAGAATTCAATGCAAACTTGTGATTCCTTCCTGCCAAGTTATTTTGCCAGTATACAAACTTGATGTTTACTGGGTGCTGGTGCTTCTCAAATTGAAGCTAAACAGGTTAAAAAAATGTATATCCCAGCATCCACAAATTCTGTTTATGAAGTTAAACTGGAGTTTCATCTTCTTTGGCAGCCTTTACCCCAAAGAGTCCTGCTGAGCGTGCCCCCAAGGACCATGGTGGCCGTACGCGGGGGGAATTTCCCTTGCGCTACAAGGCCCTGCTCTGCAGAGATCTGCCCTTGCTCCTGCAGCCACACACACCCCAGCTCCTCAACAACGGGGGCTTGGGAAGCAGCAGAACTGAATGAAAAGTTCTGAGAAGGCCCATAGCAAATATATATATATATATATGAATATTATTGGACTTCTTTTATTACTCTACATTTCAGAGAGGGGGTTGCTATTAATATCACTCCTCCTCATCTGCTTCCAGGCTGTCCTCATATTTTCAACCTCCATTCTCTTTATTTTAGGACCCTCTGCAACAGTTTCTAAATGTCACCATTTGTTCTATGTAAATTAATTTGTAAAACAGGCTAAATCCTTCCAAATTTCCCTGGCCTTCAATGATCTTCCCAGACTGAGACAACAAAGTGTGTGTTGTCTCTAAATACTCCCTCTTCAAAATGCCTGACAGCGAGTGCATCTTACAGAGCATGAGAGACCCCTTCACTTCAGGAAGAGCCTGGCACATGGAATGACAACACATTTGGTTTGCAGTAACTACAGCCTTCAGGCAGTGATGTACAAGTAGCATAAATGCTCATCAGCCAGGCCCTGCAACATCCGGAGACCAAGCAGTTTCTATCTCTTTGCACTGTGCAGAAGGAAGGAGTGAGGATTTCAGTTATCCGCCTGACACGATAACGGCGGCTGCTGGGGCTGGTCTAGACTCTAAAGAGTCCACAGCTGCAATTCCCTGTTCCCTCAACACCCACTGGAGATTACCCCTCCCCGACTTGAGCAGCCAACAAAACCACTCAGGTAGCCATTAGCTAGCCCAACTCTGCAAAATGATTTGGCTCAGCTTAGGGAGTTTTAGTACAGGATTTTCTGAAGCAGGATCACTTCTGACTGAGCTGGGTTAATGACTCATTACACAAGCAGTGTGCTGTCATAGCTGAAGGGTGATAACCTGCAGGGGAAGCAGACATCGTAACCCAGATCGGTGGCATTTGTAGCAGCCCCTCTGACCCTGAGATGACTTACATAAATTCATACAAATTCATATCCAGTGATTCTTAGGACTATAACAAGCCTTGAGCCTACCCCAAGAAGTGCTAACACAAACACCGTTGCTGGCTGAAAGCCTGTTAGTATTTGAGACAATCGCACACGATCAGTCGTTCCCTCCTTTCCTGGCTTGGGGAGGTTTTTGGGGTAAGACCCTTGCACAGAGGGAACACTAAGGTACTACACCTGCACCAGCAGTAACTACAGGAACCCTGTGTCACGTATTCGTACGTGTGTTCTGCAAAGCAGATGGGGAATACTTAGGCTTGCAGATGAGGGCATAGAAGGCTAAGAAGAGTTTTTGCTTCTCTATACACTGTAATAATATTTTCAGTTTTCAGACCTCCTTGACCACCTCCTGTTCCTCTTTAGATGACTGAGGAATTCTGCACTGTACCTTGCTGCCGTTTACAAATACAGTGCTGAACATACATATGATAACAGCCTGCCTGTCCCCAGAAGTCCACAATCAGAGAAAGGAATGGAAATGCAAAGCCCATGTTTTCCCTGGTGTCCTACGAGGACGAATACAGGTGCAGAGCTTGCACAGAAGGCCTAGAGGCAGAGCTCAAGACCAGCTGGAGGCTGCCACGCGCCCACTACTATGAGGGTCTGCTCTCCGGAGGCTCTTTGTGACAGGGAAAGCAGAACCACACTGTGGTTCATGGATCATGGCATCTCCAAGAGTCTGAGACGAAGGCAAACAATAAATTTAGCACCCTTGCATGACAAGCCAGTGCCCCCTCTTTTCTCTTGACCTGCTTATTTGAATGGTGGCTAACTTCCCATGCATTATATTGAAATCACATTCAGGCTGGGAATTTGGCTATTGTAGCAAGTGTAAACTGCCCTGTGCTGCAGAAAAGTCTTAAGAAAAGTTCCCACCTATCTGTGATATTCTACTGCCAGAAATGAAAGATATAAACAGTTTGTTAAATAAAATAGGACAATTTGTGAAAAACTTGTCTGAGGTGAAACAGCTGAGGCTCAGACTGAGAGCAGGTAACAAATATTGCCACTTCATGCCATCCATCAGGTTGCTAGAGGAGAAATGGGTCTGAATTGCTTGTCTGGTACAAAAAACAGCACCAACCAAACTCATCATCCTCCACATTGCCTTGAAAACACTGTGCTTGCTAATAAAGCCACATCAAGGCCTGTGTATCCAGACACCTGCATGTTTAATGTAACACCTGGCCTTATGAAGCTGCTCTTCCAGAGCACAGCACACATCTGGCACTGCTTGTTGATTCTTAAGTCGCTTACAAGACAAGAGCCTTCAGCATGAGCAGTAAGTCAGGGGTGGAGTGAGGATGAATGGGATTAATCTGCTCCTGCTGATTTCCTTGCAGGACACTGCAGGGGACACCACTGACAACACAGGGGCCAGCCTGGCTCG
This sequence comes from Tinamus guttatus, assembly GCF_000705375.1. Next base: position 31,904 of record NW_010588004.1, read on the forward strand.
ACTTCACCTTAGCTGGTTGACTGCATCACTGCTATGTCATGAGAGTTCATCCTGTTGGGATCCGACAGCAAATAAACCACACACTAACTAACGTGGGTCTTTTTCATGCAAGTGAACAGCAAATAAACCACACACTAACGTGGGTCTTTTTCATGCAAGTGGATAGTTACTTTTTTGGCGATCATTCTCTTGTCTCACAACTTACAGGCTTCTTCTCCTCAAGGCCAACTATCTTCACCAGGTAGAGCAGCTGCCTCTGCCTGCCCTGGCATATGTCACACAGTGAGCCACACAGACACCCTTTTTATTTCTGCACATTTGCTCAACAGGAGCTATTACCTCTGAAGACTGGGCCTTTAGTAAGTTAGATCTTCTCTCTCCTCTTCCTCCCAAATTACAAGTAACTTATAAAATATGGTACACAGGACCACACTCTCCTGCAGGTGAGTTGCATTCAGGTTGCACTACTCACCATCAAGATGTTAATGCCACTCAAGACCCATGTGCAGTCATGGCTAGAAATACGTCAGCCATGTGACAGTAAAGGGAGCTTCACCAGTAATTTCCATCTCTTATTTCTCCATAACTTTGTCCACTTTTTCCACCCTTCAACTGCACCACACTTTCCAAGCAGCGCTTAGTAGCTACCAGGCCACTGTGTTATTCAGTCTGGGAAGCTACATATTATCCTTGTAAACAATGGATAAGCAAGACAAATTTTTTATAGTAATAGATACTTGAGTATCTGTTTGGTTCTGTTTAAATTAAATTTGAAGTAGATTTAATGTATGTTTTAGAAGAAAATTGTGTGATTAGAGACCAATTGATTATTAAGAGTATGTTCATCAGTGTGTAGTATCACTGTTAAATTTTAAAAACATTCTTAATAATCCCTTGGTATCTAATTATCTTACGATAACTCTGATTAAATTTAAATTAAATTTGCAGTTGAGATGCATAATTTAAATTGACTGCAATGAAAGAAATAGTCCAATTACAAAAAAAAAATCTAAAACAAACAAATACTTGAATTAACAGCCATTTACTAAGATTTTGGCTGAAAGAAAATGGGATCAATTGCTCAACTGTCACAGTTCCTGGGGCTCCTTTACACTGTGGGTGCCTGATTCAGCCAGCCTTTCACCCTTGGTGAATATGTAACTCACTATGTTCGGTCTTCAAAAACCATCTTCTCTGAGAGGCTATTTGCCAGCAATAAAAATATCAGCTGACTCTGAAAACTACACAGCTGCAAAGGACAGAGTGTTTGGCAGTCTCCAGAAAAGGATACATTTAAGTTTTAAAAGCCTTTTTGCACCCCTTTGTTCTTCCATTCACCTTCTCCAACCCTCTTAGACCCTTGCAAAGACAGGAGGTTCTGCTCTCCGGAATAACTTTCATCTACTTGCCTGTGCACTGTCCCGATTACACAAAGCTCCTTTGAAAAAAGCCCTGCAGAGAAAAGAGAACCAGTCCCTGCTCTGAGTACAGTCCTACACAGGCAATAGGGACCCCCTCTAATAAACAGGGCATAACAACTCACAGGGATGTGATAGCACAATCTGCCCGTCCTATTCCTTCTGTGCCAGCTAAACTGATGCTTTTCACAAGAGCACTCAACTCCTAGCCATAGCATGGCTTAATACACAAGGCCACCCATAGGCAAATTCAGCATAAAATAAAATCAATAAACAAAACCAAAACAGACCAATGGCCGTTTGATTCTCAGGTGAGAAATCATTCCACCCAAATGGACCATGAATGCAAACACTGACTAACGAGAGTAGTACAGATTGGGCCATTAAAGGCAAGGCAGAGATGAATGGAAATGTCTGAGCAGGAACATAAAACAGACCGATTTCTGCTACTAAGTAGGAGTGGGAGTATAACAGTCCTTGTTATAGAGTTGCTGGCAATGATGTTATTGTTAAGGCTGAAAAAGACATTACATTCAAATCTCTCTTTTCACTTGTAAAACAGTAAGATTTTGAGCTTGATCCTTCACTTCAAAGATAGCCACCTCAACTGCTTAAGGAGGAGGAAACATAAGATGGAAGAGAAAAAAAACCAGAATCAAACAGGTTACAAAATGTCATGTAGGCTGCAAACACAGGTAAAGTAAGAAAGGTGAGATTTTGGTTCCACTGAAGTTCAGAGTTTTGGTCCTCTTTTGAGGGCACTGAGATTTACCCCACCACAGTAAACACTACAGAAGCAGCTAGAGAATAACCCAATTACAATAAATGGCACAGCCAAAAAAATACAAATATACGAAGACAGGACAGGTGAAATGACAGGCAATTCCACAGAAAACAAAAGGGAGATGAAATGTAAGGATAGGTGTCTATAATGTCAAGATCAGAAATGTAAGGCTGGTGATTAAGGCAAAGTAGATGTTCAGTTTAATCTGTACTGGATTTTAAAAAATGCACATGCCTAAACCTGTCTACAAAACTCCCTGATCTCCGGTTTTGGGCTTTACTAAACACAGGTATACTTAAAAAAGATAAGAAAGAGAAAAAGGAGGTTTTTTTCCTAGCCTTTTGAAGAATCTTAGGCTCTTTTTTTTTTAATTGATCAACCCCAAGTCTTTATTCATCAGTTCGATTCATGAAGCCTGAAAGGCTAATTTATGTCTCGGTTTAGGAAGCCTTTTTGGTTCCTAACAATGCCTGGATGCATCCATTGAACTTAGTTTGGCTTCTCACAACTCCGTGAAGAAGGAAGAAGAGACCTGTGATGCAGCCAAGCAAAGAATTTCAGAGTTTGACCATTTGTCTTCGTTCTGATCAGAAATGAAACCTGAAATTTCCAATAAAGGAAATTTTGTATATCCTAGGAAGTAGTTTCAGTGCAAAATTGCAATAATAATTCTAACATGGCCTTTTAGAATTTGACCTTTATATCTCTTAACAACATTTAAATATAATACAGAATTTAAATATTTGAAATGAAAAGTAATTTCAACATTTGAAATTTCCACTTTTGCTCTGAAAATGTCGAAACAGGATCTTGCAACTTTCTGAGAACTTTCTTCCTTCCCATTTTAAGCCAAAACTGAGAATTTCAGCTTGCTCTACTCATCTACAGGAGTCACTGGGGCATCTGCTTGCCAGCAGAAATGGGAAAGCCGAGGGACTGCACTATGACTCCCCATTCCAGGTACCAGCGCTCATCTCCTACTATCGCTACCCCATTTACTTTTTGCTGGGTTGCAGGGGAAGCGGCGGTGAGGCCGGGTTGCATTTCTTTGCTGAGTAACAGCTTGCTCCCAGCTTTAGAGACATGTGCAAGGTACAACCTAATGCGCTAAGCAACTCACTGTCTATAGAGCGCCACAAGAAAACAGGACCAGGACAGCCAGGGCTTTCAGACTCCTCAGTGCTTCATTAAAGATAATGATCAGCTGTTTTGTGCTGCCTCCCATGTTGCATGTCCTGAGAACACTGTAGTTCCTAGGAATGACTGTCATGGGGTGCTAGTAATCCACATTTCTAACAGCTCTCTCCCACCGAGCTTCCTTGCCTGTCAGCCTAGAGCATGTGGCTTGCACACTTTGGGGAGCTCCGCGCATTCTGGGTCGCGTGAGGAACTGAGAGCGCAGCCACGCGTTCTGCTCGCGCAGGGACAGCGTGAGGAGTTCCTCATGGGATCTGTCCTCACCACCTGGTTACTGCCCCAAGCAGCGGGTCTGCTAATCCCAGTCTACTCACAGTCTGGTGAATTTTTATTACTCACATGATTATACAAGCATTTTAGGCTGAAAATTGACTCTGTTGGGTGGTAGGGAGAAAAACTGGTGATAACCTTTTCAGCCGCTTCCACTAAATCCAAATGGGATTGTGAATCAGAAGCCTCAACCCATGGAGATAATCCTGATGTAAAACCAGAGGCAAAGAGATGGAATTTATCTCATCCTGGAAGATCTACAGCCCACAGCTTTGCAAGGGAAGCCTGAGGTGCTGCATTTCTACCTTCATCCACCCTTTTGGACAACAGCTAGCCAACAACGTGGTCTCTATTTCTCTTCTACAATGCAGCTAATAATTCTCCCCACATTTACAGATCATTTTGAGATGCATGAGTGAAGAGAATTACAAAACAACTAAAAGTTATTATGTATCATGCATGTGTTTGCCCATAAATAATACATTCCTGAAGCAGCTGTAAGAACCGAAGTTTCCACTATCATCTACCTTTATAACAAATTCATAAGCAATAGCATTGTACATGATTTCTCAGCTGCTCATTTTTTGAGTGATAGGTTTCATTCTAGATCCAAATCTACCTCTCTCCTGATCTGGGTTATACAGATTTTACTGTATTTGGTATTTCAGAATAGAAACACTAACTTGTACAGGAAAAGTTATAAAAATGTTTTATTTATTTGTTTCTAATTCCTTACTGTATTCTTTTTCTAACAATCCTTATTTTAAGTTGTGCTGCTTACGGTTCTGGAAGTTGTAAAGCCTGATCTGTATTGCCCGTTGATCTAGCTGGTCTGTCAGCGGTATGAGCAGTGCAGTTGTCAAACACAGTGTGTGCCTGGAGCTTTGGCGGTGCTGGATCTGCTGTACCCAGCTCCAGGTTTGGCTAGCTGAAATGGCACATTGGGCTAATTTCCCTTCCCCTGCGCATTCTGTCTGGATTTTACACTGGAAATAAATTGTCACAGAGAGAATATTTAAATTCGGGAAACAAAATGTTCCCACTAATTCAATGCAGCCATCTCCAGCCTACTAAAAGTTATGAGTTATGTGTGAAGTAAAAAACCTCTCTGCTGCATGAGATAATGAGAAAACGGGAATTCTTTATTCATTGTACTTGTCCCTCTGCACATAACATTTGTATATCATGCCAGGACTAACCTGTGTCACTGCACTTATAGCCACAGACCAGACTAAATGCCTGCCCTTCACTGTTTTTACGTCATGATTCATATACTCTCTCTGCTCTTTCTGACTGCCTGCAATTACTTGTGACAAACGATTCTTCAGTGTACTGTCTGCTTTACCTTTTCAAAATGTTTCCATGGTTCACAGATAAGTCAGCTAGTGTACACTGTACTGTCTTGTGGGAAGTAAATCCCAGGACACACTCAGGAACTGCTTCCACACCATTTTACTGGCAGAACTCCAGGCATCCACTTGGATCTCAGCTGCTGCACACATACTCTGGCTAGGCTGCAGCAGCAATGCTGGGTGTCCTCACTTACTGTAGCACGAGGAGCCCAAGGGGACCCTTCTGTCACATGTAACCTCTCTCTTACAAGAATGTGAATCCTTGTTTCACAAGGAGCTTGACATCATCTATAACATCTGGCCAGCACAAATCACTGTTCCGGAATCTCCCAATATCCTGTGGAACTAACTGCTCCCATCACTGCTTCCACTGCTCACTACCCGCACGCGTGTGCCGGGCTGAGCGCTGCCTTTGGTTCAGTCTGCGCAGATCCAAGGGACCTGATTCTGCTCTCACTCATGGTGGCCACCAAGGGCAGCTCCTATGAAGTCTGTGCTGAAGAAAGTGCCAGCAGAATCAACCTACTGACTCCTCCTGGGTAGCAGGGAGCATGAATTAGCATTCTGGTTTGTGATTCCTGCTCTGCAAGACAAAGCTCCTACTCATATAATGAGTTTCATGCAGTTATCTGTTCTCTGCCAACAGAGGAGATCAAAACATGATGAGCTCACATATGCTGCTTTTTCACGGGAAATGATCTTTCACTTGAAAGTGAAACCTGGCAGCAAGATTTCCATCCTGGAACTCATAGAGAAGATTTTATTTATATATATATACACATATACATATCAATCACTCTTGGCCCTTTTTACTATACGTAAGTTGCATTTTCTTATTCCAAAACTCTTTTAATATATTGTTTTTAATTGCAGGATATCTCAGTATTTGGAACTGCACAAAAAATGTTGTAGAGAATGCATTCATTGTGACAGCTGTGAAAACAGCTTTAACACTGGATCTTCCATCAAAATTATTGTCTTCCTGACTTCCATCAAATCTGCTTATGTGTGTGCACATCTTTTAGCATCACAAGAACTTTGCTCAGCAAATCACCCAAACAGGCTTCTTTCATACTGCTAAACTACAAAGGTTTGTTCTGGTCTCTTCCATAAATACCACACCGCATTAGCCAAAGCAGATAGATAGAGCAACACCATCAACACCTTTCTTCCAGGTAGTCCCTCTGCCTGGCTCTGCACTGCTTCACCTTTGCCTCTCACTCAGAGTTAACCCACCCCTGAGCTGGATCGGATCTTGCCGCTGTTTTGAAAGTGTTCCGAGTGAAAGATACTGTGACATTCCTGGCGGCTGCTCCTGCCCGCCTCCAACATATTTCATGTTCACATGTGGTCCTTGGCCTGCCTGTGCTCATGCCCATCTGTTTGGAAGGCACTGTGCCTGCCTGCAAGTTGGTCGGGTCCTTGGCCAGACACCGAGAGGGTTACATGGCGGGCAGCACGGCGCTGCAAGCGACATCTGTGCTGCGGGAGGGGGTCCTTTGTGCGAGCACCGGTGTCACCCCCCCTTCCACTCGATGGCACCTGTTGGATCACCATGTGCCAAGGCAGAGAAGAAGAGCAGACCAAGGCAGGAGGTGGCTGCTCACTGCGCTCACGCGTGCCGCGCAGACTGGAACCCCATGCTGCCACCACAAAGAACGGCTCTTCTTGAATGCCATCTATGGAAGCTGCTTTTCTGGGCACAGAGAGATATTTGCCTCTCATAAAACAGCTGCAAAATGCTACCATCTGCTCATCGCTCCCATGATTGTGCAAAATGCAAAGAAATGAAAGCAAGCCAGGTGGGTAGGTAGGCTCCAGCCAACCCGAGGAGTCACACAGTTGTGCCACTCAAAGGAAGTCATGCAACAGGGTCATGGTCGAGGCAGGTCTGTCTTGTGGTACAGATGACCATTTTCAGTTCTGAAATATCCAAGCTGGATAAAACTATGCTAAACACAGACTGCATAATCACTACACTGGTGTCCTCTATCCAAACACTCACATACAACCTATTCCAACATAGCTCCTGCCACAGTGGAATGACGGCTCTAGGAAAGCAAAGAACTTGCCCTTGCAAGACCCTACATCTCCTCGGGAAGGCTCATCTCTGTGTGACTCACCTCACACAGTCCCTGGCACCTTAACCAAATAACTGTACCTCACCAAACCCCAGTAAGCGCACAGCTTTTGGATGTGGGGTGTCCTGGAAGACAGCAAGGATAAATCGCCAGACCTCAGAGCTACTTGTGCAGGGGGGACAAGAGAGGCAAAGCAGGACAGCTAACACTCATGTTGATGTGGCGCCACAGGCCAGTCCCCAACTCCGTGCTGTGGTGGCTACAGGTGGTAAAATGCAGGTCATCTAATTGTCATCGATTTTGCTGGCAAGACAGTAACTAGTGTGGGCCAATTTCTCCTACTCCAGACGCCCCTTCACTTCTCCGTGTAGGCACACTGAGCAGTGTCCCATGCAGACATACTTAGCAGGACCCACAAGCTTCACAGGCACGTTCTGCACAACTGTGCCTTTGGCTGCATAAAACAAAACAGCTCCTTTGGCAGAGAAGTCCTAGAGCCTAAAATGCAGGAAAGTAACGTTCTCCTAAATGCGTGCAGGTCTGGTCACTGGTAACCCTGTACCCCCACACTCAGCCTGGAGCCAGCTAAGTCAGTCACTGCTGCAGCCGCAGCTGACGCACAGATTCCACCCAGAGACAGAGGAGCTGGCCTGGCAAGTCCACACAGGACAGCAGCACTGCTCTAGGTATTTGGTTTTATGGACAGGGACACTGATCCCACACTCTGAATTTTCAAGTCCCTCTCAGAATGCAGAATGCTACACTAAAAAAAAAAAAAAAAGGCAATTCAGAGGGAAGAAAAGGATGGAAATATCATCTATCATTCAACAGCACTGACGAAAAAGCAAACCCTGGCAGCAGCCTCCTATGCAATGCCTTGTTTATGCCAATGCTGGTTGCAGCCCTGCTCGGATGAGAAGCACAACAAATCGTCTGTTCCTGCGACTCCAGCGGGCTCGCGGAGCGAGCGACCGCACTGACAGAGCCCGCTGCCGGCATCTGAATGGAACGAGGAACAGCAGGAACAGCCACACTTGAACACATACAAGATTGTTTTTACAAATCCACGGCTGTATTTTTCAGTTCCATCTTTAAGAGCAGGGTATTTTATTTACTTTGTGTTTCACTTTTTTAACGGTGAGAAAGCATGAGGAAAAGAACCGGAAGATTCTTATAAATAAACAACACATGAAGAAAAACACATGAAATTCATTTTGCCCATTTCTGGTTTTTTTGAGACTCCCCCCACCACCACCACCACAACAGGATCTAAATTTGCAGAAGATCTGACTGTAGTTTTTGAGTAACTTTCTTTCAGCTGCAACAAGCAAAAATAGACAAAGATAACCATCCTCCTTATACTTTATGCACAGTAATGCAAGTTATTTTCCACTCCATTTAGACTTTTCACCTTCCTTTCATTTACCCTGTTTTTTACAGTTCAATAAATATTTTTCCAAGCTCCACTTGCCAAACAAAAGAGTTTAGCTTCAGTGTTACTCCTCTGACAAATATCCTTATGGTGTTGCACATGTGAGCCATTGATAAACAAATTAAAATTCTGTCCCAGCTCAGAGCTCAGCTGGCCCATTTCATCTTGCGGTATGGGTTTGTAAAGGTCTGGGTGTCTGTCATCCTCCCCTAACCTTGTCTTTGTCAAAGGGATACAAAAGCCTGCACGCTCGGGGCCTTACGATACTGATTAGTGTGAGTGACAAAGTGGAGTAGCAAGTCCACTCAGCCCTTCATAATAAATCTATCAAAGAGTAATAGAATTCCATCAATTCTGCATCATCCCCGAGGGTCGCTGTGCTGGGATGGAAAGTGTGTTCCGTTGGGATTGTACAACTGTTATTATTCAATTACACTCTTTTCTTCCTAGTTAAAGACCATGATATCATTATCACTTAATGAATACATATAATTGGATCTGGACTCTATGTTTGGCTGATGAATACCACTCACTATTCATTCAGTCTCAGCTCATCTTCTGACCATTTATTATAGACTTTTGGCTGAAAACCATGATGACAAAGGGAATTTGAAATTAGCTGAGATTTCATTCAATGCTCAGTCAGACACAAAGGCAAAATATAATTCTGATGCCTAAATGAGGCTGAGAGTACATGAAGAAGTTTTGCCTAAGTTAATAGCTGTTAATTTGTATATAAACATATTTAGGTAAGTGCAAAGATATTTTGCAAAACACTCTCATAACTTTACAAACAAGCAGAGATTTTCTCCCCCTCTCCATCAATTAAAAAAAAAAGACTGAAAAAAAGACTTCCAGGTAAATCCTAGATCTTTTGAGTTGAAATTTTACTTCCCAACTTCAGCAAAATATTAGCTTTAAGGATGTCATCTAAGGCCATTATGCTCCTTAACTCAACCTTGCTAATGCAAACACCATTTTATGATTAAATAACATTTAAATCTGACAAAGCAAAAGTGCTTTCTATACCGTATATTTATTACACCTAATATTGAGACCATCATTAAGTTTCATCAAATAGTGTGCCCCCAAAGGAAACTGGCCCTCCTATTCATATTGTTGGGAGTAAATGTAGCATACCTCCTTTGGATCACTGGTGAACAGGCCACCTCATTAATCCTAGTTAGTAGATGCTGCTGGGCATGTGGAGCAGCCAAATCCAGATGCTACCCACAGAGTCTCTCCAGGCAGTTAGGGAATCACAGAGTACCACCTCAAGCCCTCCATACATCACTTCAAATTAAATTTACATTAAGTGCTACTCCATCAGAGCCAAGAGAAGCTGACATCTTTGGAAAATGCAGATGATAATCCATTAAATCCTATTATATACATGTCTTCTAATTTTACTTAAGCTCATGCATACCAAAGTGTGAGTTTGTGTTAAAAATTAAAGACCCTTTTACTAGAACAAAAGACTTTATGAACTGTTGACTTTGGGAGGGTTTATTACAGGATCAGGCTATTCTGTCAAGACAAGTAGACTTTTTTTTTCCTGTAAAATTTCTGGTTAATCATTTGTTCCAGGGATCTTTTTTCAAACGCACAATGTGTCTTTGCTATTTCCATCCTAAACTCTTTGTTCTCTCAAATAGAAAAGCAGCCTCTTTAACTTAATCAAATGTTATGAATGAAACAGTAGGACACATATTGTCTCCTTTTGCAATTAAGAAAATATTTGCTGGCAGCTTCCAAACTGGCAACAGTAAGAAGATGCTATAAAATCATCACAGTGAAAAGCTAAGGATTTAATTGCCCTATTATCACATATGTTAATCCCTTTATATTTTCATAGTCCTTAGTCACAGTTACTTTTACTTTGATGAGTCTCTTCTAATTTCATAGCAGTGATCTTATTATTTTTGACTCAAGGTACTCAAATTTTTATATTTAACCACTGTATTTTATGCTTATGTTTCTGTCTAATTTACTTTTCTGGAAGATCTGAATTGAAATGGAAAACACAGATTTTCAGAAAGCTAATAATTAATTCAGGTATTATGCAATGTATGTTACAAGAAAATATCAAGAAATAAAATACAAAGATATATATGCTCAAAATTAATTTAAAAACTATTTTCCAAATCTCTTAAAATTTAATCAGAGTTTGGATTTCAAGTACTAGATTTGCTTCCACATCCAAATAAATTCTTTTCAAGTGCTTCACTGGATGTCTGTTCTGCAGTACATACCTTATGTTTGTGTGTTTTTTAACTATTTTATTTCTTTGATAACTGAAAGAGGCAGACTGTCATCTGGCATGAATAAAAGTAGTACCATACAATTCTAGTAAGCTAGTAAGCTCAAATTATGTTTTTGAATTGAGTTTTTTCGATTTATGCCAATTGAGAGTATTTCCCTGTATTGTTTTCTACCAAAGAAAACTGAAGTAGCTTGGGACGCTGCACTCCGTGCAGTCTCACGGCTCAGCTCACTGAAGATCCAATATAGCGCAACACATCTGTGGACCTGTGCTACCTTTGTAGAGCTCCGAATGCTGTGACCATAGGCACTTGCACTGACAGCTCAGCTCACTGAAGATCCAATATAGCACACATTCCGATTTTGCACCTTTTTTTTTTTTCTTAATATTTCAAATACTGGCTTTGAGCAGGACTCACTAAAGACAAATCCTGAAAGGAATGCATGCAATTTGAAGGCAGCTTTCGAAAGGCACAAGCTCTGTATTCTGTCCCTGCAGTAGTGATCTGTATCAGCTGCTGTTGCAAGTCTTTACTCACCAGAGAGCCTGAGGAGTGGGCCAGCAGTTGTACCAAGGCTTCCTCACAGATTACCACGTAGAAGGTAAAAGGGATAGAAAGGTGATGTGATTAGCTGATATTTAAAACTGGAGGGTTTAGTTTCATCTTCTTGACACACACGGATTTATGCACATTACTCCCATTAAAGCTAATAGGAACTGCTTGCGTAAATCCCCATTCATCAAGATTAGGGCATATCCCAAAATATATTGCTCTAGAATATACTGATACTCCACGATTCCAGGAGCTCCACGCCGTGTACCGAAGAACAGTGCACCTTCAAGCGGTGACGGGGGCTGGCAGAACAGGGTATGCCAGAATTCAGAATTGGGGTCATGGTCTTTATAAATAGCTAGAATGGTTGTTGCTGCTTAAACCAGAAGGAAGCATCGGGGATATTTTTGAAGGATAGTTGAGGACAGGGGGAGATATTTTTGTATAGGGGATACACCTTAGGGTCTTTTTTTCTGAATCTTCTTGAAATGGTCATTAACACCGATGCACAGAAATTAAAACATCAGTTTTACTTATTTTTTCCACTGTATTTTGAGTAGAGTGCCATTTAGAATAGCGTAAATATAGCTTACAGACCTCTCTGTGTTTCAAAAGATCTGTGGTCACCCCATAGAGAAAAATCTAGCAGCGTGGACATAGAGAGCTTTTCCCCTTACCTCTGGGCATCCCTAGTTCAATCCTTAATGGATCACCCATTAGAAAACTAGATCTGTCATTTCAAGATTTTAACCAAAGGACACTAGTTGCTACTTATCTGTAATACGTGGATCACATTTTTTTTCTTTTTCTCTAAGAATCACCGTGATTCAAGAAAAGCTCATGTCAACTATTGGGCTATATTTAGGATTAAAAGAAGTCTGAATCTGGTGCTTAGGACATATTCGGACAAAGCAACACTTTGAATTTCATGTTCAAAGCTAGAGAGCAAAATGCAGGATCATCTTTCTGCTGATCATTTGGATGATCCTTTTCCCAAGAACCAGAAAGGAGGTAGCTGGGCATGAGCACATTAGCAAACAATATCCTATCTTCCATTCTGGGACTGACGGCTCCCATCTCTATGCCTGATTCCACCAGTACAGAAAAAAAAAAGGTACTTAAAGATATTTTCAGAGCTTGTGCATCTTAAATGTCCTTGATAAAGTACCAGGCCTGCCAGAAAACTCATAGTTAAAAAAATGAACAAATTTTCCATGCTATCCCTGAGCAGCAGGCTACAGGATGAGGTGAGAGGTGCTAGAACACAAGTGGTTTTTTTCTCAGGAGATGCCAATCATGACCAGCACTCACCCAGTGCTGCTGCCACCCCTACTCTGGAAGGAAGGGCTTCAAAACCAGAACAACAGCTATATGGATTTTGGAGAGGTGAGATGCGCACAAGTGAAAAACACTTTTGATACAGCCCTGCTGAGGAGCATGAACTTTGCCATTACATGGAAGGCCCTTAAAACAGTGGAATCTTAATCTAGTCAGAGTCTCTGCAACTTCAGACAGCAGCAAGGCTAAGCTGCAGGCAAGACTAAGCTGCAGCGGTGCCTAACTTGGACTCTTTCTGTGACTTCCTGGAGGAGGAGCTGAGTGTTATTATTGACACTTCCAGTTTGAGATGAAACTATTGCAGAGTCCCCAGCGCACTAGACATGTACGTACATACAAACAGCAAGAGGTAGCCCTTGCCCTCAATAACTTACAATCCAAACAAACAAGACAGACAGAAGGTCAGAGAGGAAACAGAGCCACAAAGAAGTGACGTGATTTGCCTGCAGTCACCTAGCAGATGATTGGCAGAGTCAGGATTAGACTAATAGATCACTGAATCAATCCACTGACTAAACATACTGCTTCCCATTATTTCTTGGGAGGCAACCCAGGAAGAATGATCTCACTCAGCTATGAGACGGAAGAAAAATAACGGCAGTACGGAGGGCAGGTTCAGAGCTTTCTGCATGATGTGCTGTGGCTCAGTCGTGGCAGAGGCTGCTCGCTCTGCCGCCATATTTTGAATTGTCTTCACGGCAAAAATGATGGAAGACGGGGAATGGCTGACAGTAGTGAATAAAGCTCCATGTAAATTTCCCTTATGAACATCTGATCAGTATTTATATGGACATAAAGGATTATTTATTTCCCTGTATCCATGAATGATTTACATGCTACTCTCCACTTTTATAATGTACCCGTTCGGGCTTCAGGACGAATGTACTCCGACCAGCTCGTTTTCCAAAGAAGCAATTTGACAGAGCGGCAGCCAGGACACTGGGTGGGGGTGGGAACATTTCTACATTTCCAGGGTTTTTCATTGTCTTTGGCAGTAGCTGTTTTCTTACCTCCTTTTGACTTTCCACCCATCTTTTTTTTATTATTTTTCCTTCTTGTTGAATTTCTCTATAATTCCCAAATGCATTTGCTTATTCCACAGACAGAATACCCCATTTTTATGTGACACCGCTTAGGGATGAGATTCAGGAAAGAGACAGCGGAAGTTTTAACAACAGCTATTCAGTGAATGAGACTGTAGTGCCCAGGTTTTCTAGCTCCCTTGCTAACTCAAATTGTGCCAGCGTCACCTCCAGTGGTTTTCCTATGCACAGGCATGGATTAAGCATATAAAACTGGAGTTTTGAAAACTGTGTAGTTGCATTCCAAATTGGGCTTCCCTTGGAGTTTGAGAATGGCTGGATATAAATCTAGACTCAGTTTTGGGCTTTATAATGAATCAAAGTTGGATCAATTCCCGATACAGAGTTTACAGTTCAGCCAAATCTTAGCATGTTCCCTCAGCTTGTTTCCTTCTCCCTGCCAAACGTGCATCTTAATAGTAGCAACAGGACTTGAATGGAGCTCCTGTGGAATATTACAGATAGATTTTATATGGCACTTCTATGGCACCTGGCCTTCAAATTCTAGGTAGCTGACTGGGAGTTTAGCTCAAGGGAGCACTTTTTTTTTTTTTTTTTCCTGGACATAGTCAGCTGAGTATCTCACTTCTGGTGATACCAAATATAGTGGATGAAATTTTATTTCTGCAAATACCTATATCAAAGCTTAGCTGAATATGAGAGCAGCAGGAACAAAGCGTTGGACTAAGATCAGACATGTTAACTTCTAAGGCAAAGCTTTGTAAGGAGGTTTTTCAAACCTTTTTACCTTTTATAAACATTTGAATTCTAATTTTCCTGTGGTAGCTTATCCTCTGACCCTTCACACTCAGCTCCCAACATCTTAAGAAAACACTGCTACATGATCCCCATTAAGACCATGGTCCCCATGGTCTGCTGGGTTCATTCAAAATGGATTTTGTGAACACTCCACATTTTTGTAGGTGTGTTGACATTGGTAGTGGATTATTTTCAATACAAGACAATGATACTAGTAAAGCACATTCAGTGATGATAAAAAGATAACTTAAGGAAATTAGAAACAGGGCTATGCATTGGACAAAAAGAATATTGAGTAAATTACCTGTGTTGTCAGCTTTCTTTTATCTGCTACTAAAATGCTGCTGGTATCAAAATACAATGAAGGGAAGGCATGAGCTGCAGCACCGAAGCAGGAACATCAACGCAGGCTTCAGCTTGTCCACCACCTAAAAAAGAAGACAAAATCCATGCCCTGTTACCTGGGTCCCTAGTCAGAGAGGTGTTAGACCACCTTCCTATAAAACAGCAACCCCGAGAGCTACTGCCACTCATAACAGCCTCTTCTAAATGTCTTTAAATCTCTGCTAGAGCCCTGACTCTCCACCACACTGACCCAATATCTTCTTCACAACTTAAAGTGCTGGGCAGGCTTCTGAATCAGCAAGCAGTGAAAATTTCTTTGTTAACAGGTTTGGGGCGCTTGTGAGGAGGGAGAACTCCCCTCGCACCTTGGTGCCACCCTCAGTATTGCTACCTGAGCAGCAACACAAGGTGTAGGGGTACCCTACAAGGACCTACCCACACAGCCAGGCTCCATTTCCACCTCTCCAGCACGGGCTGCCATGGAGCAGGTGCCAACACGAGGCAGGAACAGGCACTCCCAGCACGGCCCCTCTCCCAGCCCCACAGCTGCCACCATGGCCGCCTCAGGGACCCCAACGCAGCCAGCCTTTACCTCAGCACAGAGCACAGCCAGACAACAGCTGCTGATTGGTCAGGAGCGCAGGTGCTCGCACCGCATTGGTCAGAAGCAAAGGTGGCAGCTGGGGATTGGTCAGAGCACTGACAGGTGGCGGATGGGGATTGGCTGGGAAGCAAGTGTTTTCCCGCCTCCCTGCTGTCCCTCACCTCTGTGAGGGGACTGGGGTGGCCTGACAGGAATGGGGGAGGGGGGCAGGTGTCTGTGGGCCTGGGGCAGCTCTGTGGGGCAGGAAAGGAGTTGGGGACTGGGGTGCCCTATGGCACCAGGCAGGGGTGAGGGACTGGGGTGCCCTATGGCACCAGGCAGGGGTGAGGGCCTGGGGCTGCCCTATGGTGCCGGGCAGGGATGCAGGTTGTTTTCTCTGCACTTCATTCTCCAAGAGCTGAAGGGAAAGCTGTCCCTCCGTATGCTTCCCCGATGGCCATGGATGGTGCAGCTCAACCGGGCCCTACTGTCCCGCGGATCTCAGCAAGGCTGGTCCCTGATGGAGAATCAAGTCACACTTAGGACAACCCTTAGAAATAGCCCGGCCCCGAAAAAAAAACTCTTCCGAAGCAGCGAGGAGTGGGATGATGGACGTGCCTATGCAGCGCTCGGACATCAATAGTTCGAGCATCTTGGAGTCATGCTCCATTACTGCCTCCCTCATAGCAATTCAGAGGATAAATTGGGGCAGAAATCTGCAGGGAGTCATGGCTGGGGTTCTGGTGGGTCGCTCGGTCCACCTAGATGGTTCTTTTCTAAAGAAATGACTGCTTTCTGCCACACACGACAGATAGCTGCAGGCACTTTTGACTCGGAAGAGGTATCTCCACCAGAATCACAGTCTTCTTACAGTCACAGTAATAATTAGCATATTAATCTGTGGGGAAACATAGAGGCCAGTTTTATGAATTCTGTGGTATTCAGAGCATAATACTGGTTCGTACTGAAACTTGTATGGAAGCAGTTACAGGAGCAAAAATAAACTCAATGAAAGCACGTAAAACATTAATAGCGACCTCCTGTGTGTTGATGGGATCAGGAGAACTGGCCTTAGACCTTCTGAGACTGCTTTGGATCAGCTGATCCGGCTCTTGGGTTTTCACAAGCCACAACAACCAAATGGGCCAAATCCACAAGTAGTGTAATCCCACGCTCTGCATTTCCAAACGGTGCAAATCACTACTGACAGCCTTCCATGATAATTTTGGGCAGAGCGACAAGGAGATCTTCAAATGAACAGAATTAGGAGTCTTAAGGAGTGGAAGAAATTGCAAATAGTCCCCATGTGGACAGGAGGAGTCTGTATTTCTGCTATCAGATGACATTGTTGTTGACTTAATGTTGTAACAGCTTAAACTGCCATTACAAAATAAGGCCAAATTTCATGCAGGTGAAGTGCTGCATGACCTTCTCCAAAAGCTTTCCCACAGGTAGAGCAAGGCTGCTGCTTGCCCTGCATTTCCCCAGCATGCGTTTGCTTGGCCAGCTTCCCTCAGTGGCTTGCTTTTACTAACGTATTATCGCAAAACAATGAAGAAATTATCATAAACAAAGATTAAAATTACTTCAACATTAAGCTTTTCACCAACATTTAACCTTTACGGAGAATCAAATTATTTTTGCCATGACTAAGAAAAATCTAGTGATACATAATTAAAACAACAAAAAAGAGCTGCATTCCATACAAGTGTAATTATGTTCATGTGGTATCACTGTAATTGAAACACAGAAGATGTTTCAGTCTGTATTAAAAGAGAATTTCTTTCAGTGGGTTTCCTGAAGCTCATTAGATATTCCCTGGCCTATTCTCCTAAGTAATTAGATTTTAACAGGATTTTCAACAGATCAGAGCAATCTCTGTGGGTGCCAATAGGAGACTCTCCCTCTGGCCTTACCAGCAGGGCAGCATGGATAACATCCAGGCTGGGAGTTAATAGGACAATTACTGGCCTCTTTTAAATGAGTTACACTAATGCACTTAAGCTAAATGGCTCTGCATATGATTAAATATTAACATCTGCAAAATATGAAATCATGATATGCAATCAAGTTTTGTTGTTTTAATTTCCCAAATGTCGGATTTCAGTGGTGTATGTAAATGTGCATTGGATAGTGTACGTTAAACTTTCAAAACACAGATCAACAGTATTTGTGAATGGTTCTTCTGGAGCTACTTAGTTAAACATCTTAAAATAGCACAAGCCAAGGGGAAATTATCAAAAATGATATAAAAACAAAAAAAAAAAGGAAAAAAAAGAAGCCTTTCATTTTGAAGGCCTCAAAGGGAGCCAGGTCAAGATTTCCCCTGCAAACACCAGAAATCGAGATTTTAAGCTCACACTGGCTAACTGATTCTCAGTGGGAATAGGAAAAGGAACAGGAGCCAGACCGAGTACTGACGGGCATGGCCAGAGCGGCTGCTTGCTGAGGAGGGTAGTACTTTTAAAAGGCAGGTCTGTGTGGACACTTCAAGGCTTCTTTGCACTGTATGTAGAGTTATGACTTTGTTTTTTCACATGCTGTATAGGATACATCAAATTAATAGAATTTTGAGTATCCACCTGTGCACGTGTCTGTGTGCATATACACATATACATACAGATGACTGTAAGGGGGGAAAATGTTATATTTAGTAAGCAATTTTGTTACCCACCCTCACCAGTGGACTCAGTGATCAGGCCAGGATACACCTCTCATTTCTAAAACAGTAATCTGGAACCGGAGGGAGTCTATTCCTGAATTCATTCCTGTTGAGGAAAATCAGTAAGCACTAACGTAACCTTAAGCATTAATTACAGCTGGAGCATACACAGGCTTTGACAAGCTGGAGCTCAAATATTCCTTTCAGAATTTAGCCTAATTTCTCCAAAACCTAAGCTTTGGGATCCCCTTCTCCTCAAATTTAAATGTGGGTTGTTCTACTGCTACCAAACAAAAAACACCACCATGTTCCTTTCTAATTCCCCCATTCATTTTGATCACTTAAGCTGTCATCTTCTCACCCTGGCAGAAAGGTTCAAGTGAAAATGACTCTTAAGAGCCATGGAAACCTCAGCCTTTCTGTCCTTTCACAAGGGCTCCCCTCTGCTGTAGGCGCTTCCGTGGAGGAAGGCCGCGCTCCTCGGAAGAGGTCACGCTCGTGGCTGTCGGAAAGGAAGGGTCAGTAGAGCCTGCTGCTGGATTTGTCCTCCCCTGCAGCCCCGACACTCGTGTTGGAGCCAGGAATGGTCACTCCCAACCCAGAGCTGGCAGATGACAGCTCCATTGCTCGCAAACTGCAGAAATTTGCCACCAGCTTATCTTCCTTTAGGTCTGTTCTTCCCCAAATTCCCTCTGCTCTGACACACACAACTAGGAGGGCAAGGGAGGTGTGAGCTCTGTAGCCATCACACACTCACAGAACGGTTGAGGTTGGCAGGGACCTCTAGGGATCATCCAGTCCAAGCCCTGCTCCAGCAGGGACACCCAGAGCACGGGGCACAGGGTGGCATCCAGGTGGGTTTGGAAGATCCTAGAGAAGGAGACTCCACAACCTCTCTGGGCAGCCTGAGCCAGGGCTCTGCCACCCTCAGAGCACTGAAACAGGCTGCGCAGAGGGGTATACATGAGCATACGACTAAACTTCGTCCAACGTCACATTCATTTGTTTTCCTGGACGCCTCATCCGCTCCCCAAACCCTAACCCCATCCATGCAGATCCTGACATCTGCTTACGTGTGAGCTGCGTGTGGCCTCTCTGCAAGTTAACTCGGTTACTGTCACTCTCCAGCCCTCTCCAACACACTCGCAAAATCATCTGTTGAGCGACCAGTAAGAAGGGCTTTTATCTGGGCTGTCAACCCAAGCTCACTTTGCAATCGACACAGCACTGATAGTTTTCAGCGATTTCCCCAAATTCCTGCTTTCTTTTTGTTGCTGAGCATTTTCCCTGACAGAATCTCTAAATATTCTTTGGGTTTCAAGAACAGCACTATAGCTCCATCTTAGACTCCCAAAGTTAATAAAGTCAGCAATGTGTAGCACATTCTTTCCAAAGTAGTCTACAAATATGAAATAATTACTCACTGCAAGCCGGCTGCGTGGCAGAGAAATATTGCTACCGCCTTCCAGCTGGGAAACTAGAGCAGAGATTAAGATCCAAATCCTTCAGTGTCTAAATCCCAGTGAAATCCAATGTACGGATCTGGCCTGGGTAGGCTTCTCCAGTGCCCCCGAACTTGGCAGCGAGCTGGGATGAACACTAATTCCTGGCTTTCCTGGATTTCAGTCCAGCAGAAAATGCCTATTTTGTTTGACCAAGTCCATGGGGGCTAAAGAAAGACTAACAGTCTGATCGCAAAGTCTCTTATTTCCTTCCGTGACAGGTATTTTATCCTTCATAATGGGTGAGGAGACTGAGCTTGGGGCACCAGGGAACAATGTTTTTGGATAGGAGAAACCACTACTGCTGCTGGGCAATGAGGGCTGCCAACAGAACGTTTTATCTGTTGCTTTAATTTAAACCAAATAGATACTTTTCTTGAGGAAAAGTGAGTTCCTATTCCTCTTTCCCAGGCAAATCTCCCCAACTCTCTGGCCCGGGGCAGCCGTGCTCCATGTGAACGCATGCACCAGCCCCAGCAGCGCTGCCAGGAGAGGGACCCAGGGTGGCAGCGCCGACCGGGGCCATCTGCTCCGCGGAGCTGCTGCCACGAGAGCTGGCGGCGCCGCAGCCGCCCGCACCGCCGAGGACGGACACGAATGTCCACGTGGTGCCGTTGCTAGTGATGGCAGCCCTTGGAAGCGGCATGGAAAATATTAGTATAACAGCATGACGGGAATGGAAAACAAAAGAGGAAAAGCACAACAAAACGGAGGCATGAATTTGGAATATACAGTTTGGGAAACAGGCAGATATTTCAGTGAATGTTGTTATTGTTAGCAACCTGCAGACTCGTGGTCTACCCGGAGGGAGCCCGAGCAGGCTCCCATGAGAAGCCCTATTATCAGTCCCAGGAGAAGTGGGGCAGATCCCAGTGCCCAGAGTTAGGCTCATCAGACGCCTGCCCTGGTATAAATCTGTTTTCCATTGCCTGTACCTTTGCCAGCCTTCACCTATTTGAGTTGAAATGTCCCATGATGACCATCTGCCTCAAGCTGGGTTTTCTTCAGCAGAAGGAAAAAGAGAATTAACTTCTTCCTTAAAGCAAGGATAGAGCAAAATACTGTTTTGCCCACACTGAAGGGAATCTAATAACCATTTCACTAAGATCCTGCTTCATTATGGTTTGGACACAGGCCTTCCATTGCCTTTGGGAATGAAGCCTGGACTCTTCCCACAAGAGTCAGACTGGGCAGGGAGACAGTGGGACCAAAGGCAAGGAAGGAACAACAAGAGGCAGGTGTTAGGGGCTAGGACTAAAAGAAAAGGGGATTTTCAAGTGGGAAGTGAGGGAGAAATACAGCTAGAGCAGGGAGAGGAGGGCTGGACATCGGGAGGTGAGGCGAGTGTGTGCGCACATTCCCACGGACATCAGAAACAGTCGCATCCTCTTGCCACGGGACGGACCGCACGCTGCAGGCCCTTGTCAGTAAATTTGTACTTCATTTGTTGCAGAAGCTGGAACCATGCAGTTAGAGGCTCTCTTGCTATTCATGCATATGACAGAGACAAATTAAGGTGAGAAGAATAGCTCTAAATGAGTCCTCCTCTAAGTTCTGCAGACTCAGATTGCCACCTTAGCACTTCCCTGGTGTCATTTTCTGGGCACTCCAGCCCTCTAGAGAGGGCTCAGCACTTCCCAGAGCTCCGTGTGTGCAGGACCTTGCTCGGCAGAGCTCGCAGTGGCCTCACAGTGCATGGGACAGAGCTCAGGGAGGAGAAAGTGCCAAAAGTTTTGCATAGAGACTGCTGAGAACTGCTGTTCTCTGTGCGAGAACAGAAAGAGACAGCAAGGGTTTTGCAGCAGCGAGGGGTCACACAGCAGCTCCCCATTCACGCCTCAGCTCGTTGCATCGGGCTGGGCAGAGCATCCTGCATCCCCTGCGCTCGTCTCTGCGTAGAGCCCCTCTTAGATCCCGCTGCAATATCCTAGGCAGAAACAGCCAGCCGGGGAGCTCGGTGTTTGCCAGAACTACCCAAGTGCCTGATGCAGGATCTTCAGCTCTTGGAGGGACCAGCCTCAGTGCTGCAAGGGCCATTGCTGCACCATGCGCTCCGGTGACATCGGCACAGAGCAGAACGTCCCTTCAGACCCCATGGGGCTGGGCCGCATCTGGATGTGTGGTTAAAGCAGGAGGGTCCTTGTCCCTTTGGTGCAGCCACCACGGAGGAGCACATGTGGCTACACATGCAGCTTCAGGTCCCCACGGCTCCTTTGGAGCTGTGGACGAGCTTGGATTTTACAGTCCTGCGAGGGTGCTTTTATGAGATTCACCTCTTGCGACGTGAACGTTTTTATTAGAAACATGCCTTCCTCTCTGTCATTTATGATAAATAATGTTTATTGATGTTCACTTCCTTCAGTGAAATAAAGTGTCAAACAGCACGTCGGTATTTGCCAATTTTCTTTTCACATTTCATGTTATGTGCTTTTTATGTTACATGCCTGATTAAAAATTTAAACATTGTCACCATCAGTGCTAAAATACGTTGCCAGAGCATCTCTAATTATGCTTCCTTGTCTGCTCTGAGCAGGGACTGACATTTCTGGGTCAAGATGTGGTTGTTGATATGCAGCACGGGAAGGATCCAGTAGCCACGCGCTGAAAAATAGCTCCTTCCCGCTGCCACGACGAGCGGGGACCCGGGGGACGGCGCTCGCGTAACTCCTGCCTGCAGAGGCCTTCGCCGCTTCCTGCTCTGCACTTGGCCTTGCGGTTTGTTAACCCAAAATAAACACAGGCCTTTGGGGAAGGGAGAGCCCGACAGCCCCGATCCCTGGCGCAGCCCCGGTGTGCCTGGATCTGCGGGGTTTCCATCCTCTCTCCAGCCTGCTCCTCAGGCTGGTGCTGGTGGAAGGGCCAACGTTAAGGTCCACCCTAAAGGCTTGGGTGGGATTTCACTGATGTGCCAGGTAGGCTGGTCCAACCCATACCCACGTTTCTTACCAAAAGGCAACATTTTCCCCTGTATAAGAGGCTTGCAGATGACTACCACTGAAAAACACAGTGCAAACAAGCATGAGTTTTTCTCCTCATTTGCCTTTTCTGGCTTTCCCAGTCGGATGGTGACAGCCTTCCCTGCCACCGAGCGTTTTCCCAGCGCTGGCCGCACCGCGTTGCCAGCTCCAGCGCCGAACCCAGGTGGGCTGCAGACCAGGCCGGGAAAGGAGCAAGAGCAATGCACGGCTTGGAAATCTCCACAAAATTCCCAGCCTTGGGAAACATTTCCCGCATTTATCTCTCTGGGAATGCAGAGCATGATTCCTTTAGCAGGTCTTTCCCCTTATTTCTTCCAAGAGAATATTAGAATGTGAAGCTGCCTTCACATCTTCCTTCCTCTACAGGCACATCCAAACTGACAGACCCTCTTTCACTTGGTTAGCAAAGATTTAGGAATGTGCCTTTCAGAAAGTTTTGTAAAAGCAGAGCATGTGCTTGATCTTATATTTTTGACATTTTGGGTTTTAGACACATTTTCCAACCTGTGCAGGAGGCCAGACTGGTTTGCAAAGACTCCATGCGAGTATGCTAAGCTGCAGAGGGGGCATCTAACAACACGACTGACCTCCAGGAGGAGCCTTTGCACGTATAAAAATGCCAGCAGTGATATACACAGTTTGAAATATAGCTATTAAAAAAAAGCTCACAATATCAGCTACAGCTTTTTGCAATGGTAGCACACAAAATATAGTTGAAACCAGCCAGGTTTTCTAAAAGAATCAATATTCAGAAAATTCAGCTGTTCTCCTTGGGAGCTGATGGTTGATGAACAGTTATGAAATCCAGCCATAATTTATTGTGAGTGCTCAAATTAGTTGTAAGGCGGTATTATATATGGCTCAGTGTTTCACCAGGACTTTAAAGAGTGTCCTTATTTGACCTATTAAATGCACATTGTTTGAAGACAGGTGTGTTCCAGGACAGTGTAAAAATCCTTTCCGCTGATGCCAGGATTTTCTTGTGTTGTTAGTAGCTGCCAGAAAGTATTATCACTTTCCCTTTGGAAGGAGAAAAAGAATAAGAAAATTCTTAAGTAATATTTTAATGATGATTTTTGAAATACCCAATTAAGTCCTAGAGACTTTACTCAACTTCTCATCATTTTCTGCAAGTATTAGAATTATTTTTATGTATGATTTTACGTATAACGTACTTAATTAATCAGGGCTGGCTACGTGGCTCTCACACAGAAGCATTAAAGGAAGACATTTGTGTAGCTAAAGAGCATTTGCAAACACTTGTAGGACCAAAGAGAAATGTTGAATTTAGTTCCGCTGAACCTGGGCTTTAAAGGAAAAAAAATAGCAATAACAACAAAATAGGGTCAAATTTGAAGCTTCAGTTTCCAAAACATCCATTTCTCTTACTCTGGAGATGTGACACTTCATGACATGTAACATTTCTGCTGTACATAACACCAGCTTGCAAACCACATGTTGGACTCCCAGGCTTGAATTCCCATCCACCTGGAGAGGAGCTCTGCAAAGAGGTGCATTTAGCCGCTGGGAAGGAAACGCACCCCATGTATTGCTATATTTGGATTGCTGTGCGTTTTGTTTAAACTTCTAACCAAACTCCACGTACTGGCATCTAGTAAATCATCTAGTTAGCTAAAGAAATGGGCTCCTGCCACATCCAATTACTTTTTAATTTGGGTGGGATCCGGATTTGGTCTTTTATTAATGATAGCCTGTCTAATGAGCACATTTCCACCCTCTCTGAACACCAGGTCACTGATGAATCTGAAAGTAAGGCTCAAGCACAGGGTTAGGATTGTAAAATAAAAACTTATCCAGAGCAACCACTGGGGTCTTTGTGTTTACTTCCTAATTTCTAGTGTGCATTCCCAAAGGAGAGGGTTGTTCTCCCACCTCAGCTATTCAGTTGTGCTGCCATCTAGGAACGGAGCTGCAAAAGTGATAGCGGGTGAGGAGGACAGACCACACGCGTCCGTCCGGGAATACGCGATTCCAAGCTTTGGCAAAAACAATACCAAGGGATTTCGAGGGCTTCTGCTCGATAACCAAAGAGGGAGACTCAAAGGAGCAAAGTGCCCGGCGGCAGCTCCTGCGGGGCGGAAAAAGGAGCCGGGCACCTGGTGGCTCCAGCGGAGCTCCGGGCAGCTGGGGGAGTCATGCCGGAGCCCCCGGGATCCGGCGCCGCGCTCCGAAACCTGCTGGCACTAATGAGGATGAGAGTCGTTTTGCAACAGCTGTAATACACATTTGCTCCAAGGGAATGAAAAAAAAAAAAAAGAAAAGCGAGGTTAGAAAACATGCAATGCGTCCCGGCATTAATGGGAAACCTATTTGTGCCATCTATTTTGGAAGAAGAAAAAAGAAAAATATATTGAAGAACAGTTCATCCATGTGAAAATATTAGCACTGTAATTCTGGCAAGGTCAGAGAGACCTAGAGATTTGCTGAGAAATCACCTTCATTTCGCCAGGTAAATACAGGACTCGTTTTTCAAGGCAACCTATTGAAGAAGGCACTCCATAGCAACAGTTAAATTATGAATACAGCACATATGTTCCATATCATATCATTTACAGCACACTTTAGCATAGACATAATGCTCAAGAACAAACTACACTACCATTCACAAAATGCATTTAAATAGCATAATTTAGTTCATTAAATTCAGTCATTTACAGTAAATCAAAATTATCACAGGAATTGAGGAGAGTACACAGTTGTTTGTTTGAATAGTTAAGCTAGGGGAGTCAATTCCTTTTTGAAGGTCAAGGACACAGTTGTTTCCATTTTCTGTTATAAAAAAGATACAGCCTGTGTCATAAGATAATTTAGTATCATCCGAATGTGATCAACTCCTTTCCCCCTGCTTGTTCCGTATTATATAACTGACACGCCTAAAATACATCCAAGTCAAGAAAGCGCTTTACGTATAATGTTATCAAATTAGACTTCTTTCTCTTTTATGGACTGAATGGATGTGATTCTGCTTCTTTAAAAGGATTTAGTCTTGCAAATCTGCAGCCTATTACTCGGAAGCAGAGATGTATGTTTTCCCCTAGCCCAGCCATCAATTGCTTGGCCTGTGGAAATATTATTATAAAAGAAAAGTGGATTTTTTTGCCTCTCTCTGAGATGTGCTGCAGCTTTTGCTGCTGGGGGTGCAGCGCGAGCACCTGTCTGTGCCGTGTTGGCAAGGAGGAAGGTCCTCATTATAAAATGGGTGGAAAAAAAGCAATCTGCTGGCCTTCTTGCTAAATTGCTAGCCCTGCTGCTAAAATCCATGCCGTGGTTTTTGCTCTGCTTTTGCCTAGCTTTCTCTTGGCCCCCTCGATGGATCCACATTGAGATGACCATGATGAACCCTGTGCATCGCCACCAAGTCTCGCCTGTCCTGCATGGGCCGCGTGCAGCGGATCGAGCTGGCAGCTCCCTCAACCTCAGGGCCCTTACGGAGTCTCCCACCTCCAAAGTCACTTTCGGGAAGCTGGACCCAAAGCAGAGGCCTTTCTCCATCACAAGGTTTTGGCTGCAATGGGGATGCACTCGTTGCATCCACGAGAGTGAAACTGCAACTCTCTTCCAATCGACTGGAGTGGAAAACATGCCAAAAAAATAGGATTTTACACCAACAGAGCATCTGTGCACCCTATAGACACTAATGAATTAAGCCTCAAATCGTTGCTGTGAAAGAGGAAAAGCTGCTCCGTGTTCCTGATGGTTGCATAGGGCAGTAGAGCACGTGCAAGTGGGAGGTCAGCTGTAGAGGAGCCGGTTTGGGTGCTGATGGCTGCAACATGTGCAGATGGGGCCCTTCCACCCTCCTCCTCTTCCTCAGAGCAGCTCAGCCCCTCCGGACATCAGACCCCATGTGTGTCCCACAGCCGGTCACATCTTGCACTGCCCCAGCCATTTGTCCTGAGAGTAATTCCAATCTTTCCAAGCACCCCGTTGCACTAGGCAGCACAAGAGCATCTTGGGGGGGACCTGAGGAGCCAAGGGGACCAGTGACTGCTCATTGAGGATGCTGTGTGACGGAGGGGGACAGAGAAGATGTTCCTAAGAAATAACCTTCCCCAGCATGCAGGGCATGGGGACGAAGCCACGAGCGAGCACCAAGGATGCAGATGGCAACTCGCCACCCTTGTAAGGGGCAGCGTGGTGGTCACAGCTGCCCTGGGACCAGCCCTTCTCAGGCCAGTGACCTGCTACGGACCCCAGTGTGGCCAAGGAAGCACCGACAGTGCTCGCTGAAGGAGAAATGTCCAGCAGTGCAGCTCCAGCAAACACTCCAAAGGGTATTCGAGCAATTCTGGCAGGAAAGAAGCTTGAAAGTGGAGGTCAAAATCATTCCACAGAAAAGACAGCATCTCTGCCTGCTTTGCAGACTGGGAAACTGAGGCAAAAGGCAAAACCATTTGCTTGGTCTCAGCCAGCTGCAGAGCAGGCAGGCACCAGCGGCCGGGCTCCCAGTTTCCCCCTAACCAGGCTGGAAATGACACGAAATCCTTAGCCCAACCTTGAAGACTTGTCATGACAGATTGCAACTATTTAGTCTGTCGTCGGCCCTCGCAGGAGTCACCGGCGCACACCGCGGATGATCCGATGGATACATCGCCCCGCTGGCACGGCCCTGATGGCTGTCACTGCTTCTGCTGCTCTTAAGTTAAAACCTCTGTGTCCGTTTGCTACCCAGATGGCACTTAAGGTTTCGTGGTGGGACCCAGAAGCCATAGGCTCAGGAGGAAAATTCCAGCCTCTGTCTGAGGTACTTAGAAATCATTTCTCTTCCCCTCATGCATCGGCCCAGATTTCCATCCTAATTCCCACTTTCCCCCTCTGCATGGGCTTCAGGAGCCTTGGAGAGGAGGGCGCCGTGGCTGGGCATTGGCCAAGGGCCTTGCTCACGCAGCTGCACAAGGCGCCTTGTCACCAGCACCCACGTGCACGCCGGCGCTTCGGTGGGCACTGGGCTGGGTGAGGTGCTGTTACTTATTAAAAACACTTCACTTCCTTCCCAAAGGAGACGCAGGGGCTGGAGCTGAAGGACTCTCCTCCCAGCTCGCACACATCAGCTTGGCCAGCCTGGTGCCCAAGGGTCTGAAGACAAGTCCTGCTCATCAGAGCTTGGCCTGGCTCTCCAAGACACCGACATCAGACTCCCGCATTTCATTTCCATCCACTTCTTTTTCCATCCCCAGGGTATATAAAACTCCCAACACAAGTGTCCAAATCGAAGTGCCAAGGGAACAGCCGGACACCATGAGCGAGCAGCAGGAAAACGTGGGGTGAGGAAGAACGTGGCCACCCACCACGATGTCCCCGCAGACGTCCCCAAACCCATTCCCAAGGATGGCTGTGATCCCAGGGCCCGTTGCATGGATGCTCTCGCACGCAGGGGCCCAGCACTCAGCCCCTCAGCGCCCAAACAAGTGTTTAATCCAGCCATAAACCTGTTGAAGGAATAAATTAGTGGTACAGCAAGGTTATGCTTTGAGGATGTCTCTTCTACGGCGAAGATATCCGCTCTACCCCACAATTAGGTTTATATTACAATGTGGCTTTTAAGGCTCACCGTGCTGAATAAAAATTTAGGCAATTAGGGATCTTATTTCTTAGGAAGAACTGCTTGCTATCGTATATTAATACAGATTTTGCTCAATTAAAATTGCTCGCAGTCAGCAAAAACAATTTCTGCACTGTAATGAAATAATGAAATAATTATATGCAAGGGAGGACTTCTGATCTTTTTAATTATTCTATTCTTCATTTTTAAAAGGGCTATTTGAAAACGCACTCTTATAATTGATTGCTATAAATCAGTCAGAGGCATTCTAAGGATCATAAATATTCTAACTTTTAAAAGACAAAGAAATGCTAAATATTCAATGAAATCCTTCAATATTCAGAAAATTTAATCTAGGGTAAAAGGATAGGCTGCTCTTTTGAAAATAAAAAGTAAATTTGTTGTCCTGTGAAAAATGAAATATCTTGAATGTCAGTAACAGAAATGGAATTAACAAGAGATCTTTTTTATTGTTTTTTAAGGTCATTAGGCGGCGAATTCTATAATTATGGAAATTGTCAGTCCAGTTCTGTCGAATGTTTGCTCCCATCCATAAGGTATTGGAATGTGCAATCAGTCTCTCTCGTGGGAAAGTTAGGTCATAACTGTAAGTGTACCAGCAAAATTGAATTAAGCAAAGAGATTTCATTAGTATTTATAGCCAGAAGGCATCTGTAAAAGTACAGGGCAAAGAAGTTATGTGGAAGTCAAAGGAGAAAAAAAAATGGGTTTCTGGTGACAAAGGCGAATCTGAAAGAGATATAAGTGTATAATGAATAAGAGCTATTGAGCGCTGCTCCAAAGAGGGAGTTGCGAAGATGTCAAATATTGATTTTCTTGTGTATGCCTTTGGACTACATATGTAATTGTTTGGATTTGCTGTCTTCATGATACAACAATATTTGTTGTTGAAGGTTAAAAAGCAGGGTGTGAAACAACCCAAAAAGTCGGAAACATGTTGGAGAATAAGAATGATCCTACAGGAGGATTTTGTGAGCCGCAGCCCGGGCTTCCTAGCAAATAAATACTTTTATGGCAAGCGAAGCGTCCGTCCACTGAGGGCATCGCACCTCCGATGCCGGGAGCACACGTCGTGCGCGCTGCCATTGAACCGGATTGCGTTTATTGATTGAAAATATACAATTTGCCTGCAATGAGCTTCTCTGATGTTTTGCACCAGGAAAATATTCCGTGACTGAATGTGTGTGTGCAAGATGCTGTACGTGCTTTCATCCTACTCCATATATATACAGGTATGTATATATCCTCACAGAGGGGTTATTGATATAGGAAAGTCAGCGGGTCATTGGGATCTTACTGCAGAACAGAGAATGCAATGCCTGAAGCTGGCCGGTGTCTTCATGAAAACTAAGTTCTGAAATACATTAATTCCATAGAATTAAATGACCTCTGAGGTGAGGTGATTCAACCTCTTCTTCAGGGTTCGAGCAGGGAGTCGAGGACTTTACTTTTAGGCACGCCAGGCTCTGGCAGCGCAGAAGGAGAGAAATCTCAGCACGCTCCACTTCCAAACCCTCGCAGGGCTACATATATATATGTATATTTAGATATTTACATTTCTTTAGGCAACACAAAAGCACCTTTTCCCCTAAATTCAATAAATTCTCCTTAAGAACTCATCTCTGGACTACCCGCTGGCTCCCTAGCGTCACACCAGTGACAAATGAGACATGTGTTGGCCAACGCAAAGCAAAACTATCCCGTCCCGAGCGGAGGGGCTGGAAGTTTTTGGAGCCCTGCTGTCAGGACACAATGTTGCCTAAGCAAGCATTAAGAGATTATGGTAATAACAGCCGTGCTTACGCCAAATAAAAGGTTTCATTAATCAAGCCGTATTGAGATAAACCTGTCAGTGGACAGAGGAAACCAGAAATCAAATGCTGTGGAAGTTCTGACAGATTGTTAAATAGAAACCCTTTAAAGCTGAATTTAATTTACTGTGATATTACAGATATCTATGCATCGATAGGCAAGTGCAGATTGAGTTCAGAGGTCGGCTCTGGTGCTTGAAAAATAAACGCGCAGAATGAAACAAAAGGTGACAGTTACCTTTGCCAGAAATTACAGTTTATTAAGCAGAATAAGAGGCCCTCATCTGCTCCGCATTTGCCACGAAGGCCGAGGCCGGGCCGCGATTCACTGCAGCAGGTTGGTCAGCACGGCGTTATGGGAAAAACTTTTCTTCCTTGAAGTTGGATCTACAAACTTTCCCGGAGGAAACTGAGAGCAAACATTGCACCAATGGTCCCGTTGGGCCGGCTGCAAAGGCGCCGGACCCCCGAGCCGCTTACTGACCCATCCTGGCAGCTGGAAAATTAAATCCTGACCCTGTTTAAAAGCACTCTTGACTATTTTTACACCAAAGTCTCACATAGACAAGCATAAATCTTTTTGCCATTGACAGAGAGGCTTCATATCTAACGCTAGCATTTAAGGCAAACGTAAATGTGGAGAATCCCTTATGTCCCAGAAGGGTTTCCTTCGGCTTGAGGATCTCACCCTTGCTCAATGTACAGCTTTATCATGTAAAGAAGAGCCTTTCTTTGGAGAAAAAAAAAAAAAACATTTTTCTGAGAGCATGGAATTCCTTAATGTGTTTTTCTTTTAAACGGTTGGCAACAAGTGGAAGGGAAAATTTGGACTAAGCCGTTGCCGAGGCTCCCGTTGGCTCCACCGAGCGCAGCAGTAAGTCCTTGCATACAAGCAGTCCTACGTGAAAAGTAAATATGTCAGCGCTACATGATAGGAACATATTAATCTGCCAAACTTGTATGAGACGATATCTATAGGCAGGACTCGAAAACAGAGCTGTATATTACATTTCACACGTATCAGAAACATGTAAAATATGCGGGCCGTGCCGGCGAGAGCTCTGCCGGACACGCATCCTCCTCCCAAAGGCAGCCGGGAAGACGGTCGCCGGCTCCGGACCCTCCGCCGAGGAGCCCCGGGCAGGATGCGGCCCTCGCAGGCAGCTCCATCCCCCCGGCACGCGCACGGAGCTCGGCAGCCCACTGCATTTTATTTATTTAGATGAGTTTACAAAGCAATTAAGACGTTTTGGCAAACACCAAGGTGCAGATTTCCTCCCTTATGATAGATCATTCCCGGCTTTCTTTCTTTTTTTTCCCCCCCATCTCCTCCTGGGCAGATGAATGTTTCATGGTCCTGCAGGCATATTTCCTCTCTGTCCAGTTGCTCGGGCTCCATCTAAGCAAGCCTGTTGAACTCTTCCGTCATGCAATATTTTAACAAGAGCCACTAAATAAGCTCTGTTCGCAGGCTGTAAATGCTGCCTCCACACTCCAACAACAACAAAAAATAATGTGTTTTAAGGAATAAACCCTGCTTCTTCCCACCTTCCCTCTCCGGGCAGGGAACGCCTCCCTGTATCCCAGACCCGGGCTGAGCTGCTCGTCCTGCTCGGGTGGCAGCAGTAGCAGAGCCTCCCGCCGGGCCGCGCGATGCCCCCGAGGCCTCAGGAGGCTGCTGGAATCCGCTGCGTTTTGCGGCACTCGTTGGAAGGCGTTAAAGCACGTTAATAAACCGTTTAATCGAGATTCCTCTAATAAGGATCTAAATTGGATTTCTGGAAGCATCGACATGGTCAAAGGGACACTGAAGCTTCCTGGGGAACGGTGGGAAGCAGTTCCAATGGAAACCATCAATGGTGGCCAAAAAAGGGGTGGTTTGGACTAAAAAAAAATAAAAGAGATTTTGTTTCTGAAGCTGCCATTTCTTTTTCCAAGACCCTTGGAAACGGCCTCTCCAAAGGCATCTGTTTTTCAAAAGAAAAATGGTTGCAATAACCCAATTCTCTACTTGAAAAGTGGGGGAGGACAACGTTTGACCAGCCCGTGAAAGGGGTGGAAGGGTCCCCACAAGGCTCTGCCACCAAGCCAGGTCATGCAGACCTTCCGCAGCTTGTGTTTTCCTTACGGAGAAAAAGAGAGTCCCCTAAACTGCATTACGGTGCTCTCCAGGTAAAGAGTGACCTGGTTTGCCAGGTGAAGAGGCGCACGGGGAGTTTTCCAAACGGACCTGATTGCATATATGCCTAGGCTGGGTTTTAACCTGCACGCTGGGTAAAATTGAGGCGCCGGCAGAAGGCCCATAAAAGGCCCGTGCGGCGCTTACGTCCCACCAAGGCGCCGTTTGCGGCGCGCGCCTGATGCATGGGCCCTGCGCTGGCCTCCAGCGCGAGCGGGGATGCCAGCCGCTCCCTATCGATAATAGTCGACGTCTTGGGGAAAAATATTATCGGAGTAACTTTATTAACGGTCGCGATAACTCACTGCTTGCCTCGCCGTGGTTAATAAAGGGAAGCGGGGGTGTTGCGCGCCAGGCAGAGCAGCGGCTGCAAAGCCAGCGCGGGGAAAGCAACGTGCGGAGGCTCCTCCTGAACCGGGAGTCAGGAGTGCACAGGGGTCTGGTAACACAGGCATATCCTGAATGCAACAGGAATGTTTCTTGGGTGGGTACCCAGGGGATCTACCCTTGTAATGGGTAAAACTCCAGTGTGTTGGTGTTGGCAGATGGGTTTATTGGGGCTTTGCCCCCATGCAGAGGTGACGGGATGGGGCAGGAGCAGCTTTGGGAGGGACAAGGGGTTTTGTCACTTAGCGATGCTTTAGATGGGGACAGCGAAGCTGGCAGAGGCCTTGTCACTCCCAGCCTTGCTGCTGTTGAGGCTGCGGCTGCTGCAGGCCCCAGTGTTGGCATGAAAACCTGCAGTGCAAAACGGGCTAAATGGGGCTCGGGGGGAGCCCTGGGGGGCCCAGCCCTGCGCGGGGCAGTGAGGACACGTGGCTCATGTGCACGGGTCCACGGTCACCCACATTGTCGCCTCGGCCCGTGGTGGCACTGGGGGGGAACAGCCGGG
>NW_010588004.1:75653-91993 GCF_000705375.1 Tinamus guttatus
AAGCAACGAGGTGAATTCTCACCCGTGCTCGTGGGCAGCCCCGGAGAGCCCCCGGTGCTGCCTGTCCGCAGGCCAAAAGCTTTTTGTTTGTTTGTTTGTTTAAATGGAAAGCCCTGGAACCAGCTGCCCTCTCCTGAAATGTGGGGTTTGGTTTGTAGGATTGTTACCTGGTGAAGCTTAGAGACCGCAGTTTTAGTACCTGGTCTGGGTTGTTTCGGGAGGTATGGAGGAATTGCTAATGAAATTAAAAGAAAAAAAAAAAGTAATACTTTTTGGTTGAGTTGCTTGATGGGAGGAGCGAAAGAAGAATCTTTGGAAAGGCGGGAAAATGGCAATTCCAAAAACAGGGAATGGCAACAGAATGAGAGGAACAGGGAGAGTGGGAGGCTTTGTTCACGTGGGAATGGCACTAGGAGAATTGGTAAACAGTAAAAAACTAGTGAGAGAGAGAAAGGTGAGATGGAGAAGTTGCAGTAGGTGGTTGGGCGTGTGGAGTGAAGAGGGGGGTAGTGGGGGAGCCTAAATAACCTGGGAAAAGAGAAAAGGGGGTGAGTTTGGTCTTGGTTGCCGATGCCAAAATAGGTGAGAAGACATTGGTTCTAGCTGGAGATAGAAAGGGCAGATGCGGCTGCTTTATGAAAAGGAAAGCCCACATTTAATTTTGCAAGTCAATTATCTAAAGCACAGTATCTTTTTAGCTAAATGTGCCTATCCTGTGGCTTAGGCACGTGCCTAGCCTAGAAAGCATGCCAATAGTAGTGTCCATATTGCTGTCTATGGAGGATGGTCTACTGTTGTCACAGATTTATGTTCTTCAAAACTTTTTTCTCCCTTTTTTTTTCCCCTTGGAGTTGGTGAGTTACAGCTTTCAGTAGGTGACAAATGAATACGACTTTAGTTTGAGCAAAATAACCTTGAGCATGCCTTATGGTGCTTCTGGTCTGTTAATAAAATAGAAGCTGCAATACTGCTGCTGTGGGTTTTCTTTTTTTTCTTTTTTTTTTTTTTTTGGTGGGATAGCTATGCTGAACTCGCCTGAACTGGTGATGCCCCTTTTTAGGGGGAAGTCCTTGACAGTCCTTTCCAGACTTGTCCACTGTGTGAACATACCTGTTGCTGACTGAGGAGGGAATGGTGCTACTGGGGCTGCTCGTTCAGCCTTTAGGTTTACTGCCACCTTTCCAGACTCTGGCCAAATATCTTTGGTCCTCTGAGTCAAGGTTTGTATATTCTTTGACTGTTTTATTTATTTATTTTTGTTTTGCACAGAGTAGCATCACTATTTTTGGTATACCTGAATTCTGAAGTTGGTCCATGGGGCCTTTAATTTGACAAATCTAGAAACACTCCTTATTCTCACTGTATCTGATCATGGTCAAGCAGACCATCAGATGTTCTGCCTTTTTGTGTAAAAGGATGCAGAATAGGTTTTCTCCTGCCTGGTAGAAGGTTTCAGCTGGTGAACCCTTTAGGGAGAAGAATCTGTGATGATTAGTGTGCTTATACTTGGGAATGGAGGAGTAGAATTTCAAGCCTGTTTTTGAGTTTCTGGGAGATGGAAAGAAGGTTCCAATCAGTGATTTTTGATCAGAAAGGCTGTACCTTTTCATTCCTAGGTCAGTGGTACAAATTTGTTTTTGATTATGTTGATGATTATATTGTATGTTGAACTAGCTAGAGCACATGAGGCAGAGTTGATCCTGGCAATGTGCTTTTACAGTGGCTGCAGGAGAAGCCTGCCAGTCCCTAGGTAATTAGTAAATAATTTTCTGGCTGCATTTGAACCGACAGAGTGTATGGAACCCTAAAGTTGGATTTATTCTATAGCTTAAAGACAGCGATGAGTCTAGTTGCCCTCCTAATAAGGTGAGGGGGGAGATCTTTTCACATAGCACTGCCGTCGCTCCTGTGTTTTCTTGTTGCTCAGCCAGAAGCTGTCGGCATTCAGCGTGGAGAAATAATACATAGTTCTGTTGCTTTATATACTCATGTTTCATTACTTACCTTACTATCTGTTTTAGCCTATTGAGGGCTTTTCCCCATATGCCTCCTGCTTCTCATTTTTCTGATAGAGAAACTCTTTTGCTATATTTTTGCCTAAAACTGTCATTTCTTTCAGCAAGTGTTAGTATTTGTTGGTCTTTGGAATTCAGATTTAGCCACATTTAAAGTTAACCAAGTCGGGGGAGAATATGAAGAAACAATGTGAACATTCTGTTAAGGAGACAGAATTAAAATACATTGTCTGGTGCAGAAAAGCTAATGTGTGGACAGGCATACAGTAAGACAAATGACATAAGCAGAAAATAGATGGCATTAATGCAGATATTTATTTATTTATTAATCTGTGCAGTTAATTCACTAGAAAGCCAACCAAATGTAGGTACTAATCTGCAGATTTCCAGTTACCACTTATAGAGAAAAACCCACCTAACATGTTTGCATAACAGTTTGTGTGGAACTTATTAAGATAAAGCTTAAGTACATTAAGATGAAGCATGGATGTACAGTATGTAGCTGATTTTGTATCAGGATTCTCTTAAGTAGTTTGAAATCTTTCACTCTCTGCTTTTTTTTTTTTGTTGTTAGATTTCTGATCAGCTTGTGACTCACTAATGTGTAAGATTGCCTCTGGCCATTACTTGGCTTTGTAATTAGAAATTTTTCAATATTTAAACCCTCCTGCTTGGAACATACTTGCAGAAACAAGGTAGCAAACAGTGTTTCTGGGGATGGGGAGAAAACTGGGACTATGCAGTGTCATTAACTATCTAAGGAACCAAAGCAGAGGCAGTATTGTAGAAATATTTCTGGTGTCGTTTCAGGAACCATCTGGCTTGTTACAAAGACCAGCCATGGAAAAGTGGAGCTTAATGACGATTGCTGTTTTGTTAGGACTTACTGTACGCTGGACTGTATCCCTTGGCTCTTACTCAGGTAACAGATACCATAGTTTGTTAAACAGCCAGATGAAGGAGCTTATGCTAAGTTAAAATAAACTTATATGCAAAATCATAAAAGGAAGTAAAATGTTGCTTCAGCTCTTTTCCTATTTTATTGCTTCTCTGTTTCCTGGTAAGTAAATTTTAAAACAAGTCTGGCTGCTAATTTTAATGGCAAGGTACCATGACATGTTTGCAACTGAGAAGACTGTCCTGTGTATGCAGAAAACATATTCACACAAAATCAGTATGAGATGTCAATTATGTGCATTTTCTTATTTCAAATAAGTGCCTCAGCTTTCATACTATGCTTCCATGTGATATTTTTGGCAGATGAGCGAGCTACTGTATTTCTCCATTTGCAGCAGAATATCTTGATAAGTGCTCATCACAGAAATACGCTGAAAGCTGAAGGAATATTTTTTTTTCTTCCCTTCTAGACTCCCTACCAGGTTGTTTCTCCTCTTTAATTCTCAAATATAACAGAAGAATGGAGAATAAAATATGGTATATTAATACGCAGGTACAGAATTAGAGGAAAAACAGTGTACGTAAACAAAATAAATTTATAAATACTTTTTGTCATCTCTTTAGGTGCAGGGAAGCCACCTATGTATGGAGACTATGAGGCTCAGAGACACTGGCAAGAAGTTACTTACAATTTACCCATCAAGCAATGGTACGTAGTGCTATTATATTCCAGGTTGCAAAGGTGTAAAAGTAGCACTTTTAAGATTTCTGCCTTTTTTTTTCTTTCTCTATCCACTCTGAGCTATTCTAAAAACCCATTTGTGGTAATGCTGTCCCTGTTCTTAGACTGAGGTACAGTTTTCTTCGCAATAGAAACATATTAATGTTCAGAAGTTTATCTTATTAACTACCAAACTCTGTTATCTGTGTTAGTCTCTGCTGTAGTTGTTGCCTACTGACTGGGCTCTGATATTTACAGTATCACTTTAATATTAAACAGGCATATATAGGGAATAATATCACATATTCCATGCTTGTTTTCTTATATTCAGAACAAATTATGTTTTTTAAAACATATTACAGTAAACTACAGCATGATTTGTATTTGTTTTCCTTGTATGAGATTTCTCTGAGCCAGAGGACAGAATTTAAATTGCATTTTTTTCATTGCTTTTTACAGGCATGGCATATTTATTAAAAGGTACTTTAAAAGTATAATAAAAAGATATTTTTATTAATTAAAATGGAGATAGATTTTTGCTAAATATTATTGCATATAGATTTTTTTTTCTATTGGAGCTCTGAATTTGTGGAAGGTGAAAGTAAGAAACATACAATGTAACTGGAGAGCTTACTGCTGAATATTAAAAATGTATGAAAAATCTGAACTGCCTTGGCATGAGCAATCCTGGATAGTAGGATAAGTAGTAGAGATGCATCTTAAAGAAATATGATTTATCATCAGTTGTTCGTAAGATTCTTCAGGCAGCTCATATGGAATTCAAGAAATATCATTTACTATAATAAATGTCAGAAATGGGCTGCACTTGAGCGGAGGAACTGGAAAAGCCAAGAGCCTTGCCCCTTGGCAATCACAGTAGACTAGTCGATCTGTTTTACCATGAGATTTTAAAGGGCCAATGTCTTATTTTTGTTACTTCTGTTTTCCTTGGGAAAAAGCTTCTGTTTCTCATTTGGAAGAGGTGGCTTAATTCTAGCTGCAGCCAACCTCTCATGGAAATAGCAACAGCAGAACTGCTCAGGGGAAAACCCTTCCCATCCCTCTTGTTCTCCTGGGTGTCTTCCCAGCTAGGACTGGATAAGGTGGCTGCAGATGGCAGATCTCATTCGGGTTCCCAACCTCATGTTTGCTGGCTAGTCAGGGGGCCTTAGTCCAATAACTCAGTTTTCCTTTTAGGCAAAAAAAATCTCGATATACCTGCTGTGGCACTATTTCCTGCAGATATATGCTTTTTTTTTTTTTTGTCCATCCATATAATACCTTTATGTTTTCCTGCTTCCCTAGTGCTCAGTTACTTCTCAGTAATTTAACTTCCATGGACATTTTTTTCCAAGTTTTCATATCAAGACCCATGGAACAGAGGTAGTGGATCCCAAGTGTTCCTCACTGACAACAATACATTGTGGCCTGAAAATGTAGCCTGAAAATGTAGCAGGTGAAGTTTAGCTGCCCAGAAGTCATTGTAGCATAGGAAATGTGCCATCTGAAAAGGAATTCAGTATTGCTATAAGGAAGTAGTGTATAGTATAGTAGATTACTATAAATCACTAGTGAATTAAAATCATTTTGACCTCTCAATTGAAATGGAAATGGTTTGTATCTTCTTTTTGCATTTGGCAAATTGACTTCTATCTTCTGGAATAATGGCACGTATAGAAAGATAAAGATTTTTTTTCGTAGATGGAGGTGAGGATCTGATGAGCTCATGAAATAAAAATACCTAGAGTTACAGTAGATGTGCAAAGCTCATTTTGTGGAAGAGCTTCTCAGTTCTTCTCAAATTCTGATAATTTAAGATTTTTTTTTCTCTTCAGACAAGTAGGCACTAGCTGTTTTTGTGTGTTTGTGTTCTGTTTTGCAAACACAAGTAAGTATTTTGCATCATTTTTGCTTTTGTTCTCTTGCTCGAGACTTTTTGTTAGAGGAAAATAGGGCAGATATAGAAGGTGCTCACTTCCATTGGAGTGTATTGGTCAAAAAAACACACACACCAACTTTGCTTTAGTGTTCAACCTTTTCTCAGTCTGAAACTATGCTGGAAATGTAGATCTCTCTCTCTTTTTTTTTTTTTTTGTTAGGTACTTCAATACAAGTGACAACAATCTACTGTACTGGGGCCTTGATTATCCACCACTTACTGCCTATCACAGTTTTCTCTGTGCTTATGTGTAAGTTCATGATTTTAAATATTTATTTTTGTTGAGAGTGTAAAACATCAAGTTCACCCCTACATCTTCCCTCCTGCCCCCATCTTAGGAGAGAAACTGCTAGCTAGAAATTGCCATTTTGGGACAGCTGATGAAATAGCTTTTTGCTTCTTTAAAGCTAGGGAAATAGATTTCACATGTTTCCTTGCAGCTTAAAAATTAATACTGCTATTTTTCTGTCTTGAAGTTATTGTGGCAGGACAGTAGGGGTAGGTTCTTTTGTCAGCTTCTTAAATATTAGTTAATTTAAGTGTGACTTAGATTTTTAGCTTTCCAAATGAGCCATTGTGAGGCCAGTGATGCAGGGAGAAGAGGGCTGTAGGGAGCGGGTGCATCCCATGGGAAACCTCCCTTGTATTGAGAGCTGCAGTGACATTTGATGACTGGATACCATGTAGATAGCATTCTGTTATTGGAATACTTTTTCCACAGGGGCTTTACTGCTATTGGAATGAGACTTATGGAATAAGAATGTAGGTTAAAGTGCATAGCACAGTTATGTGGGACATCTATGTGAACTGTAAATGGTTTATATTTAATACTTGAGTATGAAAGGTATTTACAATTGTTTTTTCTTAAAGTCAGTGGGACTAGGCTGGAAGTAGTTATCTTGTCCTGATAAATATTGTATTCCATTTTTCCATTTTTTTCCTGTTTTCAACTTTTTATTTTTTAATTGTGGCATAGCAGCTAATCTCTGTAGTGTAAACTCATCTAGTGGTGAGGGAAACCTTTCACTGGTCACTATTGCTCTTTGAAATATTTCTTTTCATTCATCCTAATTCTTTGAATATGCTCTTGTACATGTCATCTTTATTGCCGAAAGGAATGTAAAGGGAAATGAGAACTGTCTACATTTTGATGTGCCTGTACTTTGTTTTACAGTGCAAAGTTAATAAATCCTGATTGGATTGCTCTGCACACATCTCAGGGGTATGAGAGTCAATCACATAAGTTATTTATGCGTGCAACAGGTAGGAAAATTTTATTTCCTTAGGATGATCTTACAAATTTGTCTAGGTTACAAATTTAGTGTTTTTATTTTTTTTTTGCAACTTTTCTCTCTCTTCACTAATTTCTGTTCAATTCTTTGGGTGATTTTGCAGATATAAGTGTTATGAACAGAGCTGCTCTTTTCACTTCTGCTCTCATATGTGAAACTGATAATGTTAAATGTACAGAGAATTTTTCAACTAGACTGGTTTAGTAGGAACTCTAAAATAATGCTACTTCCTGGTAGCTCAGACCCATTTTTTTTTCTATTCTGAGAGTTACAGATTTTATTTTATATTTAGCTTAGCTTTTATTGTAAAATTACTTAGCAAATTGACTGGCCTTCACTGACTTTACTTAGCAGGCTCTCAGAGATCTTTATTAGGAGTTTTTATACTTTATCTGAAAAGGGGACTTACTTTATATTTTTAAAGATGTAATTTTTATCAAATGCTAACCAGTTTCTGGAAATAAACTCGTAATAACAGAAAAGTAAAAATATGTTAACAGAAAAATAGAAGTATGTTTTACCAGTTCTATACTAAATCTCACTTTCATTCTGTCACTTTCTGACCACTTGACTATTTTGATCTGCTTCTGCAATGAAAAGGATAAAACAAGTGCAGAAAAATGTAAATAGTCTAATTCAGCAGCTGTATCTGTAGAGAAATGAATGATGTGGCCAGTGAACTCTAGTTCTCTGGGTGATGACAGATGCCAAATTGTCCTTTTACTGTCTTCTTTCATTCTAGATCTGTCATTTGCTACATGTGACTGTAGAGATCTATAAAATGCTTTCTCTTGGTCGAGTCCCTTTTTTACTGATTACGTTGGCAGAACATGATGGTCATCAAGGCAGTTCTGAACCTCACAAGCCTCACAATCTGGCTCCTAATAATTGATTAAGATGGAAACAAACTTGAAAAAAAAATCAGTAGTACTAAATTGCCCTTGAAATATTCTTTATTAATATTGCAGATAACTTGACATACCACTGATGCATAATTTAGGGGAACTGATAATGTTCTGTCAACAATAGCCATTAAAATCCCGCATTAAAATAGCTTGGAATGCTGAGTGGCAGCTGTTGGTGCTACACCTTTGCATTAAGTGTTGGTATATTTATTTTGCTAATGCCTTGGGTACATTCGTTTAGCTGTGGCTTGAGCCTGCAAAATGATCATCATATGGATAAAATATTGTATCTTTAAGCATCTTCTCTGAAAGATTATGACCCAGAAAAAGATTAAAGTATGCTTTTCTTATAATAATTGTACATTTTCAGAAAATGGATTATAGAAATAATCCAAGAATTTGACAAGCATTTAAGATGACAGTTGAGAATTAAATTGGTGGTTTAAGCACAAACAGGAGTTTCCATAATTCCAGACGGGCAAACCTTCTGGTCCAGTTATCTTGTTGGCCCTGTAGCATATGTTTGCTATCGGCAGACAATCAAAAACAAATGACTAATTTTAAACTACCGAACACTTTACGTTCACACAAAAATAAATTGGAGATTGCCGTAGTTGAGAGCTGCTTAATTCTCTGTGTTACCAGTGCCTTCCAACAACTTGCCTGAGTTTAACTGTAGCTGGTTTCTGTGGGAATTCAGAATGCCTTCCCTCGTTCCGGCATGTGAGGAACTAGCGTGTGCTCCCTTATTGACTGAGGTTGTGCCAGCAGCCAAGACAGCTGAACGCATGGAAGCAGCAGCTTTGGGGCATCAGAAATGATAGCCATAGAAATGTTAACAAGATCAAATTCTGTAGACATGCTTCTCTTTGTCCTTTAAAGGGAGACTACCCAGTCATTCTGATGATCTTCCTGGTGTTGTGGTGTTTATTTGCTTAATTTTTCCCTTTTCTTCTGCAAAACACTTGAAAGCAGCTCCAGTGTGACCTCCAAGCCTGAACAATCTCTAAAATAATATGATGGAACGTACTCTAATGCAACATATGAAAAATCGGAAAATCATATCCCACCCAGCTTTTGAATTTCAGTCAAGGCGAGTGACTAAGTTGAGGTTTACAGGTTAAATAGGTGCAAAACTCATATGGGAAAGGGAGGCAACTCTGTAGTTGTTATAGTTGAGGTTTTTATACCAAATCCAACCAAGATGTGAGGAGTTAACAGGGTAAAACTGCAAGCAAACTCAAAGACCAAAGATTCACATGTCAGATGAGAATAGACAATGTTTATTGCATTATAGTAAGATATGTGGGCAGATTCTAACATGAAATTAATCCTTTTTTCAGTATTCATTGCAGATTTGCTGATTTATATTCCTGCAGTTGTTTTATATTGTAATTGCTTAAGAGAAACATCTACAAAAAAGAAGGCAAGTATCTGATATCTCTGTGTAAATTAAACAAACATACAGTTAAACTATGAGAAACTTAACAGGCTGTGAGTTGATTAATGTACAGAACATCACAATGACTTCAGTTGACATAAAGCTGATGACAATCAATGTATCTTGTATTAAAGACTTTTCAGTTAAAAGAAGCCATTAACTTATTTTACAGCAATTATTTTAATGCATTCAATAACAAGATGCACTGAAGTTTAGTAGCCATGAACTCCTGAATTATTTTTCTGGCCAAATTTATTACTTGCATAGTAAAAGCAGGATTTATGCTGTGAGATGGGGGAGTCTGGGAGCTTCTGCTGTGCATTTTCCTCAAGGTGACACATATAATTTGAACTAAGAAGTCTTCTGATTTTTGAGCAGTTGCAGGGGTTAAGGTGGATGGGGCTCATCTTTAAGCTGGTTGGCAAAGAAAGGATCAGTCTCCTTTCAGTGTTCTCTTACGTATAGAAAAACTTTATTCTTTTTAACTCTTCAAAATATTACTGTCATAAGATTAATCGGAGAAGGTTTCTCTCATTGAGGAGGGTCTATTGAAGGACAAATATTTGCACTGGAGAAGTAGCATGCATTGCAATATGTTTGCCCTTTAAACAATTATTTTCCTTTTCTTTTTTTATCCTTCCTTCCAGATTTCCAGTGCACTCTGTATATTGCTTTATCCAGGCCTAATTCTTATTGACCATGGACATTTTCAGTATCCTTGTATTTGTAGTGAAAAGAATTTCACTTTGTGAATAACACTGTTCTTGTCTTTAGCTGGGAAAAGGTTAACTTTGTATATGAAGCCATGAGTGGGGTTTCTGCCTACAGCAAAGCAGAGGTGTTAACAAAAATTATAACCCTGATAATTAGTTGATGTTCATTGGAGATAATTTGTTGATATTGGGACAAATCAATCAAAATATTGTTTTGTTTACTAAAAAGGTTCAAGTTCATATTAATGTCAGTCACTTTATTGCAAAAAAAAAAATCAATGTTATGTGGACACAATCCTGGAGTTATGATAAATAGGTTTATTTAAATATCCCAAAGGAATATTAATTCACAGCATCTTCTAAAATAAGTTTTGATGATCATGTAATTTAATAACTTATTTTTTTCCTCCAAGAGAGCATGTGATTAGCCTAGAAAATAATGTACCTTAGAAATAAGATTTTGAAGGAAAAAAAATAATAAATGCATTAAGTAAGAGCAAGTGCTATTGGATTAATGCATAAGTTCAGGAGTTCTGAACTTATGTATTTTGCCCTGACTCCTTAAAGGTGTAGAGAACTTGGAGAAGAAAGTGTGAATAAACACATTTCATCTCAGTTTAGAGGAGCTGAGAGGGTGGAAGAAGGGACTGGATTACAGCTTTGGAGTATGTCAAAGATATGCAAAGAGGAAGGCAGCAGTGTGTTTGCTGTAACTTATCTTGGGTAGGACAAGAAGTAAAGACTGTTAACTACTGCAGGGAATATTTGGTTTTAAATCTAAGGAAAAATCTTTCAAATAGTAATTACAGTGAAATGCTGGAATTGATTTCCTGTGGAAGTTGTGGAACTGGCAGCATGAAGGTCTTTAAGAAAAGGCTCAGCAAACACCGTGTCAGGAGTGACACAGGCACCGTCGACGCAGCAGTTGAGCAGATGGACTACGTAGTCTCCTGAGGTGACTTCCAGCCCTGTGACTTGGCATGAAT
Organism: Tinamus guttatus; assembly: GCF_000705375.1. The sequence continues at coordinate 86,563 of NW_010588004.1, forward strand.
AACTGTGCTACCTGTGGCTGCTCCTAAGAAGGCAGTAGATTTATTTAACTGCTGCGTGTCCTTGCAAGGTCACAGCCTTTTGGTGTAACAGTTTGTTGATGTGAAGCTGAGGAGATTTGAAAATATATGGTGTTTTTTGAGTGGGAAATTGATAGGTTGAAAAAACTTTGTCGGAATGTATTGTCATAGTTATATTGAGAAAGATAAAATATTTGGAAATCTCTGAGGATACAAGTAACTTTTATCTGATTTCTTTTATTGCCTAAAAGTAGAAAGTACAAAAAAAAAAAAAAAGTTTGTATTTTAATAGTAACTGTAGTTTGGTCTCCTTAGGCCTTACTGAGCTTGGGAACCCTTTCCTAAAGTGAGGAGGAGGTAACGCTGCTTTAGGTGGTGGCTGTTACTCACTGTGTAGTATTGGCAGCTGAGGGAATCGGGCACGGATGAGGACGCATTGCGAGTGTGATAATTCCCCACACAGTGGTCCTTGAACTAAAGAAAAATGCATTTTAAATGGTAATATATCTTAATATTCCATACACATCTTTTGGGGCAAGGAAGGAGAGACTCTTGAAAGCCTTACTCTTAATAATGAAAAAATCAAGGAACAGAAGTGAACAATACACATACATGTTTAAGACACACAGATGCAAAACTCATGCTTATTTTTTGTCTGTGCAAAGTTCGAATCAATCCTTGGACATCCACATAGTTGGCCTTAGAAGTAAAATTATTTCTGTTTGTGAGCAAAATAGTCACAAGTGGCAATGCATTTTAAAAAGTAATTTGGAAAAAATGTATTCTGTATGCTGTTTTATCCTTGTCCTTCAGGGCATTTATTTACTAAGTTCAAGTATGAAGAGTTGCTTCTCTTGTTTATCTTGTCCTTGACATAAAAAACCATATACAACTCAGTGAGCCTTGGCTTGGCCTTGTGGGGAATACTCTTTTTGTCTCATGACTGGGACCTTTTGGGTTCAGTGGCATTTTGCCTGGCCTTAAATTACAAGCAAATGGAACTCTACCATTCTGCACCCTTCTTCTGCTATTTACTTGGGAAGTGCTTCAAGAAGGGACTGAGAGGAAAGGGGTAAGTGATTTTAAACCATTTTATTTTGCTCCAGACTGCAGCTGCGCAGCCTGTCAGTGAGAAGGTCGTTTCTGAATGAGCTGGTGGAAGGTGCTCACATTGTCGGAGCGTTTTTCTTGCATGCAAAATAAGTACTTCTGGCTGAGGAGATCCTCATTAAAAATCTAATGGTACTTTTTAGTCCACTGGATAACAAACAGTAACATTAAGCTGTCCTTCCCCTGCACTCTTCCTTCTGTAATCTAAATTAGTGAGGGGCTACGAGGGGCAACCAAATCAGCCCAACAGCAGTAGTTCTGTGGCTGTTCTGACAGTCCTTCTCACCAGGCTGGGCATGAAGAGCTTGCCCTGTAGGACTGGTAGCTTTTGTTACTCAGATTTGCTACCTTTGGCTTATCTGTTTAAAAAAAAAAAAAAAGAAAAAAGAAAAAAAGAAAAAAGAAAAAGAAAACTTAAAGTACTAAATGAAGAAGCTGACTTTTGTTGCAGGCTGGCTCTATCTTTTCTGATGGAAGCTTTTCTTTTAAGTCAGCTTCTTAATTTAGTACTTTGTTACAGGCTGGCTTTATCTTTTCTGATGGAAGCTTTTCTTTTTATTGCAGATTAATATTGTTAATGAAGCTAGGCGGGACAGTGGTGGCTTCCTTTGCTGTCTGCTGGCTCCCGTTCTGCGCGGACGTGGAACAGATCATGCAAGTGCTCCGGAGGCTCTTTCCCATCGATCGAGGCTTGTTTGAGGTATGCCTGTTTGCTTCTCCCCCTCCCTCCGGGAAATGTTCCGTATTCTTAGATCCCTTGAGAAACCTTCATCGTGACCTTTCAGGATTTCATGTGGGGAGACACACCACAGAGCTAGTAACTCGAGATGCCTTCTTCAGCAGTCATTTCTTGCCAGTTATTTAATCCAGTATTTAACCCCAGCTCAGCTGGCATCTTCCAGGATATTATATGAGTAGACAACACTTATCCCATCATCAAACCCATACTTCAATCCATACATTTTTCCATTGAAATGGATTCCATAGTAATTGACAGTGTCAGAAGATACAGCCTTAAAAGTTAACAACTTCAGTGTGTGTCTTCTGGTTCTGCTCAGCTTTTTTAACAGGATTAGTCTAAAAAAAATAGTGTTTTAGGTGGAACCAAGAGCTTCCTTTTTGACCTAACGTGGGGTTTTTTCAGTACAAATTTCCACAGTATTTTCCAAGGATTTTAGACCAGCTCTGCTTTTACTTATACTTAGATTACTGACAATTGCAGGTGCTGAGTGCCACAGCCCTAATCCCACAGAGCAATTACCATTTACCTAAGCTAATGACACAGGCTCATAAGAGAAAGGATCCACTTTTTCCAAGTAAAAGTGACTGGTATTGTGTTCAGTCAGGATGAGGCTTAATATTCCATCCGTTGAAAGCAGATTCTCAGCTTCAAATGTTGACAGAAATGTCAACAGAAAATGAAGCATTGAATTTTCCATGTTTGATTTCCCAGGAATTGAAGCAAATACTTACATAGCCTGCCTAACTTTTAAATTTGGTTTTAATCTTTAGATGTGAACTACAGCACAGACAGCACTCATTTCCTTGAAAAGCTGATGTACCAAAGGCAGCATTTTGTTTAGACTGCAGTATAAAAGTGTTCTCAGAATGTAGTCCCTAGTATTTAAAAAACAAACAAACAAACAAACACCCCAAAAACAACAGAAAAAACCCTGATGTTCCCTTTCCCCTAACAAGACCCTGCTGCTTTGGTACTGCCTGAAATTTATCAATAAATATTTCCGATCACGCTACTTTTTATCTAGCACAAAGTTTAAAAAATCAAAATCTGTAAATGACAAGAATGGATGAGTCTGAAAGTGCCTGAGGATTTTAGTCTAATATTAGTCCAAATATTTTCTGAGCGGGGGAGTGACTTACTGGATGCTAATGTAGATAAAACGAGAAATTGTCCACGTAAGCAATGCCCAGTAAATTTATACTGGGGTGCGTGTAACAGGTTCTTTGAATCGGTTCCCATTTAGAGAAGCGGTAACAAATGCGGCGCTCGCAGGGTCGTGCTGGCTGCGCGGCGGCGTCTCGCGCGCGCCGCTGCCGGCCCCGCGCTGCTCGCAGGCACCCGAGGAAGATGGCTCAGTTGTTGGTGCTAGCAGCTTTCTTGCTGTTATGTCTACACAGCTGTGATTCAAGCAGCTGTTTAGGGATGAGTTTCATGAGCGTGATAGCTGTAGTTACAAATTTAATTTTGAAAGTGATCCTAGCACAACTGCTAATGTCTTTAGACTTCTTGATTTATTAGCAGTTAACTCTGTCATTGCTAGCAAGCAGCGAGTGCAGCTAAATACATTCAGATAGGTAATGAAATGTGACAATATAGAGAATGTCTTCACATCAGAAAGGAAAATTCACGTGTGCTATCACGTGATCAGAAATTTCCTAGAGATGGAGGATTTCAAAGCTTATTCTCCTAAAGTTAGTGGGCTTATGAGTGAAAACATGCAGTCTCAAATAACTTTCTCAGTTATTTTAGCATTTTAAGCCTTTTTTTTGATTTTCTATGTCTGAATGAAGATGAAACTGATGTAAATAGTTACAGATGAGTTATGTATATGAGTGATATACATCTGCAAGTATCTTTTTGCAGTATGATGGTAAAGAAACAAGTCTCCCATCCCCGTTGTCACCAGCATAAGTTAAAATGGGTGCTATTTTTTTTCCCCAGGATAAAGTAGCCAATATTTGGTGCAGTCTAAGTGTCCTTATAAAGATAAAAAATATTGTATCACCTCAAACTCAACTCAAACTCAGGTAAGACATGATTGAAGCGCAAGTTCTTTATTTGAATTAATATTTGCAAGATGGTGTTTTTTCAAAAAACAGAGATGCTTAAAATCCTGAAGAACATTTTTCTTATGCTATATTTTTCTCCCAGGTGATATTTTCCTTAAAGTTATTCTTTAGAGTAATTTTCTGCTTGCTTATATAGTGATTTAAGCTACACAACTGTTATTGCATTTTCAAAACCACTCATGGTACTGAAGATCATTAAGTGCCGCCCTCCTGTGACTGAGGCTTCTTAAGTGACTTTATGCATTTGAAAATTGCTGTTAAATTCTTAACTTGTAATTTTGAAATTTGAAACTGTAAGTTAGAAAATTCTCTGTGATATTCATGTATTAAAGCATGAATTTTTTTTCTTTTAGTTTTGCTGTGACATTCCTGAGCTTGCTTCCGACTTGTATAAAACTGACCCTTGAGCCATCTCTCCGAGGATTTAAGTTTGCTTTGGTAAGTGCATGTTTTTAATTGTTCCTATTTTAAATGCACCACTGAGTGCTGGTGTTTTACAGGATCCTTTCCTAGGATCATCAGCATGTGCAGCCGAACGTCCGCTGTTAAATGTTGTGCTGTTTCTGCTGAAAAGATTTGGCTGAGAAGTTCGTTGCTCTTAGGCCGAGTATCAGAGCGAGTCTTGCAAAGCCTGACTAGTCTTTTAAATCCAGACTTTTTCCCTTAGCCTCCATTTTCTTTATTTAATGCTGTATTTTTATTAGTTTCCTCTGAAGAGCCTTTAGAAGATTCCCTATGCAATAAAGCCATGTATAGAGTTAAAATTTCTCTTCTGTTTTGTTGTGTTTGCAGCGATAGTTTCTCTTAAGGTATTGGCTGCAAAATTCAATAAAAATTCCCACGATGGGCATTGCAAGCTCATTAGTGGTTTGCAGAGAGAATTGTACCACTTTACTGAAATGTTTGCTTTTTCACGTAGATCTTGGAATGTAAATTTAGGCAGAGTAGCATCACTTCAATGCAAAATGATTTCTCTTTGAAATCAAAGTTATATGAAAATAGTGCTGAGGTTTCAAGAGTTATCAAATAATTTCTTTTTTTTAATCCAACTTCTGCTTGAGTGTTTATTGTAGCATCAACCGCAACCACCATTTAGCTTCCTTAAAAACTGGTTTGTGTTTCACAGTATTTTTTATTTGGGAAAAAGAAGAATGACTTTGTTTACTTTGGGATTGACTGTTACTGTGGGATTGACTGTTACTGATGGTGATTAACAAAATTTAACCTCAAAAATTGCATAGTTCTGACTGCGACTTAGCTCTGGTGATGTTCATGTGTGGGAATATTTGTTTACTTCCACAGGGATGATATTTAAGTCAAGTTCAGCAACATGGCACTTTGCTTATGTGAAATGTTTTCTAAATAATTCTGGGTAAACTTTCAAACACTTTTTTTCATAGGTGGTTACAGGAGCAGCACTGTGTGATTTTAGATGGCACAAGAATTAGAAAAATGATGTATTTTTAGACAAACTTTTTTTAGTTAAATTTAG
>NW_010588004.1:92233-112282 GCF_000705375.1 Tinamus guttatus
TGTTGGACCTGGCAGGAGCGGCCGTGCTGGTTTCTGCTGCCTGTGCAGCGGCAGGGTCTGCTGGATGCGGGTGGCGGTGCGGCGCGTCCCGGCTGCGCGGGTTGGACTCGTGGGTCTGCTGGTTCCGGGGATACTGCAGCAGCCATGGGAAAGGTTGGGATAACAAAGTGCTGTCGCTGCGGAGCTCGACTGTTATCTTACTGTTTTTGTTTCAGACCGGTCTGCTTAATCATAAATGAAATTCCTTTTATGGCCACGTGGTTTTTACTTGTATCAACCTTCAGGTGAGTCACATTTCTTCCACAATAGCATTCTCCCCTGAGTCTAGTCAGTACAAATGGGTTCTTTTTCTCCTCTCTTTAAATTCTTTGAAATACAGCTTGGAGTGTCAACTCACTCCTGTGGGCAATTCTGTTTTACCAGCATGTTGCCCCTGCTCCTGAAAGATGGGCTCCTGTTCGCCTACACGGTGACAACCCTGGCGTTTCTGTCCGCTTGTGTCACGTCCTTTTCCATATTCGACAAGACTTCAGCAGAGGACTTGCAGCTGAAATCGTTCTCCCTTTCTATTAAAGGATATGTTTCTTGGTTTAAGTCATTTCCAAAGATTGTTAAGAAGCTGGTAAGTAACTTGAATTCTTCATAGCTCTTACTTGTAACTCTTCGTAGTACTAAAATACACATATGAACCAGTGTAGCATCCATAATTTTGTATAAGGCCTCATAAGGGCAAAGCCATGTTCCCTCAGTGTAGAGGGAGGCTGTAATATTTTTTGTGTCATCTTGCTACAGAATTAAGAATACAGGGCTGCAAGCAATGAAAATAACTGCTTGCTCTGGCGTTGTTAAATCACCATCTTTCTTTATCTTGCAGTTTCTGCTTTCAGTAACGGTGATGGCCATCCTGACTTTACTGAGTGCTGCGATGACTCCTCCCCAGCGGTTACCAGATTTGTTCCCCCTCGCCGTGTCCATTATTTCCTGCTTACACTTCTTATTCTTTTTGCTGTATTTTAACATTGTTATACTCTGGGACTCAAAAAGTAGTAGAAGTCAGAAGAAAATGAGTTGACTTGTGAAGATCAAGGAGTAAACTAAATGGATAGGACGTTTTCAGTGGATCGTGTCTGGTGTTGCAGATCAACTGTTTGATGTAACACAATTTGAGTGCTCTAAGGAAAATCAGGAAACACATTACGCACACTTAAACGTGAAATGATTAAAGACTGTTTTGAAGATATTTCACGGAGCATTGGAAATTGTATTTGGTGAGTTTTCTTCAGAATTGTAATACTTGCCTAAAATTTCTAATGAAGGACCAAATTTTGAACTTACAGTAAATCAGCTAGGATATTTTAGCAAAACAGCATATTGTTTTGCTAGCATTAAGTTTACACATTCCCCAGTGTAAAAGGTATAAGCAATTTGAAGTAGTTTAAATAATGACTCTTGACTGTAAACTCCAAGTTCTCTCGAGAGGTTGTTTTATGGCATAAATTGTCTTGTATGTTCTGTCTCTGTCCTCTCTCATTCTTTCCTATAACGCACTGCGCTATCAAAGCTCCTGACAGGGCTGTGTAGCAGTTGGAGTGGCTCTTTTGAGGTTTTGGTCTAAATGAGCAGTTGTTTCTCCAACTTGGTGCTGTAGGGAAGAGGACCTAACGGTCAAGATCACGGGTAGGAGATCTGTCCAGCCAGCCATGAGACGGACTTGAGTTCTGCAGCCTGTAAGGACCATCATTCTGGAGCAGCTTCATCTCAGGCTTCTGTCCAAGTTGATATGAAAGTTATTTTTATGTTAAAATGGGTTATTCTCTACAGTACCAATACTTGCAGAAGGCTGAAGAATAACATAAGCCCTAGAAAAGCCTGGAAGTTGGGATCTGTCTAGCCTTTGAGAAGGGAAAGGTCCTTGTGTTACGTAGAGGGTTGGAGCACACTTTTCCTTTCCTGCAGATCAGCAGATATGATGTGGTCTTAACATATATTAGTCTTACATTAGGCTCAAGAGTTGTTCCTAACAAAACTAGAAAAGCCTATTGCTGTTTTTAACAGCTACTCCATAGAGAGTAACAGTGAAGTTGAGGTATTTCAGCAGAGTTAGATATTAGTGTTAGTGTAGCAAGAAAAGTACGTTGGTTTTGCATGTTAGCTGGGAGCCAGACCAAAAAAAAAAAAAAGAAAAAAAAGTTTATCCAAAATAACTTAGTTGTACTAAACTAAAAGCTAAAAAATAAAAACTGAAATAAACGCATCATAACAGAAAGCAACATGTGGCTCTTTCAAAAACCAAACAAACAAAAAACCATAAATCAAATTGCAGGCTAAATTGTCACCAACTATTCAATTTTTCCCTCTCCATCAATGGTACCAGTAGTTCAGAGAACACAACTCATGCAGCAAGAAAAGAGATCCCAATTCATGGTGGTGTAATTAGGAATAGCTGTCAGCAGAATGGGGAAAAATAGGCTATGTATTAAAAAGCCGAACAAAATGAGCCGTCGCTGTTTAAGGACTTATTCCCTGACCTCGTTGCTCTCTGCAGAATCCCAGCCTGTCACTGACATGAGCACTTTGTGGGGCTGTCACGGTGCGGTGTCACCGCGGGTGCGAATCAGCTGCTCTGCAAACTTGCACGGGGTGAGGGAGGAGGGCGCTGAGCAGCTCTCTGCAGGATGCACCCCTCTCCCTTCCCGTTTTCCAGCTTCAGTTGTGGAAGGAGTAGGCAGAGGCACCCTTGTGACCATGCCAGCTAGGAGCAGGGGAAGGGCATTCCCAAATGCTACCTGGAGTTTATGTTTGGGGAATGCAGCTTCCCTCCTCTGTCCTGTTTTTTTGTAAAGCAACAAAACTTAAATATTTTCACAAGCATGTAGAGTTTTTCTGAGGGTGTGACTATAATTGCGGCATGCAAGATTCTCTGTCCACAATACGTTCTTTCTTTTTAGAAGGCCCAGGCTGAGTGGGCATTTATGTATGTCAGGGCATAGAAACAGGAATCTTTGTCTGAAGAGGCTCTGGCAATTAAAATGTGCAGCATTCCATGCAAACACAGCGTGGTGAAAATACTGCTCAACGCAAAGACGGCTTGAAGAACCTCTACTTGAGATGAAATAAAGTGGAAGGAAGAAGAGCTTCACATTTTGATTAGCTGTTTGTCACAAGATCAGTTCAGAGTGCTTCCTAGCCATACAAAAACATTAGTTTTGAGTGGATCTCTTTTCTTTGTCCTTGAGATGGCCTCCAAGGGTGATAAAGTGAGAGCCATATGATCCACCTTGTGTGGAACTGGGAAATGGTTCTTAACAGAGCCAGCTGTTTCTGAAAGGCAAAAGCCAGTACAGCGAGAGGTCAAAGAACCAGAAAGGGCTGAAATAGCAGTGCAGGCGGGTAGGCAGTGTTCGCCACAGACGCTCTAACCTCCTTATTTCCATTTCCCTAAAAATGATTAAATACTAAACCTGGTTATTCTGATCCTGTTATCATGATATAAATCCTGCTGAAGCTCCTTGTCCCTCTTCACCTTTCACTGTCATTTGCTGCAGAATAGTTTGTTTTCTCCTTGCAAGACTACCCAAAAAACCTTCAGCTCCTGCACTGGTTAGGAAGGCACACGCAGTTTGCAATTCATTCACAGGCTCTGGATCAATAATTATTCATTTGTCAAATGCTGAGGTTATAATCAGGTTACATAAACTATTACTCAAGTAATCTTGTTATTGCACAAAGCAATAATGTGGTGAATCTTGTCTGTAACGGAAAGCAGCAACACAAAGCTGAAACGAAAGTGTAGAAGCAGAATAACTGATACTGCCTGAAGGGAATTGTATCTCATCTGTCAGACTGCACATGTAAAGTGGAAAATATTTTTATTAATAAAAGTCTCAAAACTTGAGTACATGCATATTTAAGCACACACTGGAACACATTTAGCATTTTGATTCTCAAAACTTTAGAGGTAAAAATCAGTTCATTGAACGCTAGTTTAGAGTAGTAGCAAGAAAAGATTTCAATTCTGTGTAAAAGACAACTGCCATCATTTAATAGGAGAAGGGCAGTACCTAATTCAGCAACTTGGGAAACATGATCTCCAGTAGGATTTTGAGGATAATGAAAAAGAGATAAAAAACCATTTTGTATCAATTCTCCCCTTATATTAAGCATTAAAAGTGGAACACGTGACTTAAATAGCAACTGTTATTGAGTCCAGGAGTTTGCTGCGGACCTGGGTGTCAGTTAGTTTAACTGATGTTTCGCTGCCTTTTGGGTGGAATCTCTTCCCCCACAGACAGCCCTGCCCGCGAGGCCGTCGCTCCTGTGGGCACTAAGGGCTGGTGCTGCCACCTGGGAACCGGCTGCCCTCGAGGCCGTCACCCCTGTGGGCACTAGGAGCCCGTGCTCCTCCTCTGGCGCCGTTTCTGCCTGCCCGGCTCTTGGCGGCGAGCAGGGCTATGGCGCTGCCTTCTAACTGGCGCAGCCCGCGGGTATTAGATAGTTGCAGCAGGAGCTTACAAAAGAAATAGCTTAATTCCACGCAGCAGTAAATCTAAATCAGCATTTAGCACCACGCTTGGATAAAGCAACCACGAAGAAATGTATTATTTACATTGAGATTATCTGGTTGTGCACATTGTTAAGTTTAAATAGATGCCAGAAATTTTATCTAGATGTGCACCTGCCTAGCGCAGTGAGCAGTCCCTAACTGGTATTTGCTGGGGAGATAGGTTTACAGTCATTTCTTCTCTCCTTTTAAGTACAATCAAGCAGATGTAGAACTTTGGGTTGATGTGGAATGCATTTTTCACATGATGCCTGTGTGGAGATAAGGAATGACTAAAATAAGTAGCAATTAGACAACAGGACAATCATCTATATGATCTGTTCACAATTACAGACCTGCCCAATACTGGCCTCACTATGTAAAAAATACATACATGTGGTCCCCCCTCCAGCCCTTGAGGTAATGCACAACAGATTACCTCCCCTAAGCTGCACTAACATTTTGAGCTGTTATAAGGATGTGTGTTGCTCATTGAAAAGCTGCATGGATAATTGCTAATAGATTTCTAGCTGTTTCATAGGCATTTTTTTTTAGCAGTAAGAAAATGAGCAGCTTTACAATGTCGGTCACATTTCAGTATAGGTGAACAGGAAACAGTAAATGCATCTTTTGGGGGGCTTAAGTAAGTTGCAAACTAGGTATTTGCTGACTAGAAAATACCATCCGTTCTTAAGGACACTGACCAATAGTAGTGATGATTTGGGAGCTCTGAGCTAGCTCAAACTCAAGCCCTGTAGTTGCAGTCAGCATGAGCGTAGCTTAAACTAATATGCCAGAATAAGTTATAGATACGTGTATATATAGTATTATAGTTAAACAGATTACTGGTTATTTTGCCATGGAAAGGCTACTCCGCGCATTCTGCAGCACTCAGGAATGTTGCTGAATGCAGACACCGAGCTGCAAGAGGGGCCACGAGCTCTGCTCTCCTGCACGGGGTGTCCAGCGCCCACATTCCAGGCGCCGTGGAGGGCGGCGCTGGGTGGGATGGTGCCTTGTTGGCTTGTAAGGGACAAGGAGGAGAAAACCTCTGACATAAGAAGCTAGTCAGTATTAGGGTAACATCAGCCTACAGTTAAAATAATTAAAACTTTTCCCCCCTGCTTCGGCTTTTTTTTTTTTTTTTTTTTGCTACGTGTTATGGTTACAAAACAAAATTTAAGCTTCACTGGGATGCAAAATGCATGTGCCTGAGCTAATTCAGTTGTACAGCTTATAAAGGCTGCAAATATACTTATTCATGATCCAAAAATCACAAGTATATAGAATACTTCAGCTTTCTAAAAGGAGAAACGTTCTCATGCTGTAAAGGAAGGGAATTGCTCCAAGCTGCAGGTATTTTACAAGTATATAGATACTTCAGCTTTCTAAAGGGAGAAACGTTCTCATGCTGTAAAGGGAATTGCTCCAAGCTGCAGGTATTTCTGTCTTTGGCTCTCAGACTTATTTGGCTCACCAGAATTTATGAAACATGAGCAGCCTCTTTGCTCATGCGCAGGTAATAGCTGGTGATAGACAAGGTCAGTCTAACTGGGCTTTCTCTTATGATGCTGGAACCATGGCAGTAGCCAAAGGAAGAAGAATTTAAACCACATTTTGAGGAGTCTGTTAGGACCTGCTTACCGCTCTGCAAATGGTAAGATGATGCAGTAGTTTGAATTAAACTGTCCATAGAATGAGGAGTTTACAACAACAGAAGACCTGCACAAATCTGTGGGCCTCCAGATGCCTATGTCCAAAATTATGACTGAAACCCGAGGGTGGCCAAGGTTTCCATGTCACCCCTCTCCCATCCCCCTGCTTTCCCCATACTCTATTCCCAGACAGTCAAAAACTAACTGCAATCCAAACCCCAAACTGCTCCATCTTGCTCCCTGCTCCCTAAGCCTGAGCAGCCTCATGCTCAAATCCAGTCAGGACTCCTTTGTTGTTCTCACTAGACCACGGTGCCCGATTCAGTGCGTTATGTGGGATTGCTCCCTCCCTGGCTCAGGACTTCTGATCCGCACCGGTCCTGAGCAGGAAGCTCCTCGCAGAGCTTCTGCATTCCCGGTGCGTTTGGATTCTGCGCAGAGGCAGCAAGCGCAGCCTGTCCGAGATGCTGCACTCGCTGCGTGTGCATGGATGGAGCCGGAATGCGAGATGCTCCCGGGGAAGCTGGTGGTCGGAAGCTGCTGCTGCCCTTAAACCAGACGCCTGCTCCGCAGCCCCCTCTGCCCTTGGGAAGGAAGCTGCTCGGTGGGACTGTGGCCAGCTGCGCTGCTCTGGGGCTGCGCAGGGAGCACGCAGAGCACTCTGTCTGTCTCTGCATTAGCAGGGAGGTGAGAGCGGCTTTGCAGGAGGGCAGAGCCCTGCGCCCGGGCCCTGGAAGCACCATCCGAGGGCCGGTCGTGGTACTCATAAACCCTGCTGGAGTACACAAGTTTCCGTACTTTGGTTACATGTGTTCCAGCTGAAATGCCATTCTTGAAAAAACATCTAGTTAAAAACTGACGGTGTTGACACAGAGAAATACTGTCAGATGTTTCAGAGTGAGACAGATTTTCTATAAATTCAATAGATGTCATTTTGCTTAACAAGCCAGTAGTGAGAGATACCACATGCACAGTAACAACTGTTTTCCCATCGAGCTATTAGTCCTGACCACAGGCCTGCAGACGGCCTCGGTCTCCAGCTGCTTTAAGCAAGTTCATTATTCGAACGGCCCTACCTGGCCCTGGCAGCCGGAGAAGGCGCAGAGCGGCGGGCGGCCACGCGCCTCACTCAAGGAGCGACCTCAGGAACTCCGAGCTCCCGGCGGTCTGAACGTGCCCTGTGGAGGAAGACACGGCATTCGTGACCACAGCACTGCTATTTACAGTGGTGTTCATACAGCATTTGCGCACATCCCACACTAATATGAATTTAAGAAGCTACTGCAGTGGTTTAAGAGCACCCCCTTCATATAGTTAATGTCTCAGCTGAGCAACAGTGATTTAGGAGGTTGTCTTAATTGCTTGTGAATGCATGCACATATGCTAAATTGTTACCAAAGAGCACAAAGCAGACTATAACACGTTACCAGTATTAGAAGCTGATCCTTTTGATCCTTCTTTTTTTTGATGCTAGTAATAAACAAGTAAATAAAGATCAATAAGGTCTGTAGCAGAAGACCTTTCTCAAGGACACCATAAAGGGGACAACCATCCCTGGGACCTCCAAGGTGATGGCAAAAGAGGCAAAGCTACCTGAGCCCGGCTGCTCATTCCCCAGCATGAGGAGGGCAGCGAGGGCTGATGGTTTGAGCAGATGGCTGGAAGGAGGAGAAAAAAAACGTGTGTGAGAGTAGAAAGGAACTCGGGGAATGAGAGCATAAGGGGAAAGGGGCTGGAAGCAGGTGCCTCTGAGTGCCAAGATTTCCGAGTGGTTTCTGCAGCAGATGATCAGCTCTGATCTCAGTGAACTTGGTGCGTGCGGACAGCTCAGGCTTCATTTCAATTCTACCATTGCAAAAGGGTAAGAGACAACTCAGAATTATTTGTTCTACATTGTACCGAGAACAACCAGATATTCACAGTGGCTTTTAGGCTGGAAAGACTCTAGAAGGAAATGGGCTGCATGGAAACCGGCACGGTGGGAGGAATCTAAGGCAGTGGAGGCACAGAGGGGATTCTCCCCAGTTTCTCCTTTTCTCGGTTGTCCTCCTCTCCTGCTGTGGTTTCCTGGATGTCCCACACTTCTCATCCGTGACGCGATGTCCAAGTCCTGCGTGTGGATCTCACAGGGGCCTGGGGCACTACACAGAGCCGAGCCAGGCTAAGCCAGAAATTCTCTCCTAAACCAGGTCACAGATGGTTGCTTCAAAAAAAGGCACTTCTTTAGCTTTGCCTCAGGTAAAAGTTTCTAACATTTTACCAAATAAACACAATTAGTTTACACAAATGATCATTAACGAGCTACCAGTAACTGACTCCACTTTAGAACAGGCCCAGAGGCCAGTGGGAACTTTCCAAGCATACCCCATGCTAGCACATTTTGACAAAGCTGTCACAGTAATATTTGTACAGCTGGCATTATGATTTGGATATTCCAATAGTCAACGCAGAATATGGTTTACCTCCCAGCTGCCCCACAGAACCTCCAATGCCTGTCACAGCAGCTCGACTGGCTTTTTTGTGTGTGAGCTCATGAGGATAGTGAGTTGCTTGAAACCAAACCACACCAAGACACCCAAACCCTTTCTCCTCTCTCTTCCTGTGCAGAACTCTTGATCACGTTTGACTTCATTACAGCAGCGGAGCTGCACAGAGCAAGGGAGCAGCTGCAAAGCCCCAGGACCCAACCGTGCTGGGAGGGGGTGGTAGCAGCTTTGCTGTCCTTTCCCCTCGGCCCCTGTCCCCACTCGGCCCCCAAAAGCAGAACAAGGCAGAAGCTTCCCAAGTTTCCTTCCCCCTTCTTCTTCCACTGCCATTTTTCCCCAAGTTTGACTGCTCTAAAACATTTACAGATCTAAAAAGCAGGGAGAAAAAAAATGTTCACCTGTCAGGTGATATAAAACCAATCTTCTACTAAATGTGCCAGAATAATTTTTCTCCACCTCAACCACAGTTAAAACCTTCAGTCTATTCATTACTGTCTTTTTATAGTATTTTTATTTAATAAAACCTATTAAGACTACCATACAAATCTCTTTACTTATGCTTTTATCTTTTAACTGATCAATTTTTATATTGCTGACATCCCTTCTTCACCATTTGCTCATTTAAAAATTCATAGTATATGAGCTATGTCTCTGGAGAAAACGTCTATAAAATTTGTTACAGCTGGCAAATGTGTATGAGTCAGTGATAGCACATGACTAAATGCTTCACAGAAAATAAAATTTGTTTCTGTAGTAAGCAGAACTGTTTAAATGTTATTTATTTTTATGTTTCAAAGAAAATATATTGTGAAGTGCTGCATTGATTTAATACGCAACAATGTCTGTGTACACGCTGTACACGGAAAATTTATGAAACCTTTGCACAACTCCTTTAATTGAATTTTCCAAATCTCTCACCACACACAAATAATCAATATCTTCTGCAGAGAAAACCAGTCAGAATTATTACAGTCTTTCTTTTCAATTTTGTTGTCATCAGCACATACAGAGCACCTGGATATTTGTAATGTCTGGATAGCAAGTTATTTACACCTCTTAAACATATAATTGCTACTAAGTGAGTCCAAACTAACGTTTCTTTTTTTTTCTATCTGAATTTTAAATAATTAGGTTCATGGGAGAAAGCAGTATTTATCCTCATGTAGAAGTTGCTACATGTAGCTGTTGAAAGAGCTACAATTCTTTTTAATTTTTTATTAAGCTTAATACACTAAAGTCTAGATCTGCTAGAATTAAAAATTAATAGTTATTCAGTCCGTAAAAAGTTACATAGGAAAACAGAGTATAAACAGGAGCAAAATTCATGAATAAATGTGGCTGACACCTACATATAAAATGCAGGTTGACAGTTCTATATGTATATACGTCGGTGGCCTATAGTCATATGTCTCATGTGCATTTCTGTATCTGCCACCCAAGTTAATAGCTTAATATTTCATCTACATAGCAGAGGATGTTGTATCATGGGAGAGGTTTGTTATTTGCCCCCTTCTACCCAAAAAGCTTACCATGCCCGTGACCTCAGACCCTGCTACTTTCCAAAGCTCAGGTTGTATTTTAAAATATGCACCTCTAAGGGGCAGCTACAACCCAACAGACCCACATCCTGCTAGCAAAGGAGAAATATTTATTTGGGGGTCAAGCAGAAACCTGATGACCAGCTCCCTGCCTTTGAGGAATACTCCTTCAATAGACAAGATTACTCGGCTGTACCGAGAAAATTGTGATTTTTGTGCACCAGACTAGGTGGCTTCTATTACCTCTTTTAGACTATGCAGGACTTTCCATAGTTACAAACTATGAAAAGGCTTTCTTGTATATAATGGCAGAAGACATACAGTCAAGATTAGCCAGAACAACACTTTAAATTCACAAGATACAATTTGTAATGGAATAGAGCACTCATACTTGAGATACACTTGGGGGCAATTCACTATTTATTTTAATTTTAAATGCAGGAGGGTAGAATCATTTCTCAGGGTCTCTGCATGGGGACAGCCAAAAAAGTGTTTAACTACGTCCTTGTATAGCCACGTGTTCAGCACTGAAGTAATCTTAACCCAGTTTTAGTTCTGTCTCACTGGTGCTGTGGCTCTGCACAATACTTCTCCATCTCTGCCATTGACCTCCACCCAACGAGCCTGAGCTGGGCCAGCCGCAGCCGCGGTCCCTTTGTGCAAGTTTAATAATAGGTCTTTCTCCTTTAGCCTGGGAGGATTTTAAGGTTTTAACGGAAGAGATTATCCAACTGCATTTTAAATCTCAGGTACAGTGCTAAAGGAAACATATATCTTGGAGAAAAGCGTTGCCTCTGTATGCACATGCTTCACGGGTACATTTGCTGCTGAATCCTTTGGCCTAATGCAGGTGTTTCTTTGCTGACTGTCGGCATACTAGTGGGGAGTTTTTGCACGAATTGGAGCAGATTAAGCTACCTGCAAGGAAAAACAGTTATTTTCCTGCCTGCTGGCATACAAGGTACAGCTGCCATGCTTCGCAGTTGTTTTAGAACAGAGGGCAGCATTTTCACTGTCTGCTTTGCAAAGCATAGAAAATCTGGGCAGGCCGGTGGGAACTTGGTGTTACTTGGACCATGTCTCTCTCGGTTTGTTTGCAATATTAATTTCAAATATGGTTAAATGAAAACCCATTTAGTTAACACTAAGAGATACCGTCTCTCAGAAAGCCCTTGCAAAGAGTGCACACAGTCACTTGTTTGGTATTAAAATGACGTGAAAGTAATGAACATTTAGAACTGAACTGTATCAGTGCTGGCGGTAGTAAACTTAACAAGGATAATCCTATTTGCCCTCCGGTTTGGCAGGATGAACAACCAGAAAAAAAAAAAAGTATCTTGTAATTTCATTATAGGATACAGCCTGAAAATAGTTTTCCTTAATACTGCAAGTATTTGATCTTCTCAAACACTCTCTTATTGTTTCCTACTTAAAAAACAGTCAGGGACATGATTTATGTCAATGTTTTTCTTTTTAGGAAACAAAATATTAAGATAATTTGTAATAACCAGCTTAAGTAGCTTTCATTTTTCAAATGCTATCTTCACTCTTTCAAACTGGGAAACTATTAAATTTGCCTTTAACTTATGCCTATTGCAACCTAAACATTTATTCTCAACACATATAAAATGTATTTTGGACTGTAGCAAACTGACTAGATTTCATCTCTTGGCAGCTGCTCTGCAGTTTGCTTACATTCTGTTCAAAAATATTTTGTTTACTGTAAATTCTAGTCATGGACAAACAATGATGCCATTTTTTATGCTGGTCACACAAAATGATATACTGAGTCCTACATAAAGCTGCCCATTGAGCAAGGAATGTTTTGTATTAATTTGTTTTAAGTAGAGGTTGTTTATGCAAAGCAAATTTCATGCCTCACCATGTGATATTAAGTTGTTTTAAGTAGAGGTTGTTTATGCAAAGCAAATTTCATGCCTTGCCATGTGATGATAATGTGACATTCCATCTGTTTCAAGCCACAGAAGAGTCATAGGTTTTAAGTCCTGAGCATAACTAATTATAAATAACTACGAAAAAACATATCCAAAACTAAAAGGCAAAGCAAAACATCTCCAAATTCTTTTTAAAATGACACACCTTTAATGTCTCTACCACTTCGATATTTTCAAGACAGCAAAATGGACCTTACTCTTTGTCAAATCAAAAGTGAAATTTAAAGATGGTCAACTTATTGGGCCTTCAAATTGAGCTCATAGCTCTATTTCTACCCTACATTCACAAAGGTAGTATCTTATCCAGCAACGCTGATCGTTGGGCAGATGTTTAGCATTATGGGCTAGTTTCCAGAGCAAAGATGGGGCTATTAATGTGTATCCTGGTGGCCACTAAGGACAGACCCAAAGGAAGCAATGCCTATTCAAATGTGGAGTGGCCCATGGTGCTCAGCATTATCACTGCCTGATAAGAGCTGTGACCCCTGGAACTAAAGGACATATGGACATTGTACTGTCAAGCAAAGAGAGTAGATTGCACAAATGAGCCAAATTCAACTTCTCATTTTGTGATAGTCTTCTTGAAGCCAAGGAAAATACTCTATTTTCTCATCACTATAAGAAGAAAATTCCCTACCAAAGAAAGACTTTAGTCAGAGAAATACACTGCAAGAATGGGTACAACAGGTACAATGGAAAAAAATCCTCCTGGTTGGGACAGCTATGGCAGGCAAAACAGTTCAGATCACAACTTCGATTCTGCTCTTGCACATTTTAAGGTAGAATGCACAAAAGCTAACAGAAATACCAGAAGTGGTTAACGATCTTTGGTTTTAATGAGTGTGATACATAAGAAAACTTGTTTTCCATCCCCCTCACCATCTCAGTTAAACAAGTGACTAACGTGGCTATGTGGACCACACTATATTAAATGCCACCAACCTCAAATATTTTCTCAGCAATAGTTACGAAGAAAGCTAATAGTTTGGATTCCACAGTCCCCAAGAGTGTGCTAAAAACCTCACAAAACACATAGGTGATAAAGGTTCTGCTGCAAGGACAATATGTTACTTGGCTTGCACACTGAAAGTGCAGGATGGAGAGGAGGAAGAGGAAGAACAAGGATAACTGATATACATAGAGGGCATGTAAAATGTCTAAGACTTGATTTCACTTATTTCTAGAACATGCCTTTAATGCAGGACCATCATGACTTCTTCCATTATAGACTTTTATGGAGAAATATCTGACATAATGAAAACATCTGAAAAGATGAAATTTGTATTTGAGTGTAAAAGTTTAGGGTAGCCTGCATAATCTGCAGGAACACATTTGATTTTTATAATTTTTGCATGATAAGGGTTATCCATTTTTTTAAATGGAAAGAACTGCTAAAAATGCATCAGTTAAATTACCAATGCACCTGTTACACAAGAATTATAAAAAATGCCTCACCTCGGACAGGTAGTTTTTCATGGCTTCTTTTCAACAGCTGTAATTCTTCTGCCTGACTCACTAGGGAAGAAACAAAGGTAAAGTCAAGAAACTTTACCATAGAGTTTTTAAGAAAAATAACTAACACGTATATTTTCTTTCTTACTGTCAACACACTTGTGTTTTAACTCTAGGGATAATAAAAAAGCTATCTGTGTACTGTGCACAAAATGTATGACATTTGCAAAATGAAAATAATTTGGAGTAGCTGTGTTTACAAGCCTCATACCATATTTTATCTCCCTCTCCCCCCCTATTTTTTTTCTTGTGCTGACATGGTGCTTCATTCCCAATTCAGAGACCAGGGAACACACCATTCTCTTCCATTTTGAAGGAAACAAGAAAGAAAAAAAAAAACGTTGACTTAATAGATAGTGTCAACAATAGGTCTGACATCTCATTTTGAACCTTCTCCTGGATTTTGCAGTCTTAATGCCCCTTAATGCCCTAATGTAGTGTGGGGTAGTAATATAAATATAGGTTGTTTTCAGAAAACTTTCTCTTGTGTAAGAAAGTATCTGGTTATATGCATTACAGTAGCAAGTAGTACAGTGTATACATATGCAAAATGAAAACTGGATGACGGGAACACAAATCATGAGAGAAATGGTAATTTATACAACAGTTGTTCTTGGTGGTCCAAAAATACATTCCACTGCTAAATGCATGCTTTAGATATGTCAGCATTCTTGGAGAAGAAAAATCCTCTAGCTTGTGGCTTGACTGTGGTCCTTGTTTTCAAACATAATAATCATAACATAAATATGTATGCATGTACTATTTATGTACTATGTATGTACTACCCTGTGTGTTGCTCTGCTATTGCTAATTGCAGTGTTATTGCACTCTGCAGAACACAGAGCAGCCAGACAGGTTGTAGAATAATGTTTACTGGCAATACATCACATTTGGTAAAGAATAGGGAACTGTTTTATCCTTATCACACATTTGTCCAGGGAGTGGACACAGTGACACTGCATGTACTTCCCTGTCCAGGACTTCTGATCTGGGTCCTAACCCCTACAAGGGTCTGGTGTTAGAAGCCTGCAGGAAGAAAGACTGTTGGATACAACATCACATATGAAAAATCTTTGAGAAGTGGTCGTAGGTAAATATGATGAAATATATATATATATTTACACACACACACACCCATATCATTATCATGCCTTATTAGTATAGACAAGGGGGATGAGGGGGCATAGATTGGGGATGGATAAAGATGTTGCTTTTGTAAAAACAAATAAACAAATTGTTTGAGGTATAGCCATTAAAGCCTGAACATCAACCAAACTCTTTGGTGCCCTTCATCTCTGAATCAGGATTTTTTTTTTTTTTTCTTACAGGAACCTCTGAATCTCTCAGTCCCTCCTGCTGTTATACCTAAGTGAAGAATGGCAAGTGTTTGTACATTAGAATACTGCCCCATTACACACACACCTCCCAACTTCCCAGTTGCAGAGATGTTTGGGAATGCTCTTTTAGCTGCAAAACATTCATGAGTCCCAAGATAAAAAACTTCCTACAAGGACACATAAGTTAATCTTTGGCTTTCTGGGTTTCTTTGGAAAAGTATTACAGATGTGGCATCTTTAAAGTGCCCTTACGCCAACACAACGAGCATCTGGTATGTCCATCATTTAAAGACACATGAATAGCTATTTTTAAAGCCTGGAAGCCTATATTCAGGCTAATCCTCCTCACAGGCAAACAAACAAAACAGCTTCCTTGCAGAAAGAGAAGAAAGGAAACCCAATCAAAGTGCTAACG
Source organism: Tinamus guttatus (assembly GCF_000705375.1). The sequence continues at coordinate 107,672 of NW_010588004.1, forward strand.
TTTACTCTAATCACTAGCTAACTATCCACTAAGTATCTAACTATTTACATCAGAAAAGGTGTTGCTATTGCGAGTTCTTCCTCTGCATCCTGGCTAGTTAGAAGAGTGGGCAGTTGGAGTTGCCTCCTGTTATGTCCTTGGTTGGATGCACAAGGACATTTAAAGTGCATCTATAACAGACAGTGCTGACAAAGACAACTCGAGTATCAGGTGCCAGGAATATAACACGCCATTATAACAAGCAGTGGATTATAAATCTAGAGAGGGAAAAAAAAGGAATGTTCCTTATTAAATTGTTGTAAAGGAGTAAAAATTATTGAAAATCCTCCTTACTTAGCACTTGGGTTTTCTGCATTTCGGCACTCAAGATGCAAGACAAGTCGGAGACACCGATAACATTTTCAAGCTCTCTACTGCCCTCTAAAGCCTGGAAAGAAATATAATTAAACATATTATTAAAACTCTTGTATAGGTAAGTGGTTTTGAAACATCTAAAACTTACTAAACATATCTGAAAGTAGGAATGTTTCCTTTTAGAATTTTGCATAAGCTCTAGTGTGAAAGCAACTTCAGTGCATAGTGTTTTAAAAAAATGATACTTTTGAAAATGGAATTCTTGTGCCTTTGAAAAAGTACTTAAAAACCTCTTATTTGTGCTTCATTCATAACCTGTTAAAACAGATAAACACTCAATTCCCCCAAAACCTGATTTTGTAGCATGTACAAACCTTACTGTGTCAGTAATAAAGGAAAGCTATGAGCATTTAAGATTATATTGAAGACAATCCTAAGCATTCATGATATATCTAAAGATATTAATTATTGATTTAGTGAGAAATATAAAGGATTTTTCAGTTGAGTTTACTAAAACATTTCAATTAAGAGATTAGAAATCTGTAGTCTTTTTTTTTTTTTTTTGGTCATACTACATTTGCAAGTAAAATAGATCAATACAATACGTGGAGAACATTGAATTATTTCTGAGGATACTGATATATAGGAACTAACTCTGTGTTAAATTTATTTAGAAATAAAATATGGAAAAAAAAGAGAAAAATTATTTACCTTTTAGCATGAATTAAATAGACTCTATTAAATGATGATACAGTGACATTAAATGGTATAAAGGGATATTTAATTTTCAAAGACACTAGAATCTATGTAGTATTAATTCATACATCGCAGGAATTACAAATAATAATTGGTAATACTTTCTATGTTTTTACTTGTGCACAAAATGAGCAGAGATGCAAATTAAAAAATAAATACTTGGAAAAGCAACTCTTCTGGTTTCAAAGAAGTTTCTATGTTCTGCACTTCCACACTCTCTCTTTTTTTTTTAAAAAAAAATCTCCTGTCACATATGTTTTTCCATGTTAAATATGTTTTATTTCCATAAAAATGACAACCTTCTTTAAAATATTTAAGTTTTACTTCGGGTCTTATGCTAAAGTTACATTAAACAAAAAACTAAACAAACAAACTTAAGTCAATGTAAATCAAACCTGTAGGCTGTTCAGATTCTCTCTCACTTTCAAAATTCTAGCCAATGAATTTTTAACTTTGGACTGCAATTTCATGAACCTGCATAAAAGATTAAAAACAAATTTCAATTAGTCACACATCACTACTTACTCAAAGTCATTATTTACCCTTCTCGCCCCCCTCCCCGCCCCGTTTTTTCTTAATATTGTTTTAGCATGGATCTTTATAAACTGGGAACAGATGGGCTGTGCAGGCACCTGATTGTGTCAAAACAACAAATATGGGTTGCCTTTGGTTAGACAGGAACTGCAAAGAAACATATCTCCTAATTTTAACAAAAGGTAAATCAAGTTTAGAAATATTAGAGGATTTTCTTACGACCCGGCAAGAAGACAATGGAAAAAACGGAATTAAATTAATTCATTTTCCAAAACATGAATTTAATCAAGAGGACAGGTTTTCAAAACCCTTGCACCATAAGACAGTGTTTGTGCTCACAGGACACATTAGAAGTTAAAATTGAGCCCCCTGCGGACAACCTCGCATGATGTTGTTTGTTACACTATCTCCCCTTTCACATCTAGGCTAGTTGCTCTTTGAAGTATATCAACACAGAAATCAAATGGAGACAACAGAAAACATCTACTGCTTCTTTGCATAGAAGGGAGACACACTTAAGAACACCTGAAATTCAATATTTATAAATAGAATTACACTATGAGGGAAAAAAAATTCATCACTATTGCATCTACATAGCAACAGAAGTCTATGCAGGAGAGAAAATACCATTGCTGGTGTATTGCAAAATACTTTTTTTTTTTTTTTTTTAAGTGTACAGAAGTTCATATAAAATATTACCGTGTAGGTGTTATTTTATAAAGGAGTTTTATTGGTCTGTCACTAATGCCTGATGCTGAAAATTTTTACTTTAAAAAAAAAAACACGCTGAATTGCTGCATGTAAACATTCATATGTTAAGAAAGACTATGATTATTCAAATTGTTCTGTAATTTTAAAGTTACAGTCACTAAGAAAAATGTCTATATATGTCGATCAAAGAATTTATTGTATGATGGAAAAATGCTTTCATCGGAGCTCAGAGCTTTCCACAGGTGCAGCAGTAAGATTTAATTTCTCAGCATCTGAAACGCCCAAACAAACCCAAACAATTCTGCTGCCTGTTGGGCTCTATCACTTATCCAAATGTCACAAATACTATTTGTCAGAGAAAATAAATGAACGTGTAAAATATCTATGGGATTTTTTTTCTGGGACACTAGGTACTACTGCAATATTAAACACCAGCAACAGAGTGTAGAAGCAGAATGACAGAATCCACATGCACTTAGGTATGTAATGAAAGAAACCCACACAGGTAGAAAAATTCAACCCTTTACTAAGTGTCTTGCAGGGAATACTGAAGCAGCGGGGCGATACTTCCAGTGACACAAACTCTGCCTGCAAGAGGAGCAGGAGGTGCAGTCTGGCCATTATCAGAAGCAGGAACACAGAGTACAAAGCAGTTGCTGCCAAAGCGACCGTTTGCACTGTGCTTGGAGGAGGTGAGTGCTCAGTGACAAGCTGCTAGAACAGGAAATTCATCTCACGGTGTATTCTGGAGAGAAAATATACAGGATCTGTGCAGGGCTTGGGAATTTAGGTAACAATTTGAACTGGGTGCCCAGGTTCTGGGTTTCAATGAAATATAGAGCACTTGTGTTGCACAGAACGATAGGAAAATTGGAAATGCTGCAGAGGAGAGATGAATAGATGCAGTACAGACGTAGTGGTGCTGAGCCATGAAGCACACCTTCTCAGAGATGTCAAAGATGCATACCAAGATTTCATCTTGGATAAATGTAGCACGAAAAAAAGAAATATTTGGAAGTCATCTGCTAACATATATTATTTGCGTTTACTCAAAAGTGGACTTACCACAAAACACAAAAGGCGAAGAAAAGCTACTGTTCATAGAAAGATGGGAGAAACTGGAGAGGAAGGGAATGAGATGGAGCCACCAGACGACATGTTGAAGGAACAACTAAGATGACAGGACAGCATGGCAGCATAGTAAGGTCTCAAGAGTAGAAGCATAGTCAGTGTTGAGAGATATGAATACAATTTCAGCTGATTTAAAAAGATGGAAACTAATAGGGGAGGATCTGGGATAACATTATTTTAGCTGGAAAAGGTATGAAATTTTAGATTTTTAGCTAGACAGAAGCTTTAAAAAGTCTAAGTATCTAAACTAAGTGTCTTAGTTTAAAAGCTCATAACTTCAAAGACTTCCAAGTTGGATAACTTTACATGAAGGTGAGAAGCATTAGATTAAATCAGATATTAATCAGATATTTCACCTGAAAACACTGAAGTGTTTTACTAAATGTGGACTATCCAAAGTCCTTTTATGTCAGTGGACCTAGGGATTAAAATAAGATGGTGGAAGAAAAGAGAAAAAAATTAAAGGATTTTGCAAAACAAACATGAAGTTTAATCATGACCGTTTGTGGTTAGCTTTACCACAAAGCACTTCTGTGATCTGGCCCTGTATCTTTGGCAATAGTTAATGCTTCCAAAAAAGAAAAAAAAAATATATAAAAGAAAGAATGCACACTTTCAAAAGAGTCTGGAAACACAAAATGCACATTTCTTTAGTTAACTTAATTACTATATATCTTTGTGTAGTATTGTGCATGTGACTTGTAACTGGCAGAGTATTAGATGCTCCAATACCAGTGAAAAGCAGCACTGGCTGCAGTTTTATTATATATATACACCTTATAGAGAGCTGTCTTATAGCTGTAAGACTGCCATCCAGTGCTTTTGAAAATCCATCCCTGGTTAACTGAAACTATTGAAAATAATCACTAAAAATAATCACTATTAATTTAATTCTGTTAGAACCATTAGTATCTCTTGCAATTAAAAATCATGGAATTGCATCTACAATGCACTGAAATACTTACTCAACCTTCTCCTCTGTTTGAGGCTGCCCTCTTCTGGATAATCCGATCCCTGAATCTTTCTGCTCAGTTCCATATGCTAGAAGGTTTACAAGAAAACAAAACCAATAAAAGATAAAAATTACATATCTAGTATTTGAAGAAAAAAAAAAAGTGTTAGTAT
>NW_010588004.1:112347-124399 GCF_000705375.1 Tinamus guttatus
ATGTACCCTTTTGTAATTTGACCTCTCATCAGTTTAAAAGATACTTATTTTTGTGGTAACTTTGGGATTATAGTATTAATAATTGAAGTTAGCATAGCTCTGACACACTGCTTCTGCATACTAGGCAGAAGCCTTTAATTCTATTAGCTTCCTAAATACAAAATATTTGCACAGATCTATGATACTGTAATGTCAGAGCAACGAAACCTCCATTTTCTTTTAATAAAATGTGCCTGTGCCCCAATTCCATCTTGTAAGCAACTACAAGGAGACGGTGTAAATTACTTCCCCAGCTCTGACATGCTATATTGACAATACAATATTCTAGCTGAGTGCTTGTCATAGGATGGGGCATGATAAATCATATGCCAGTTGCCATTATTCTGCATGCCAAGTTGCATTTCTATATTTCAGTGCAGCAATATTTTGAGCAGCTACATGTTTCTATGAGGAAACAAGAGTAGGGTATTAGCACAAAAATCTAATCCTATGGATTTAATTAATAAAATCTGAGCTCACAAGTGGAATATGGTAAATAAACTCCCTGCTGATAAGAAACCTGCATGCTTTTTGTCATTTTAGGCTCAGCTTTTTTAAATGACCAAATTCCAATATAAGCATCTAGGAAATATTGCTTTCCCAAAACAGAGCGTAGGGGAGATTTTCAGTGAAGCTGACAAGATTAAAAAAGTTAGTGCAGCACTAAATAAAGTCTCTGGCTCATTGACTGCCATCTACTCAGGTGATTCAAAAGCCAGTTACAGAGACCTCGTATGTATAATGCAGAGTATGGACAGTAAACATCTGATTATACAAAAAAAACTAGTCCCGCTCTAATTTTCCGTTTACACAACTTATTCCTGCCAAAACAATTCATACAAAAATCATATTTGAACAAAACAGATTAAAAGTTTATCCAGTGTATCAGTTACTGCTATTTTTAAAATCAGCACTTTACATTATGAGTTCTGCTTGTCCTCCAATTAGCGATTCAAGGGGGCTACGCATAACAGCGGGAAAAAAAGCATCCCTTCTAGCCCCTACTTAGATATTTAAAATACAGCCTATGCTATTTTTGTCAGATTTCACGAAAAATATTTTAAGACGCAGATCTCGCAGAATTATTCAGAGCAGTAATACCACAACAATAAATTTAATTCTCAGATAATTACAGGTTGTACAGAGTGATTAATGAAAACTTGATAGGATCCCACAGTCCAGAAGTCTTTGAAGAATCTGCTGGAACTAGCGTAGCTCCAGCTATTGAGGGTGTCCTGCTTCACACAGTCTGTATGGTCACCTTCCAACACTTTAGGCGTTACGCTTGTCTCAGCTCCAGCTAGAAAGGTCACATTTGAAGAGAAGAAATGGCCGAGCCTGAAGCTTGAAGACTTCATGTAATGTAGAACATTTTCAGTCACACATTCACTCTAATCTAGTCTCTCATTTTCTATTCCAATGTAAGAGTTCCCCTCTTTTGATACAGTTCTACCCTCTTGTACAACAGATTGAATACTTTCAGATTGGATACTTACTAAGATGGTGATGGTGTATGTATACATATGAAAAGGGCAGAGCAAAATTCATACACTCATTTGTTTTTCTTTCCCTTTAACAACGAGGTCATTAGTGTTTCAACAATTAGAGACTTAGAATTGCACACAGGTGAGTCAGCTTTGGAGCTGCTAGTACCTATAACCAATCAAGACTATACTCATTTGTCCAAAAAAAGATCTTTTTTCTGGTCCCCCAAAAGTTCTCCAAGAGGCATATTCAATTAGTTAATCCCCAATGTCCCTCCAAACGATACAGGTATTTTCTTACAAATGCTTCAAGTTGGGCCAGTTGTAAACTGAAATGCAGCCTGATGGGAAAGACTTGGAGGGAACTACAACAGGTCTTAGTTGGGGGCTTAATAAAGCATCAATTTAGAACAGACTCTGCAGTGAGGTGCCTTCCACCCTTCACTGTAATGTACCTCCTTTTAACACAAGACTGAAAAAGGGAGACTACACTAAGCATTAAGCACTGAATTCTTCTTGCTAGATTTAAACTATTACGTATAAGTATCAGCACTCAAGGATGGATTAAGTTTTAATTTTAATATTTTGTAAAACGTTTAGAAATTCCTCAGAATGACAAGGTGCTATAAAAGTTTAAGCTGTTCCACTACAGTAGCTAAAGGTTAAGACCCCAAAAGATTTCATTTTAAATCTAAGTACTCTAGAACTTGCATTTAAATCAGCCATCAATTATCTAACTGAAATTGCTGCTAGACCAGTACTATGGAAGGGCAGAATCCTAGATTGCTTTGGATATAAGTAAATTCATTTAAAATAAATCTCAAAAATATACCGGCCAACAATGGTGAGGAACTAGTGAAGATTTAATAGTCTGTTATTTTAAAAAATTATGAAATAAATGGATTGTAGGTACTTTTCCAATGAATATACAAATTATCAGGCAGCTCAACAGAATAGTGCAACACCATAAAGGCAAACTGTCTTACAATAAGGGTGGTTCATGTTTTCCTGTAAAATAAGTGTCTATTTTTGAACAATCTTAGCATTATCCAACTAGTCTTCTGTGAAGCAGTTCTGCACACCATTACTCAAAAGCAAGTCATGTTCATAAGACAAGTAACTTCCATCTGTCTCCTCAAAGAGGGCACATTTACACATGCAACTTTGTGTAATTCACACACTGTAAAATAAGTCTTTATAGTTAATGGTGTTCATTTTGCAATAAAGTCTTGTTCTGTTTTCAGTGTTTTTTCAGAAGGAGAAGTGAAATGGTGGGTTTAAAGAACAGCTTGAAATTTGTGATATGACAGAAAGTCCATGCCACCATCTTCTAGCTATATGAAGAGAGGAAGACACATGGCTACAGCTATATTACCACATAATTATCCATCTAAATGTCAGCTATGAACACGTGATCTGTCTTTTTATAAGCAAAAAGAACACTCCCTTACGTCCATAATTTCAACATGGAAATATAGTCAGATTACACGACATTTTGTCATGTCCCATCTTGACAAAATAATAAACCAAATTAGGGAGAAGTGACCTGTGACATGACTGGTGCCTGTATGGGAATATTAACTGACTGGGCTAACAACAGCCCTATCTTGAGACTGGAAAAACAAAATCTCATTACTTATAAAGAGACTGTCCTAGACATCTGACCTGGAAATACTTCAGAAATATCTTTTTCTTTGCAGAAAGATAAAGCAGATGTAAATTTACATGTCAAAACTGAAAGTTCCCTAAAACTAAGTCACCACACTGGTCACTAGGAGAGTGGCTTTCCACAGCCAGAAGAGTCTGAAAAAGTGGGGCTAGACTGCTAACTAACTTGACTTGAACTCTAAGGAGCACATAACTATCCAGTTAGAAGTACTCAACAAACAAGAACACACAAAGACAGATCAAAAGGAAAAATGGCAGTACAGTAAAAAGTAAAACATTTCTTTTCCTGCTTAGTATGATTTACTAACATGACTACTAACAGGAAAAAAAAAACATAGCTATAATAGCAACAAACTCGTGACACTTCAACGCTTGTCCCAATATTTTGCTATTTTTAATAAGGAAATTATTAAGATGCTCTCAGATTGTAGTATTTTTAACTTGCAATCTTCAAGTTATTTTCATTTTTAGTTTTACCACTTTTGACAGATCCCAACATTTCTTGAGTACATTCATTTAAAAAAAAATCTCATTTGCATTTCTTTTAAAAAATTACTAATTTTATGAAGAAAAAAAAAAAACCCACACATGCACACAAAAATCTGCCCCCCGACTACCCATTTTTGCAGGTCCATTATGGGAGCACACTGTACAACATATAATGCAAAAATTTCCAGATATCTAGACAAATTTCAAACAGTGGTTATTCTATCCTGCTCAGAATATTTCTACTCATCATAATTCATGAATGTTAGTGAAACTCAATTACTGCACATAAATTCCAAAATATATGGGGCATAAAAAGCTCTCTAACCTAACAAAAAGGCATAATAAGAACTGATGGCTGAAAATTAAAGACAGACAAATTCAAGTAAGACAGGAGAAATATATACATATATATATATATATTTTAAATAGTAAAGGCAATTCAACAAAAAATCACTAACAAGGGAAGTGATGGATTTTTTTTAATCATTCAAAGCCTTCAAATCAAAATTTAACCATTTTCTAGAAAACAAAAGCTACTGGGCTCAGAAAATTTGTTTTTTCTTTTTATTTAATAAAGCCACAGCAGATGATCTAGTGGTCCCCTAACCCTTAAAACATAACCTATGCATGTATAAAAGCAAGTATGATTTACTGAAGAAATACTTCTGAAAAATTCACAGTTTGTTTATATCAAAATCATGATTGTTTAACTGAATGGACACATGTCCTAAAAAGAACTGGAAAGTTCTCCATTTATAAGAAAACACACACACAAAACACAAAAAAAAACAGCAAGCTCACTGTCAGTAGGACATACCAGTTCTGTAAATGAAAGGTAGAACATTGTTAGCATAAAGCTGCCAAACGTCTAAGGCATGGATACAATTATTGGCAAAAATGCCAGTCTGGATTTTCTGTTTGTGTTCCTCAGCCGAAGTTGAACATACTTTGATATGGATCAACAAAAGGCAAAACTTGTTTCACAGTGATCATTAATCCACCCCCTCCAAAAAACACATGGAAAAGACAGGCGATCTAAAGATCAACCTCAGCTTTACCACAAAAGATCTAAATTCTTTAAGAGGAACAAGAAATCAAACACACCACATGAGACATAAATTACTAAACCAAGCCAATAACCAGAAAAGTGTTGCTGTAAGAAAACCAGAATGTTCAACTAACCATTTGATAGACCATTTCTGAGATTTTGTACATTATGACTTATGGGAGATGAAAATGGACTCATTTGGCATGTTCCTGTTGTTGGTGAGTAGAAATTCAGATCTTTCTTTTTGGTCTTCAAGGGTGTTGCTTCAGATAGCTAAAATGCAGTAAAAGAATCTAGGTTAATATCGGCTAAAGAAAACTGACCATCCAAATCCCTTTGAGCCTACAATGGTTACAAATTCTCCTTTTGCAAATGAATAGGTTCTGATTTTCACCCTTCCTAAAAGAAGGGTTATATGTTGAAACCAAACTAGTCAAAGCTTCTTTTAATAATATTTGGTAACAGTTTGTCCACATAATTCCTAACTTTATGCACTTCCATTTATTAAATGTATGTACAAGCACAAAATTAGTTTTACACAAAAATTAAGCTATTCAATCTCTAGCCTCCCAGGTCAATAAATAAATAAATACATTTTTAAAAGTAGCTTCCAGTATTCTGACATAAACACTTTCTGGAAAAGCAGTCTAAAAAAAAATTTTTAATGCAGCTGGCTTTATTTTTCCCACAGTGTTGAAACATGACTCCTGAAACATCATCACCTACAAGCATCTTTAGATTTTAATTCTATCATATGATACTTATAATTAATACAACTAATAATACTTATTAGAATGATTTTCTAAACAAGGGTTAATTAGTCTCTCTCACAAAGAGTCCATTAAAAACACCACTTGTCCCCTCTCTGTTTTAGGTTTTCAGTGTATCTAGTGGTATAAAAGGATTGTGCAGATAAGTTATTTCAGAAGAAAACAAGTCTGTATTTGTGAAATATTAACGGGGATTCTCTGGAGCACAGTTTACTCCATAGATTGGATGCTGCATTGCAACTCTGAGAAACTGTAATTCCGTTACACTCAGAAAAACATTTATTTGCACATCAAGAGCAACAACTCGCTTCCATACAGAAAAGTCTAGAAGCTTTGAGTAACATCATTAATGACTGTATGAAAAAGGCAACGCACAGAAAAACCAAACACATGCAGCACTCAGAGGTGACTCCAGTGGGGTCAGCAGCATCTTACACTCTCAGAAACTACTGATCTAGCAACCAGGCAATTTTACATGTAAATCAACTTTAAGTATTAAGCAATACACACACTACCAGACCTACACTGATAGAAACAGCGTTACCAGGTGATCTAAAAATTAAACAAATGGGCAGAAAGATTCAACTGATAACAAGCTGGAAAACAACTTGACGAGTGGCAACATTCCCCTCTGCCCAACTTTTTCATTTCAAGATTAATCACCAGGCAAATAACCTGTGGCTTCCAAATAAGACTGGTCTCCCTAAAGCAGAGTTTTCTCTCAGATCTCTACAGAACTGTTTATGTACCACTTGCCTTCTTCATATCAATTGTCACTGAGTTCCATATAGTATTTATTTACTGGAAGCTTTATTAAACATGATGAATCTGTAATCTCTTTAAGTTCATATCCTGTCAGAAAAAAAATGTAGTAGGTTATACCATTTCAATATCATGAGTAAAATATAAAATCCAGATCCTCACAAAGATCATTCTGACATTCTTCAAAGAAACCACGTCAAAGCCAAGCTGAAAAAATTAAACTGTTATTTGTGTTTTGTTTATGGCCATTTTCTCTGCAATGTCAAATTGCTCATGCATTCTCCTTTCATACTCACGTGTTGTCCTGTTTTGCTCGAGGAAGAGCCTCATACTACTCCTTCCTCTTTAAACCAAATAAAAGGAACCTAAACTTTTTCTTCAAGCCTACCTAGGATTTCTAGGACCCAAGTCCTAGAAATTACATTTCATTATTGCACAAATTACTGACAGAAAATATTAATTTTATATAATTAAACTGAGGAGGTATTATAATAAAAAAATGTTACTAAAAGTATACATTACAGAGGCAGTAAATATAAAACTAGGAATATGAGTTGTACTAACATGTATAATGGACTATTATGTAACTCAGAAGTTTTCTTCTTAATTTCAGACAATTAGCAGTTGATTTAAATGTCCTGAAGCACAATACTCCATTTTTCCCCCTATTTCCACATAAATATGCATATTCTTGTTATCTATGTGAATGATTGGTTGTGTTACAGCCTTGCTCTTTGCCTCGCCAAAATTTCAGAGTATTTGCTGGGGGAGAAGACAGGAAGGGAAGGAGAGAGAGAAATAGCTTTAAGACAGAAAAAAAAATGGGTTTAATTTCAGCTGGACCACTCATCTACAAAAATATTACTAGAACCTGAGAAACAGATGCAAAATTACAGTCACAGCTGCATTCTGAGCAGAACAAGTTGGGTAATAGTACACTAAGCTGCTAATTAAATTGTTAATGATTTTTTTTAGTGCCACTGCGGTATTTTGCCACCTTTGTTTAAATAAAAAAAAAAAGTAGCAAATATTTTAAGTTGCAAATTTCTCATTTGCTAAATACCCAGTGAGACCTCCAAATAGGTACTGCATATAAACAAATCTCTCTGAAATGACATAGATGTGGAGATTTATTGGAAACTCATTTACTGATTAGCTGTTTCTCTTTATATTCTTTTCCAAAATTTTCCTTCCCTTAAACACTACAAGCTTCTCTCTCTCGGTGTTTGCAGCAACACCCACTGGCGATAGGAGTGGATAATAAACTGACATATGTCACGACATGCGGGTACTGGGAACATACTATAGCTGCATTTACAAAAAATAATAGCAACAGTACAATTTTATTTTTATTGTGATAACTGTGGTGAAATTCATTGCAGTGTTAGCATTTTATTGTTCCATTATGTCAGCCTAGCTGAGGGAGGTAATTATATCCTTGTCATGAAAATGCCTTTAATGTTTTCATTTCAATTTTGGAGTTTATAATATGCAGATTACAGCATTATCATAATTCCATATTGTTACATGTACAATTACATGGCAGAACATTTGCTTTCAGTATAATAGAGCTAATTTCTAATAAATGATTTCACGACAGATCCTAACTCATTCAGCTCTTGGGTAAATAGTGAAGATAATAAAAACATGCATATTTCTCCCGTTATTTTCAACCCTCTCACGCAAACATACATTATTTAAAGCCAGGCAATTCTATGACAAACGGAAGACAATAAATTTTATTCTAAGATTTTCAGCGATAATTTTGTGCCTAGACAACATCCAATCTGTGACACTATAAACACAGTTCTAATGAAATATCATCTTCTCTCTTTCTCTAAATATATATACACATATATACACCTTCCCCAGATGATTCCATACACAAGATACTCACATTATCTTTTTTAACAGTGTCCAACTTTAGTGCTCTCTTAACTCTACAAGAGAAAGATATGGACAAGTTTTATGAACATCTAGGCACAAAGATTTCTGGTAATAAGGTCTATAATCAGTAATTTCAAAGTCATTTATCCTTCTCATATATAGCATAAAAAAATGTAATGCATGTAAGAAAACTAATGTCACCTAAAGCAAATATAGAACTAGTTAAAATACTACATAATAAAAACATTGCTTATTTAGAAGGGTAAAGTGTTTGCATAAGAAAATCCAATTCTTTATACCACAAATAAAATGAAGACACTGAAGGGAAATTGCACAGGAGTCTATTAAAACATATATTTGTCTCTTTCTCAAAGACTAGAGATAAAGAAAAATAAAGAAAAACAAGATCATTATCTTTTACGTACCTTCTGAGCAAGTGTTGAAATTATTCTGCTATTAGCAGAAATAATGTATTAGGCATTTAAAACACAGCTACAGCCAAGGTGAAAAAAGTAGTTCTTCCCATCATTTTAGCTCTTAACATGATTCAGTGCTACTAGGCTATGACTTAACTGGGGAACAGATGCTCTATGTCTTTACAGGTCCCCAAACCATTAGAAAATAGTTTCTAGTCTTCTTCACTATACTGATTCAGGAACATGCCAAGCTCTCTCTGCAAAATCTGCTCTGCTGAACTGGATGCCCAGCTGTTAATGGCAACGCTAGGAGAGGAAAGCTGAATATTTATAATACTTTATATCGTACAGCTGTCTTCTAAAGAGCAGTCATCAAAATTTTATTGAATGCAGACTAAATACTCAAAGGAAAGAAAGGTCAACATAAATTAAGACTATTTTTCCCAGAGACAACGGAAACTTTTTAAGCACATTCTTAAATCTTACCAACAGTTTAAAGTATTTTATAAAACAAGGAACAAAAGTCTTTATAACGACAGTCTCCATTAAACACGTATAACACATCATATTTCTAGAACTCAGTTCAGTTTTCGTCTCAGAAAAGAATGTTTTGTCCCACAATAATTAATCTGAGCTCATTCCAAACATATCCTCTTTTAATTTATTTTACTATTCCAAAGTGCAAAATAAAGTATTTGAAAAAAGTGGAATGAAAGTACATCTTTGAAATATAATACAGGAAATGGTGTTAAGGAAAAATGTTTTTACAATTATCTTCTTTAAAAGGGGGATGGAATTTTCTATTTTTAAAAGGGGGATAAGAAATATTCCATCTACAAAAAGCCAAGTAAACAGGTAACATATAATTTTCCTATATAAAAAAGTGACTGAATTTCTTGCCAAAGGGCAGTTAAAGTTGTAACAGTTTGATGGAATTCTTTACAATGTATTTCTTTTTTTAAATAGCAACCCATATTGCTTAAGGAATGCAGACTCCATTACATCTTCCACCTCAGTGGCAGCAGAGAAACATTATATTTATTAATACACCTACTCTGCAAGGGCGCTCTAGGGGCCAATGCATTTGCATGTTTTACTAAGGCATGTAATGATGGAAGCTTTTACGATGGAACTCAAAAGAAGCTGGAAGCCAAAGTAAAGCAGAATCTGGGACTCAGCATAGCTTTAGGATGAAGATATATGAGAAACTACTTGAAAATCTAACTAAATTATAAACATTTAGAAAAAGTCTTAGGGAAAAAGTTGTGGACTGGTCAAGATTATGTTATTTAAAGTCTGTCAAATACCTGGTTTGCCAGTGAAGCTGCAGAGAACCCAGATTTCCCTCTGCTGGCCTGCAAAACCACTGCAAATACTTGGGCCAGGGGCAGCCTCATTGCAGGCAAACACTTTGCCACGGGAAGGAGCTGTCGAGGGGGCACTTTGGGCTTTCTGAAGTTGACTTAGCCCCACTTTCCCGAGAGGAAGAGTCAGATTCCATCCTACCCAGCAGTCTGGTTTGCTCATGGGCTATTACGAGTTATCCCCTCCTGGGAGCAGGAAAATCTCTGCGGACCAGTCATTCACTCAAAATAAGTTAAATTTGTGCTCTTTCCATCTATGCTTGCTCCCTGGCTGAGATGAATGGAACACAACTCACCCAGACATCTAACCGGTAGACCCAGTTGGCCAAAGGCTTTTCTCTCAGATCTGTCAAAGGATAACATGGAGAAAAACCTACACATGCATCTATAGGATGAGCAAAGTTTCTGAAGTGTTTTAGAAAGTGCAAAGTAGGAAGAGCCCCAGATTCAGTTTAGTTCATGTTTTTCACATGGCTGGACAAGCCTTACTATGGCTCTGGAGTAGAATCCAGGGTGAAAATCGGAGCAAAAAGAAGGAAAAATAAAGATGAGAGTTGCTTATCTACGTTTTCTATCTATGAATTGATTCAAAAAGTCCCTACCAGGTCTTTTTTTTTTTTTTTAAACTATGCAAAGTATGATGGTACATGTCTAAAGCTTGCTGCATATCTTAACAATGAGCATTGTGCCCATAATATTTATCATGTTAAAAGAATACATGCAATTGGTACAGCATATTGTTAAACTAGCGCTGTGGGCCATACTGTCAGTCTTTTACTGATACTGGTAGATCTTTACTCATCCTAAGAGTGTTTGGATAAAACAACTTATCTGAGAAACTACTTGGCAATGAGAGTCTATGTATGCAATTTAACTTTGTATATGGAAACAGAATTTAAATAGATACTTTTTAATTCTACATATATATTACCTCCTTCATAATTCACTTATGAATGAATGGAATGGTAACAGTTGCATGCAGGTGTAGTAGGTTCCCCACACGCAGAAAAAGAATATATGGAGTCAGCAACTTGATCATATTCACTTTCATTAAAAAATACCCTAGGGATGATTGCAATGCATTTTGAGACCACTTCAGTTAACTTCCTCTTTAGCTTCTGCGATCACTGGAAAAATAACTCTATGGTACTTTTGTATTGATTTAACTTCAAAACTTGCAGCAAAAAACACCCCATTAATTGGAAGAAACAGAAGGAATATGCAGTTATTTTCCACATTAAGATTAATTAGTAATTAAGCTCAAACAGCTAGCAAGAAACAGACTTTAAAAAAAAATAAAAATCAAAGCTCATGTTTTACATTGGGAATTTTGCATAACTATTCTCTGGCATGATTAATTTCAAGTGATCAGAAGAAAGACTGGCAGAGCTTGGAAGCTACCTTAAATCTAAAATAACAGTTGTCTTTGAAACGGCATAGGAGGCTGTAAAGTCAAAGAGCCCAAGTCTAGGCACAGATGGCAGGACAGCATCTTACGGCCTCACCTGTAGTGCTGAAATTAGCAACGCCCTACGCAATTTTGTTGTTGTTCCTCATAATTCCACAATGAGGAAAGATAAACAGAAATAACACAAGTCTTTTATCCAGCCCATTGTTTTATAAATTGCAAAGAATGAGAGAGATAAGAATGGAGTTTATCCAAATAGGATACAATTTGAGCTGGAAAATCTTACGGAAAATAGGCATAGTAAATGTAAAACAGCACAAACCCCAGGTGTTAATTCAGCACAAACCACCCACACCAAACGGCTTCTGCCTTTTTTTCTGCCCCTACCACAACACCTTGCAGGTTCTACCCTCATGGGGAGATGAAAAAACAAGATAAATGGGAAGGTGGGCAAGCAGAGGCCGGACTATGAGTTCTGCCACGGGGCTTCACCCATCGCAAAGCCACCTAAACTCCACCGAGACAAGGCCCTGTCGTACGGAGCCTCGCGTTCAATATTTCCTGGGTCTCATGAAAAAAAATAGAGCGAGGAAAATAAAATAAAATAAATAGAATAAAATATCCTCCCTCAGCGCCTCACAGCGGCCCCCGTGCCAGCGGCCGCCGCTCTCTCTACTCCCCCCCCCCCCCCCCCCCCACCGGGCGCCCCCCGCCCCC
>NW_010588004.1:124549-151123 GCF_000705375.1 Tinamus guttatus
GGACCCGGCATCCCTGAGGCCTGCGGGCCCCCCGGCCCCGAGCTCGGGGCTGCGCGACGCGGGGGAGCCGGCCCCATCTCCTTTCTCCCCCCGCAGGAAGCTTCGTGTGGAGCCAGCGCGGGCCCGAGGTGAGGCTTGGCCGCAGGCGGGCGGGGGAGTCCTCAGACGGACGGCTTGATCCCCTTTGGAAGCGGAGGGGAGAGATGGGAAGAGGAAAATAAGGTCGTTTTAATGTCTTTTGCACTAAGTTGGACTGGAAATCCAGCCTGAGAAAATTCCTGCACCAGCTAGAGGGAGAGACAATAAAATTTGTGTGTTGAGAGAGCTTCCTCATCACAGCTGAGTGAGGCCTGGGCATTTTGGGCTTAAAAAACTTCTAAGTAGCAGCAAACTTTCCAAATGATGTGCTGTTTACTATGGCTGGAGGTGAGTCCCGGCCTTGAGCCTGTGACAGGAAAGGCAACGTTGCCAGGGAGGGCACCACTTAATTCCCACTTGGAAGGTGATTTTCATATGTTGAAACTACAGGGAATAGAACTAGGAGTAACAGTTAGGCCGTGTTTTCCTCATGCTTCAGCCAAGGCTGGATTGCTCCCCACTGTCTGCTTTGTCTAAAGCTTCATTTGTCCAGTCAAGATTTTTAAAATGACCCAAGCCAGGGGGCTGCGAGTAGCACTATTACTAAGCTATTGCTCACTGGATGTCTGCTCAACGTAATAGCAGCAATTCTTGGCAGAAGTGTAGCCAACATAAGAAATGTCTTCGTAATGGGAAGTCTAGGAGTGTAAACGAGAGTTCACATTTTATAAACTAGTTACTGGAAAATTAACATTTATTCTTCTTTTCCTCCTTGACTTTAACCCATTTTCATTTTGTGAGTATAACGCTGGTGCTTAATTATAGTGACACTCGTTTGCAGGAACCAGACTGTATCACAGTGTCCCTATGGGGTCCTTCTAATGCCAGTGTAATATTAAAGTGTCAGGCAGGCGGTCTGTGTATTATAAATAGGGTACTTCATCCATGATAAGCGATTATTATCTTTCTTTCCCAAGTGTAAAAGACCTATATAACTCAAGAAGGTGCGAGTGATTTAGGCCTCCCGAGCAGGAATCCAATGAGTCCTGAAGGGGACCCTACGACGTCGTTGTCTTGTTGCTGAACTTGAGATATTCAATATGTTATACTGGAATATATTTTGTGGAGTCAACATTGGGTAAAATAATATGAGAGGCTGTTAGACCAACAGTACCACATGATTTAGTGTCCCTCTGTGGTGGCCCTCTAAAAACCTTAATCACCTTTGGTAAAAGCAGAAAGCCACTGTTGAAGTTTACTGGCCATTGGTGAGCAAACAGCGTTAGTTACTGCACTGAATCATTTCAATAATTTAGAAAAAAAAATCATGGTTTTTTATTTTCTTTTACGGTTTTCCTTGTAGCATCCTTGTACCTTAAGGTCTTAAGTTATACAAAGATTTATGCAAATATTTAACTTTAAACTTATTAATTCTATTAACTTGACTTAAATCTTAAAAGTAAAATTGTGTTTAACTTTACAATTAGAGCTCAAGTTATTTTGATGTGTGGGTCTTGTGGTACTTAAATACAAAAGAAGGTAAGTATCCTTATCCCACATTAAGAGAATGGGAAGAATGCAGCCTAGTTGTTTAAGTTAGATTTGTGCTTCCGAGAACAACGCAGAGAGACAGCGCTAACCAGGCAGAAGAGTAACAAATTCTAAATGTGCTTGTATTCTTCACAGAATGGCCAGTGGTCCCGGGAATAATGTCTCCTCTTCTGTACAGAAAGTCACACACTCAGAGAATTCACGAGTAAAGAAGTCCCAGCATTCAGAAGAAGAAATCTTTTATATGAACTGCAGAGCAGCTTATCTAACTGTTTTTAAAAGCAGTTTAGAAAATATTAAATCAAAAGAACAACTCTGTTTAGGTAATGAATATATCTTCTTTTCCCATAACTATTGTATATGATGATTACAGTAGGTAATTAAACAGCAGTCAGCAATTCAGTAGTGAGAATATCCTAATGTGTATGACTAGCTGTTTTAAGGACTTCAGTAGGTTTAGGTTGGGTTTAGACATTCAAGCATCGTTAGCTGTATCTTTAAAGATGTTGGCATCTCATATCCATTTAAAAATATATTGCACACTGATTTTTCAGGTTATATAAAGTACAGTTCCTTCATATTTTTCATTTTCCTTAGATTCTTTGTTATTAGGTGCTGGGTGGTTCATGGAATTGGGAATAGCGTACAGAGCTTTTCATCCCTAAATCACTACTCTGAATGGGCAAAAGTCAATACCAGCTGACAGCTTACAGGGGACCTAAGTGAGTTGTTTAACAACACCAAGTTTGCTGCTAGCCTTGTTGCTTACTTGAGGTGGGTTTAAGTACTGCTTTTTGGCTGTGACATTTCTGCAATAAATTGTTCTCCCGTCTCTGACAAATGATTTAGTGAGTTGGTCTTAGGCAGTTTATAGTGGACAAGTGCCCCTGCTTAGCAAATCACCATGGTAACTGGCATCACTTGATACAGAGGTGCAGACTTGGAAGGAGGTTTTTATTGGAGACCTGGGTATGGTACTTTACCACCTCTAAAGACTGTCTCACAGAGAAGTTCTTAGCCACTTTACCTGAGTAATGTGTGAAAATATTGTCTTTCCTACACTGCGTCTGTGTGACAAAATGGACTGTTTCAGACGTTTGTGTGTCATAATAATTATTTAAATTCTAACTAAATTAAACTATTCCCTTAGATGGAGATTAAAAGTTTCCATTTTTTCCTCAGTATTATATTTATGTATAAATAATATCGTTGTCAGTAGTATGACAGAGGAAAAATCACTGAATGCTTCAATTCTGGTAAATAAATGTTTTAGCAGATATGAAACCTCGATTGGAAGCTGTGGAACTTAGAAAAAATTGTTTTGAAAAAATATTAAATGTCAAAGTTCCTTGCATGGAAATTATTAAGGAAAGTTATAAAACAGCTTACCTGAAAAAAAAAAGATATCTAGGGCTGTATATTTAAGAACGATTTATTTATTATTTTAATTAGTTCCATATTTTAGAAACTGGCTAAGTTTCATTTGGGAATAGATTTCACTAGCCCAGCTAAAATTTCTTGAGCAAATGTAACACCAACTTTGCTAACTCTTGGAGTTGTAGGAATTGTATATCTAAACATATATATTTTTTTTCCTGAGAGCACTTTAGTCTTTTTATGGAAAAGGTTATTCATAGTTGTACACAATATCATGAGATCATATTAGGTGACCCATGAGGTGTATTTCAGCATGACTTTTTACTTGGAGTTTTGTGATTATGTGAAAGTTCTATACAGCTTGCTGTATTGAAAAAAAAAACCTTCATTTAGACAAAAAGAGTTTAAATGCATCATTTGAAAAATATGTATATGATTTTTATTTTGATCCTGGTGTTTCAGAGTCCAACCCGCAATTCACTTGCAAGTAGTGAATTGCTTTCTAAAATAGTATCTGGTATTCCTGCTAGATTATCTCTATGTGTATTACGGCATTGCAGATTAATCATTAATTATTTTCAATTAATTATTTTTTTAAAAAAAACAAGCAACAACTAAAACCAAAAACATGCTATGTTATCCAATCAGTTAGATCATAATTCTATTAGCCACATATTTTTTCTGAACGTGGGAGCAAGTACATCTCACTAATTGTTTATGTCTCCTAAAAGACACACAATAAAAGCTGAATATTCTTTCCGGATGCACTGAAGTTTGTAGCTTCCTTCCCTGTACCAGTACGTGAAATCCTACGCTTTAACGAGCGCACTCTTTCAGCTTGAGACTTGGTGTTATCCAGGCTTTCAGGACTATAATAAAAGTGTCTTTATAACATCCTAGTGATAGTTTTGGATAATCTGGATTTTAAAATAGGAGTGGTGTGAACAAATGGCATCTCTTTTATATATGCTTTGTCTTTCATCTCTATCCACATGCCTCTTTGCTGCACAGCAAGTGTTTGGGCATTTTGGTTTCAAGGTCAACTTAAAAAGGACCACTAGTGACTCAGACTATCAGTATTTTCAGAGATGTGTGTGAACTTATTTATTTTAAACTTGTAAACATTAAAATAAGATTTATGTTGCAACTTATGTACATTCTGGCATTGTATGGAATCTTGCCGGTGTCGAAGCATCTTTGATTACATGATGGCTGGCTAATAAGCTGAATTGTGCAATATTCCCTTGGACTGCACTTACTCACAGAAATCTTCATTTCCTGTATCATAATGTTATTTAAGGTATAAGCAGAATAAGTATAAATAAAGTGCAGTCTAATTGAACTTTCAAAAATACAAGCTCAGGAGATGTGTTGTATAGCAAGAGCTACTCTCCCAGGGTATATAAAATTATATAACTGCTGTATTTGAAGGATATTCTGATAAGTGTAAGAGAATACTGTGCTATATTGACATTCCAGGAAACTCTGCTATCCACATAACCAAACACATAGTGTAACTGTCCTTCCTTGGCTGACTTTGACACAGAAATCCTTAAACAATTGCCGTGTGCCCAAGGGTCACGTGGAGGAAGATGTAGGCTTTGCTCTGTTCTCCTGATTGCACTTGCAGAGGTGACAGGGCAGAAATCTTTATTTAGTCCTTGGCGTTTCATCTAAGATTAGCAACAAAGGTGTCTGTTTTTGTGTGTTCGTTTTTATGGCGGTGCAGTTGCCTGTTGAGAATTGTAATGGTACCACGACCTCATTTCACAGATGTTACTGAACTGCTCTCAGCTGGTATAGATTTGGCCATTGGTCAGCTGGCTAAAAATCAAACTGCCACCCTAGGCAAAGATGAACCATTTCTTCAATTTCCCTAAAGTGCCTGGTTATCAGGAAGGACTTAAAGGCATCTCCTCAGACTGTTTCTGATAGGCTATTTGAATTTAATTTCAATTTAACACAAAATCTTCTTCACACTGACAAAATAATAGGTTCTTGATATTGAGCCTTGCTACCTGGGGAGAAAATTCTGTGTTTCAAGACAGTAGATATTTTACCTAATTGGTTATGTAATCCTACCGACTTTATTTAGGGGAATTGTCCTGTGGAGTTTAGTAGGACAGCAAATAAGTAAAGGAATGCTGCAGATCAAAGCCAATAAGCGAAGTTATAGTTAGCTGCTGCACTGTCTGTGATATTTTTGTATTATGTTTCTTCCTTTTCTGTAGAAGAAAGTGGGCATCATTTTCAGCACTGCACCATTTATCATCTTTGCTGGATCATAGTTTGGGAGAGTGGTCTAGAATGCTGGGTGCTGCCTGTTTCATGAGTATTTTCAAGTAAATACTCTAGGGAGCTAGTCTACCCTCAGGCTTCTCTGACCTCTTAGCTGAATGTGGATTATGTCCCTGTTGAGCAAAGCTATTTTTCTAAGCTGCTTTTCCCTTGACTTGACTGTGTTTTTAAAAGAAATGTTTGAATTTATGAAGTGATTAAAGGATGTTTTGAGAAAATTTGTTATTGATACTGACAGCTTAAATTTATAGTTAATATTGTGTTTTATTGTTCAGTACTTCAACAGGCTGGAAGAAATCCATCTCAGAAGACACTTAATAAATACTGGACTTCACAAACAACTACATTGAATTTTGATGATTTTTGTACTATCTTAAAAAAAGAAAAAGCAGCTACAAAAAATGAACTGCTCAGAGCATTTGGAAAAATAGATAAAGATAATTCTGGATATATTTTGCATGATGAACTTTATAAAATTCTTACAACTGTAAGTATCAATAAAAACTTAATTACCTATTTTTAACCATTAGTAGAGATTTTGGAAATTGGATGATAAAACTCCTTTAAATGTGTAATAGCGTGTTCCCGATCAAAAGGGTCAGTAGCTGATTAATGATTTTCTTTTTTCAGTTCTATGTTGTGAGTTTGAGTTAAACTGTAGACTATGAATGCAGTAAGAAGTCAGTTCATCACTTTATAGAGACCCAAATGAAGAACTTATTAGACGTTCTTGCGTTAGCAACTGGTGCTGTGCAGGGAGGGGAGGACCAGGGTTTGATTTGTTGCAATCCATTATGGATCCAGGACCATATGTCCACATCATGTTTGCCAGCAATAAAGCTATTGGTCCTAGGTATAGCCCGTGAATGATGTGAAGCAGATTGCAGTCGCATATTGCCCTGTCGTTACTAACAGCCATGTGGATGTGCACAGAGGAGATCGCTGCAGGACCTCACGCTGTCTTCCTGAGACACGTACTTACTTAGTGTGCAGGTAGGGCACTCATGATGCTGTTTTGGTGTGTGACTTCAGCCTGAGTTCCAACAAGAGAGAAACAGCTTTGACTTCACACGAATAACTCCAACCACAATACAAGACAAATTCACACCCAACAATAACCCTTACAAAAAACTAAATTGCTAATTTAGATGGATCCACTGCAGGCATCATAGCATAGTTCAAGTGAGTGAGTGAAACAAAATATTATTAAGTATTGATGAAGGCATCATTCATGCTAGGTTTCTTTAAGGCATGGCAAACTTGCATAAACTGCTGCAATTCTTCTATTTGGTATGTGGTAGTATTGGGTGTTGTAGGGTGATTCTAAATTGTGAACGCTGTTCTTGATTAAGAGCTAAAACTGGGTTGTTTATTGCAGAGAGGTGAAAAAATGACTCTGGATGAAGTGAGTGCCATTACTAAACTGGCCGATTTTAACAGCAGTGGCAAACTTGACTATAATAAGGTATGAAAACAGTGATATTATCTGTTCTTGGAGTTACTCGCACAATTCTCTGGACATCTTCAAAACCCGCCGGGATGCGACCGTGTGCCATGTGCTCTGGGTGTCCCTGCTTGAGCAGGGGGGACTAGATGATCTCTAGAAGTCCCTGCCAACATCAAGCATCCTATGATCAAATGCAACAGATAACACCGCCATGTGTTTTTCTTTGTTTTTCTTTCTTTTTCCTTTATGTGCCTGTGTAATGGTGCATACTAGGCAGAGTCAATGTGAAGCCTAGTACAGTGTATGTAGGTAAGAATTGAAGCAATAGCAGAATAAAGATGAGAATTGACGACAAATGTAGCTAATCTGTGAGGACTGTGATGTCTGTAATTCCCTGTGTGGGGGAAATTATTTTACATGTTGAGCATCTAACTTTCAAGATGCAATCTCTTCTCAGTTTTATGTTAATGTAGAAGCATCTCTAAGCAATGACTAAGTTTTAGACTGTAAAAAGCCCACAAAGCTTTGTGCTGTAACTATGGTGTTACTAGAAAAAAAACTACTAAAGTCACAAAAACATACAAAACAGGTTGCAGATGTCTAGAAAGAAGTATAAATAATCTATTTCATTGAAAGTCACATTTCATTCATTATCGTGACTTCCCCGTTGAATCATGGCTCCATTTTACTGTCATTTAAGAATGGTCGCTCTTATTCATGAAAATGGAAGTAATACTGTGCGTTAAGAGAAAATGCATTCCATCTCTTCTATCCTCTGCTTACAATTATAGTGTTTTAATCCTTAAAACTATGAGGAAGAATGTTTTGCTTACCAGATTATTTGTTATTGTCTGAAGTTTTGTGACTTATACGTGAGAACCAGTGAGCAATGCTGCAAGACTGCACTAGAGAAACTGGAAGTTGACAGTCGATTGAAGCGTCAGCAGTTTGGAAGTCAAGTGGAAACTTCCTCTGAAGCAATCACATTGCCAGTATCTAAACCATCACCAAGAGTCTCGAGGAAAACTGATCACAAACTTACACCAGTGAAAGGTATGATTAAGGGGGCTGGAACATCTCTCATATGAAGAAAGACTGAGAGAGTTGGGAAGTAAAAATGTTAGGCTTGTCAGTGATTAAATATTAAATAATTACAGGGGAAGTCAACCTATCTCATGGAAGTTTTTGTCATCCCAATTTTTAGTCTGTGTGCATGTAAATGTAGGGCTTTACAAGAAAAAGCACTAGAAACGATGAAATTATCTGATCGTAACTAAATATCTGTGTTTCAGGGGATAGCAGAATTTCTTCAAGACCCTCATCAGCTCAAACTTGCAAAGCATCTGTTTCTACCACTATCAGCATGAGTGCCAGTCGTAACAGAAGCACAAAGCTAATTGAGCCAAGCATGGTAAAGGTACTGTGTAAGCCAGTCCTACTGAATTATGATGTTTTCTCATAGGCACGTATGTTGTTGCATTTTAAATAAGAAACCATTTTTTTCTGATTTTTATCTTATGCTTTATTAATAGTTTGTCAAAGGCCCGTATACACTACAGAGACATTTCTTGATACATATTAATATTTTTATAAAGTGTTGGTTTTGCTGACATTTAGTTACTGAAAATAATTTTTCAGGTGTGAAGGTTTAATAGAACAAATTGTGGGTTTTTTTATATAAATGAAACCACTGTCGGATAAAACGTTTAATGACTTTTTGAGAAATTTAAAATTGAATAATTTATAAGGTTGGTGAGAACTTTAAATGCTTAAGTAGCTGAAAGATTGTGTATCATAAACCTTCATATGAAAGGTAATTGGAAATAAATAACAGACTCCAAGCATATGCAGTTTGTTGGGCATTAATTAGTAAATATATGCCATAGCCTGCAAATATTGATTTTTATTTAGACTAATATGTTCCATCAGTGTTTTGGTTTAAATATATCACTCATTCAATATAAATTCCTGTGGGAGAAAGACAACAAAGTCACTTTGCTAAGTCAATATTTGTAGAGTGTTAATATTGATCTTTTTCCTTTGTTTTTGCTTTCTTGACTCAACCTTTACTAGTTTTCTTTCAACAGAAAATAATAGCTATAGAAATATAAAACATTAACTGGAAACTGCTAGGATACATTAAAAGTGTGCACCTTGAGACCTCTGTGTAAAAGGGAAAAATGGTTATGACCACATAGTACAACTGCTGTTGGAAAACTGAACTGATTGTTCTCATGAGTTACATTTTTGTTTCAAATAACAACTCTGTATTTGTTATTGAACTCTGAAGTCCTTTATATCTTCAGCATTGCTATACAGTGACATTTGTTCTATATTAAAATTTAAAAACATAATCTCAAAGGATTTTTTTGCAGTCTGTTTAGGTATCTGGACCTCCATGCAATTTAACCTGCAATTTCACCTTGTTCAAACATGAAATGTAGTGTATAAAACCATTCTACAGCTTCCCAGTATTGGATCTGTCTTTCCTTTTACAGGCGAGTAAAGAGCTGATTGAAAATAGCAACTGCAGATATTGATTACTATTGATTAGCATCATACAAAAAAAATTAAAATTAAATCTGTCAATAAATGTAAGTATGTGCAAGTAAAACTGCTATATTTTTTCAACCCTATCTATTAAGGGCCCAATCAAAATTAAAGGCCCAAACCCCATCAAAATCAATCAACAGATATACAGTGGTTTATTTAGGCTGTGGATCAGGATCCAACAGCATGAAAATTCTTTTCATTCATCATATATTCAGAATAAATGATCTCCACAGTTTTTGAGGGATGATAGGAAAACATTGCCCTCATGAATCTGGACCAATGCCAAAGTTGCAGTTCTGATGGAAAAATACATTTGAACTCAAAAAGCTATGAACTTCTAAATTTAAACCCAGAAAACATTAAATATATTCATAGTACAGGACAGCTCTCCCATTTGTTCTCCCTCTTTTTTTTTCTTTTCCCAGTGGAGTTGTATGACATGTTCAAATTCTTGGAAATAAATTTGGAGACAAAACATAGACAACTCTGTAAATGTCAGATGCACAGAAACAACATCCTGACCTGTTGAGCTTCAGGTGTAGTTGACTGATGATTAAGTAAAACAAGGCTAAGAGAATTTTTGAATTTTGGAAAAATATTCTTATTATTATAGGTTTTAATTGAGATTAAAGGGTATCAACAAAACAAGTTCAAGCAGTGTATTGTGTTCTAAAATGCTCTCTCTGCTCTGGGTAACTAAATCATCCTAAACAAATGATCCTTGCTAAGGAATCTCACCCATACAGTGCAAAAGAAAATATCCCAGAGGAGTCTCTTTATTTGAAATTATGCATAGGTGTATGGATAGTTCCCATAATGATCTTTTTAGTAGCATTAGGATACCATATTTAGGCAGTGACTAGCACTGGGAACAGCAACTACCCTCTACCCTTTCTTTAGCATTAACATTTCTAATAAGAATATTTCCCATTATGTTAGCTATTATTTGACAAATGTGTAACTTTTTATTTCACATGCTTTATTATACATTGAAGTAACATACTACATTCAAAACAGAAAATCTTCTTTTGACTTCCAAATTATATACCTTTTGTACTCTGATATTGATAATTTAGAGAATATAGCACCACCTTATGCTCTCTGCAAGAATAACAACTTAGTATGTGATGCCTAAAGCCCTGTTCAACTTCTGCTTCCTGTTGGTCACAGCTTAACAAGGAGTTTGTTCCTTGAGATGTTTTCCCTTCCTATTTGGCTTGTTTGGTGTCCCTGTTAAGAACATCTATCACTTAAGTGAATGCAAAAGTGCAGGAAAATTTTTGTCTTTCATCTGGAATAACACTAGAAAATTGGAAGATGAGCGAATAGGACAAAACTACTTTCCATGGACCATGTAAATCAGGATGACGCATTAAGCTATCAAACCTATTGAAGAATGGAGGCTAAAATAATTGTTGCTGTTCATTTGACATTTTGGACAGGACAGAGTGGTCTTTCCATAGTAATAAAGTACTCAGATACACTTGCACTAGCAAAGTCCTGCTCTTGCTTGACACCTTTAGGTTAGTGACCGCAAAATACCATCAACTGAAGGTGAATGCAGTGCAGTGAAAACTGATCCTTTGAATGGTGTGGAATGAGATGTAGCACTGCTTGAAGACTTGAAATACAGACTGCTGGGCCTTAGAAGAGTTAGTGGTCATCTTCCTTACTAGGAGATACATGCAGCCCCTCTTCCTGCTCACAAGCTTATCTTTAAAGTCTTTGCTAGTTTACCTGTTACACTGGACCCTAAGCAAAGGTACAGGCTCCTGAGCAGAGCTCTCTGCTAAGATTAATCTGAAATCACTCAGGAACAGCATCTTCCATTGTTAGGAAAGTAAGTAATGGATAATAAATGTGGAAGTAAATGGGAGTAGATAATGGCATTAATCAAGGGAAGCAAATTCAAGAATATTTTACTCTCCCCAAGGCATATTTCTGTAATGACTTTGTTTCTCTTTTGCCAAATAATATTTTAAATTGAAAATTCGGGGGAAAAATCAAGCTTGTAGCTGTATCAGTGTCAGTGTGAACTCATGGATTTTCTAGGAACCTTGTTATACACAAATAACGTAATTTACCCTTTCTGTCTTTCATGTGGCTTTGACAGAAGCTGAAAGGCATCCCTGTCTCACAGTGAGGATTTGCACCAGCTTTCGCCAGATTTTGGTTGACCTTGAATAATGACTGTGAATCATGCTCAGTTGTGTCACATTCTTCTGACAGTAATAACAAATGCTGTTAGAAACCAGGGCAGCAAAGTGCAGAGACACCAATGAGCTTTATGGATATGCTTAAATGTTTTACTGAAGTAAAAACTTTCTGGAACTACATCTGAAAAATAACATGCTAAGCAGTTAGTTAATTTGTCAAATGCACTTGTGCTTGTAATTTGTATGAGCAAGTAAATCCGTATTGTTTGAGTTATTCGGTTGTTTTCTTAGCTTGATTGGTCTGATGGGACTAATAAAGCACAAATGAACACATATTTCAGTGGTAAATCACACCAGTTCTGAGAATTTCCAAGTTCAGCTTGGTTCACTGCAATTCAAATTTTGTTTCAGTTATGAGCATTAAGGTAATCTGCATGTTTTCAAGCATTTTCATACATGAAACAATAATACTAACTGGTCTGTAAAACTTGACTAGAAAGAGGACTGTTTTAGAGAATTTTTTAAAAAGATAAGATCCATGCAGTATTTTAAGGTGTAATTTATACAGTATTCATCTAGATTTAGTTTAGATCATCAGATTAATAAGTATAAGGGAAAATCCTTGATCTTGATGAAGGGTCAAGCCAATTTCTAATATTTGCTTGATTTCTAGGAATGGCAATGTGCACAATCCAAAGGATGTTTCTACTTAGAAGATGATGGTGAAATCGTTAGCCACAAATACAGGTTGCATTTACCTCAGAGGTCTGCTGTATGTATTACCATCAAGCCTTTAAACCTTTGTCAGGTAGAAGGTAAGCATATTTGGGTTTGTTTGGAGAATTTCCTTCTTTAAAAAATACTTTTTCTCTCTTAGTGATACATCTCACATACAGGTACACACACAAGCGTGTAGGTGTGCACACGCAGATGTAAACACACACACACAAAAGAAAGTCAGAAAAAAAGTGCTATGAAACTAACTATATATTGACCATACCTGCTGCCACACTAATGCAAAGGCAGAGAACTGTTTTTCCTTAAGTTATCAAAACTGTTATTTGTCACAAAAGCTGGGTTAAAAAAAATCAGCTAGATATTGTCATATTTATCTTTGTGGACAGAGTCCTATTAAAGATACAATTTACTTGTCAAACTGCCTTCTCTGCTTACCCTTTCTGTTCTCACTGCCTGATCAGTGACAGCCAGTTCAGCCCGTTATCTATCTTTTCAAAGTCAGTCAGCCTCTTAGATTGTGCAGTGTGTGTTCCGGACTCGAAGTGTTGTTTATGTGATCATTTTCATGAAGTATTTTAAGATTATGGAGATAATGATTGTATATTTGTTAAGGGTTTCTTATCCAAAATAAAAATGTAAACGCTACTTTCTGTAGCTCTCTGTAAGGTGTAGATGTATTTTATGGAACCAACAGTATAAAACTTGGTGAGTACTGCCTGAGAGATCTTGTACTCTGCACACCAGGTGCTTTTGTGTATACTTAATATGGTAATGTTTTTAATGACAGTGGGGTATCAACACTTGACAATTTTGAATCTTGTCTGAGGGTTTTATACCTTAATTTGCCCATTTTATTTCTTCTTTTAACATTTTTGTCCCTGTGCATCTAATTCGTAACAATAGATGCACTAATCCCTAGCACTGGATGCACCTGAGATTAGTCAACCTTCCTGCTCTTTTTCCCAAGCACAATGAGCTTTGTTTTCCCCAGTACTTTAGTAGGGGGCTTTATTCAGTTGCTCTCTGGAAGATACTTATTCTCCACAAACAGGTTATTTTCTCTTTAATCCTGTGAAACAGGAGCTATTACATCCTAGAGATGCTTTAGAATCATCTGAATTGGCTGTTGAGCCGCAGATGATTCTAACTTGAGGTTAAGAATAAATTTTTTGCTGATTAAATGGGAGGGTGACCAAGAGGACTTCTAATGGGATGGAAAAATCTAATTATAAAGAAGAGTAATAAATAGTAATATTGTACTAATAGTAGAACACAATGAAAATAGCTTCCCTGGCAATCAAAGGCTTACTATTTGAACTGCTAGTAGTAATTGTTATCTGTAAGACAGCCACAGTATGTGCAATATTTTTTTTGATGGATGTAACTAGTAAAGAAAACCTAGTAACGTATAGTAGTTTCTTCTTACATTAACAGGGACAAATGTTATAATAGAAAGATGTCCTTTGGTGTTCAAAGAAAATCAATTTATGCAATTATTAAATATTTGTGATTCTTTTAATGCGTTTTTAGGAAAATCTTGTCAGTGGTTGTCAGTGGATACAGTTTTGTATGTTCTGAAGGAAAATGAAAGCCAAGATAATTTACAGCTCGTGACCTTTACCGAACAACAAAATAAAGAGGTTAAGTATTTTCATTTTATTTCTATAATTAATTATTTTTTATACGTAAATGTTAGTGCTGTATGGTTGAGTTTCCATGTGTTTGGAAGAAATTCACACTGGACCTTTTCAGAGTAGAGAGAAGGAGCATTTGAGTTGTGTATATTCCCCTCCAAAACTAGCAGAACTTCTGCAAATCAGAAGATTTTAACACTGTCTTTGTTATGCCCTCTGGACATAGTGAATTGCAAGCCACATATATGGAAGTTCAATGAAGTCTTTGTGAAGGCTATAGTCTGAAAGGATGCAAATATTGCTGAGTTACTGATTATCAATACAGATACTCTCATACCTCCACCTCTAGAATTTTGGTGGAAGCTCATCTGAATTCCAGTATTATGAAAATTCCAAGGCTACACGTGTGAAAACTTCCTTTAATTTTCTTTCTCTTTGTTGGATATATGGTTTTAAACTTAATTGTGCCTTGAATATTTTTATCCTATTGCAGAAATAAGGGAGGAGAAGTTTCAGCAGTATTTCCTCCTTCCAAGACGCAGGGAACTCAGCTTCCTTCTGAAACCCTAAGTCACTTGTGATTTTTTACATAGAAATTTCTATTGCAAATTGAACTAAGTTTCTAAAATGGGGAGGAAATGAAGAACTTGCTGGATTTTCTTAGCTATCTCTGACTGAATTTCTTTTTTGAGTTAAATAAAAAGATTAAAAAGATAAAGTTATGAATGTGGAAAATGATAGTAGTATCATTGGGCAGTTCCAATAATTATTGTTCTTCTCTCATTTCTGGTCCTATGTGCATTTACAATTGTTTTTGCAAGTAGGAGATTCACTAGGAGATTTGCACTAGGAGATTTTGTGTCTTTAAGATGGCATCACGCAGGATCTTACTATAAACCTGTTTTCTTTAGGGAAAAAAAAACTAGCGTTACCTGTAGTTTCAAGGAATTCATCACTTTGGTATCGCTACTGTTATTAAAAGAAGACATAATTTGAGCAATAACTTAAGAACTTCTCTGTCTTCCTTTAAGAGTAGATGTTTGGATGGAAAGGGGAGCTTGGATCAGGAGTTTATTGGCTACTCCCATTCACAACAGGCTGTAGACTCAAGAAGGTAAAAACTCAAATTACTGGAGAAGCCAAACTGGTGTACAGAGGTGAAGATGGAGAGCTGGCTCTTACCGAAGAGTTGCGGTGAGTCATGTTCCCAAGCAGACATGGTTACTCTTTTGTAAGAGTTGTGCTCTGAGTAACATTGCTCGTAGCTATATGTTTCTAAACTAGCTTTTGTACAGAATGCTCTGTAATACATTGAATAATTATCAACAGTACTGCGAGACAATAGAAGAAATAGACTTATTTTTTCATCTTTTAGAGCAGCTTTATTGGATGTATTTGAAACCATTGATTTGGATGGGAATGGCCTTCTGAGTTTAGAAGAGTACAATTTCTTTGAACTGAGGACTAGTGGTGAGAAATGTGATGAGGAAGCCTGGGCTGTATGTAAGGGTAAGTTTTTTTTGTTGTGCTTGATCCAGCTAACTAGGACTATAAAACTAATTGCAAGTATTTTTTTAGCGCCATACAATGTATGGAGCATAGAAACACTGAGTATATCGTAGCCTATACCAAGAACTTGTCATTACTGTTCTCTTCTTCATGTTTTGCTTTTGTGTTTTATCCTTTTCCAATCCCTTCTCTTTTGCTTCCCTGTGGTTTGCATGCCGCTGATCTTCTGTTGCGAAAGTTCTTATTGCTAATTGCAAAGTCTTAAAAGTTTTGTAGGAGAAAGACACAACTGTATCTATCTAATCATGGATCGTATAGTGAATTTAACTGTAACAGTTTTTCACTGAATCAATTTATTTTCTGCAGATTCAGGTGAAACTGCTTTCATATTTCACAGGGTCTTGAGAAGGACCAGTTAATCAGTGTGTCTACAATACTTTAAAACAAGTACACTTAAGTGCTTATTACAATTGGTTAGATTAGACCTTAGAAAGTATGTATTGCAATCACATTTCTCCAAATGTAAGCATTTTTTTTCATTAGAAATCTGCCTTTTGAAGGTTCATATGCAGTCCGTCAGTTTACCCAAATTGCACTCTATGAAGCTATGAGGTTCTGAGACTTCTGTGAGTGAGCCCAGGAAGCTGAGACAGATAGGACTCTTTCAGCTGTACTTTTTCAGTCTGCAGGTATGTGTCTCATAAACACCACTGAACATCCTGCCAACCTGCAGGAGCAGTGTTGGGCCCCAAGCATCAATTTGGAAGAAAGAAAAGAATTCTGTGGCTTTGCTTTAACCCTGCGAAGGCCTTGAATACACATAGTTGTCTCATAAGGCCACCACAAGTGACTGTAAGGTGCTCTGATCAGAATACAGTCCATGAAAGCTGTGATTTCCAGGCATTGCAGTTAAGCTGGAGTCAGTGGTTAGAATGGAAATTTGGAAGCCCTTGTACGAAAATTAATTGTTTCTATATTAAACATCTTTTCCTGCAGCTCATGTCTGAAGTGGAATATCATCATAGATCAGCCCATATTATCTGTTAACTATAATTCTTTCATAGGCTATGATACATTGCTTAATTGAGGCCAAAACACTAGAAAATTTTTAAGTCCTGTCAAATATTTCTCCCCGGAACACTGTAAGACACTGTAAGACATTGGAGATTTTGCTGAATAATGGAAAAAATATGCAAGAAGTACTTTCCTGTAAATCAGTTTCTCTTCTTCTTCATCCTTGTACATGCTATTCTACACTTTACATATCTGTGCATGACTCTGTGCACTGGTGGCAATAAGAGTAGGAGAGGGGTGTGTGTGTGTGAAGTGTGCAAGAGAGGAAAGAAGAGAATATGGTGAATGTATTGCCAGGTCATTAATCAGTTGAAGGGTTGACACAAATATCATAAATCTTGACACCAGAGTTCAAGCCGTTTATAATAGCATAGTACCATTAGATAGATTTATTAAATTGGTAATCCCTTTTTAATAATATATAGTAAAGATTTAGCATTGTTATGAAGATGAGAAAACCATTTTTCAGAATCTCTGACACAAGAACATTTCAATTATGTGTTTGCTGACATTAAAGTGGTCAATCTGCCATATTCAATCAAGAGAAAGATGTTAAGATTATTGGCACTTTATTTCTTTTTAGGAACTAAGTAAATCATTTCTGTACAAAAGATCCAAGCACTAAGGGTGCTGCCCCCCATCAGACTTTCATTTCCTCTTCCTGAGGAAATCCCCATTCCCCAAATCTCAACCACAGCAGATACTGCTGGTGGAAAGAAAAAAGAACAACAACAAAAAAATCTTTGCCCACTTTTTGGTGTTACTAGGGATAAGCAGTCTCTGGTTGTTCTCTAAAATCCACAGGAAAGAGCACATGGCTTGCCAAGGGCACTCTACCACTTACAGTTTGGAGAGCTTGAGGCTGGAAGGTGGCCCCATCTCGTAAACCTCTAAACCTTGTTGGCATAAAAGGAGTTTGGCTTAGGGCAGATAAGGGGAGTTTGCAAAGAGAACAGACCTTTAACTGCTACTTTACATTTCTTTTTAAACAGAGAATTTTGACATGAAGAAGAATGAACTAACAAGACAGGGATTTATGGATCTGAATCTCATGGAAGCCAATGACCGTGAAGGGGATCCTAGTGACCTTTGGGTCACTTTATTGTCGCTGGGCTACAATAAAGCATTAGAAATGATAGAGGTATGAAAGCTGTGTAGCAAAAATAAATATAGCTTCACATATAGCTTGCTGCCCCTTTTAATTGCAGCATTGCTTTGGTCCTTCATAAATGGATTTCAGTAGGCTGATGACCCAGTTCAAATACTGCTACTACATATGACTGCCAGGCCTGGCATTTCATTTCTTAGGCTAGCACTATCATTTTTCAGAGAGAGAGTTTGACTTTTGCCTTACAAAGAAAGCCAATATTTTGCAGGGTTGCAAAGGAAAGAATCTTAGGTTAACGTTACGTGTGTGCGTTGTGGGTGAGAGGTGACAAGAAGTGATGGTAAAATCTGACCTGTCAGCAAACCTGCAAAATGCAGAACATGCTCTGTCCAGGTTTGTTTAAAAGAATCATTTTTGTGACCTAAGCCACAAGGGAAGCCAATGATCATTGTATGACAAAAAATTATCCCACAATGCAAAGTTCATGATTTTCAGATGTGGCAATTTCTGTTGATCCTCATGAACATTTTCAAGACCAGATTTTAATGAGAGTTTTGGGTTGCAAAATGTTTATTCTGTAGGGCCAGAGGTTATTTCTGTGATGTTTCTGTGTGCCTATAGTATTCTTTTTTACAGAAATAGTATCAGTGTTAGTGTTAGTTTTCATGATATTAGTTTGCAAGCCCATCACAGAATTTCCAGAGGATATTTTTAACAACAAGAAAGAAAAAAAGTAAAATTAATAAAAACTTTAAAAAATCTATTTATTAAATATACAGACAAAATAATTATTTAAATTTATTTCCAAGAAAAACTGATTTATTGGTGTTATTTATCAGTCTGATTTTATTATTTTTTTAACTAAAGCAATTTGGGACTATGTAGTTGTATAATCACCATATAAAAAGATATGTGCCTACAACAAATATATACAGACCCAAAAATACTTGGTTAGTGGTGGGGAGACTTCAGCTGGCTTCTCAGGGAAAAATCTTGATCATAGCCAAGAATTTCTTAAGTGCTTTCCTCTTCCTTTCCTGTGAGCATGGTTAGCTGGGCAGCTATAGAACTGTCTTTCTCCATTTCAAACGTAAGAGGGAGCTATCCTCTAAGAAAGAGGGTTTTGTCAGGTCTTTATTACATCATTTACAAATTCCTTACAGGTATTTTCTGCCTTGTAGTAGCTTTGGTTTATGGCTATAGTCTTTGCTTTCCAACGACAAATACAGCTTCCTTTTGTGCTTTCTTCATTAATCTAAAATTTTTATCTTCTTAACAACCTTTTAATTCCTGTATTTCAAAAGATTCAGACTTGATATTTCAGGAGCGTTAAGCCTAATAAATTAAGGATACAACTGAAAAAGTGTAACCCTAGTGCATTCCAACAGCCATTTGAAGGGAACAGAGATTCTCTGAATGAGCGTAAGAACACGCAGCCTCCTTGTCACACATACTAGTGCTAGCCAAGAAATTGGAAATTGTAATGCAAGACAATAGGTATCTTAAATCTTTGTGAAGCAGCACAATTAGCAGGAGCTTGGCGAGTGAAAGAGACAGGTTTATATCAGATGCTGAAATACATTCATATTTCACCCTAATTCCTGTATGTTTTCTTGTCCAGAGAAGGTTTGTCATGTTAGAGTGGAACGCACCAAGCTGCACATCAAGCATCCTGTGACTGTCAGGAATATCACTGATTTGTCTCAATGTCTGGTCTGTTTTTAAAAATAGCCACAGCTTTCAGTCTTTCAGTTTTTGAATATTTAATATTCAGTGACATACACTTGGATAACTCTATTCCAGAGCATCTATCAAAATATTTAGGAGACGGGTATAAAAATCTGCATAGAAGAATCAAGAAAAAAAGTGGCAATAACGAAACCTTGTTTTCTCTGTTGCAGGCATGCCCCTTTGTCATTGATATCTATGCAGAAAAATGCAAACCCAGGATTAAAGCCATATTCCTAGAGGCAGGTGGCTGGCAACTCAACAGGGCCATTTGCAAGTCTGTTGTCAATAAAGGAGAGGCCAAAGTAATGGATGGTTGTGAAAATGTAATTGTTTATACCTACAGAATGGACATGCGAATCACTTCTGTTATTGAAAATAAGGTATTGGATCATGTTCCTCAAACATACTTCGTATTAATATTTATAATTGTTATGCTCTCCTTTCACTTTTGAGAGTTATGTACCAAGTTTCGTTACCTAGCTTATTTAGAAAAAAAAAATCACACCTCTGAAAATAAAAACCATAGACTTCAAAAGAGACTGGATCAGTTTTCTTGGAAGAGCTTACTATAAGGAAGCAAGAAATTTTTCATAGCATATAGAAGTCGAATGTTAGTTTTTCTTTACGAGAATGGTGAAAATTTGGAATGATTGTAATGATTGTAAACATAATGTATTTGTAATAACAGAATATAAATACTAAAACAGGAAATACAATTACAGAAAGAACAAAAACTACAATATTTTATTATTCAATATTTTCTATGTTTGTAGGAAAGTAAAAGAACACCGTGTGCACAGACAGTGTTTTAGGTAGATGATGTGTTAATTTACTAGTCTTACAGGTCTACCTAATTATTAATCAAAGATAATGAATGTAAACCAAGCAAAGGTGGTTAATTAGATGCCATCAGAGACTTTTAAACCTTTTTGCCTAGATCCTAATGAATGTTCCATTCATTCTCTGTTTCATTTATGTCAGGAACACTAAATGAGTACAGCTTAGTAAGATGCTAAACTGAAGGTGTTTAAAATCCTACAGGCACAGTACAAGAAGTGTGTTTTTAAATGAACAAACATGCAAAACGGGTGGATTGGTGGACTAATATTAGGCTGGAATGCCAAGGCTCCTTGGAACCATAGCTTTAGATCTGCACTTCGCCCTTTAGGGGAGATGCACTAGAGTTATTTATATGTTTGGGTATATGTCAGAGAAGGAGACGGGCTCTGTATGGAGACAACTGGGTGCTGTCTGATTAAAATCCCTGACCACTGCCATTTACACTACTTGGGCTTTGTAAATAGCTGTGCTCTCTACTGAGGCAAATAGTTGCCCTTTCCTGAAAATCCAATCAGAATTTTTAGGCTGGTGATCTTTTTGTATGGTAAATGTCTAATAAAAAGGCAATTTTATGCATCTGTCTTCCTCTAAGCTTCCCACGGTGCAGCTTGCTTGCTGCAAGCACAAGAAGCAGCATTAGTTCTTGTGCAGTAGATTTTAATGGAAATAATTTTCTTGGTTAATTCTGTAATAAATCTAAGGAAATGCAGCAGTTGCTGAGAGATTCTGGTCTGTTCTTGTGCATGTATTTAGTCAGTGGGTAGAGAAAGGTGTCTGTCTCTCCCAGGTGAGGGTGGGAGCTGGGAGATGATAAGAATGTGTGCATAGAGCCTCCAATTTCTCAGAAAATAAGTAGAACTGAGCCTTTGTGCCCCCCCAAAAAAGTTTAGGAGTCATTTCCTATCAGCCAAAGCAAGATGCTGCTATAATACACCCTCTGTGCAAGGTGAAACCCTCAGTGACCTTGCTCCTCTTGCTGTATCTTCCTGCCCAGATAATTCTTTTGTTTGCCTTTACCTCATTAAGTGTCTTCCTGCCTAGATAATTCTTTTGTTTGCCTTTACCTCACTGCTGTATGGGAATGAGGACTTCACCAAACTGATGCCAATGCACAGGACATGATTAATGAAACATTTAATGCTAGAGTGTGTTTACATTTTTACAACCAACAATATTTCAACAATCATTATATTTACACTGCTGTCCAGAAATCCTTCCTGTTCTGAGCAGGAGAAATAGCTTTTTTCTGCCACTCCTTATCATTCTAGTAGTAGCTTCTGTTGCTATATGAGGCTGACTATGTAAAAGAGCTGTGTTTCTATTCCATTTCACAATAAAGGGCAGAGATTGTTGGATAGCACCGTCTAAGAATCACTAACATTTCCGAGTGTGGCAGTAGAACTGAGTAACTATGGTCATTTATTTGTGCAAGGCAACTGAATGTGAAGGGAGGTCAGACTGCTTACATTAGACACTTAGATTCATTTGGGGGAGGGTTTGGTTGACCCCCTGCAAGTGAGAACTTAAGAATGTATGATAAAAGTTTCTGAGGAAATGGCCTTTTGGTAGAGGGATCATATTTTGGAAAATAAGAATGGCCTTACAAGGTCAGATAAAAGATGCATGCAGCCTCAGTATCCTTCCTCCAGAAATAGCCAGTAAGAGATGTTAAGAGCACAAATCATGGCCAAACACTCGGTGATACTTCTCAAGATTGCTGTCCAAGCCCTTGGCACTTGCAGCTCAAAAAGTTGCACCTTCAGAAGTGCTTAAATTATTTCAAGTCTTATATGGCTTGAGAATGGGTTCGGGCCTGATGATGGCAACGAGCAAAATCACAGCAAGTAGATGGAATGTGGAACTGTTATACAAAGAGTAACCACTTGGCCATTAAGACTAATGCGATGCCCATGTTTTTTTTTCACCTGCAGTCTGAAAGCAAAGTGATTATTCATGTCAATAATGAGCACAGTAAGAACTGTCTAAGTAATAGAGGACTCGCCGTTTTTGCTATTGAAGTGGCACCAAAATCCATGATGGTAAGATTTTTATTGTGTAAGTAATCCGAAATCTAAGCAAAAAAAAAAAAAAAAAAGACATTTTTACAGTTCTCTTTTACAAGTCTTTTATCAAAATAATGAGAATGTGGAAAGTGGAGAAGTCTATCTTCATCACCTGCACAGTTAAGACGTACGTCTTGATATTTCAAAACTGAACATGTACCTGACGTATCAATGTCTCATGCAGATAGCTGTAAAAGTGCTCACTATCGCTGTTCAGTTTTTAATGCATGTGTCTGTTTCAGTTGTCCATTCAATTTATGTATCATTTATTCATATTTTTAATTTTTTTTAACTTAAGTTTTAACCTGATGAATAGATGGCTGTGAGGAACAGGCCAAGTGCGTGCTAGTCTTGAACAAAAATATATATGTTGAACTGCCTAGGCATAGTGTGGTTTACAGAGAGCGATTTTTTTGAAACTTAACTTAGGGAACAAGTTTAGCCATGAGGCAGTTTGAGATCCAGATCCCTGTTGCAGAGATGGACAGGTTTTAGTGAGAAATCTAAATGAGGTTCTACAGTAAAAAATTACATTGAAATTGCCTTACAAATACAGATGATACTCTTCTTCATTTATGAAGAAAATCCTGTTTTTATTATTATAAAAGTAAGATCTCTGCCTTTAAAAGAAAAGACAAAGTATTTTGAATTTCACAGGTTTCCAAACTCCTGCTCTGAGGTGGATTCACTCAGATCCATTCTGAACAGATACAGTCCTATTCTAATATTGCTGCCAACACTTTAGATAACTAAAGTCAGACCCCATAAAGCATTTTATTAATTTTAATTTCTTCTTCATTCAGTGTGAATTGTAAGCTCGGGGTCTCTTACGGATTTTTTTTGCTGTAATGCAGTTAGATTTCATACTAAGTATTGAATACTAGATGCTGAATCATCAGCATCATAGATGATGAATGTTCATTTTTATTTTAGTGCTAGAAGTACTAAAACAACTAATTTTACCTAAGTAGCACTTAAAGTAACATCCAATAAAATATTTCACTAACATTTTCTCTTTTTTATTCAGGTTTCTCAACATGTGATGCCGCTGAATGACCAGGAAGAATGGCTTTATAATTGTGTGCATTCCCTCTTACGTTAAACACTCAAGATAAAAAGCTATATTTTGGTAGCATTCAAACTAAACCAGCATTTCTTTTTCTCAAAAGCTGGCACAAATTGATGTTTTACTCCCAGAGTTTCATTTGTTAAAGCTAGGGAATCGCATATCTACTTATTTATTTCTGATATCACGCTTCTGCTAACAGCTTGTAGGAAACTGCAAGTTCCATTGTTTGGCTGTCTTAACAGCTTAAGGGAATTAGAAATGTCAAAGCTTTCACTTATCAACAGCTAAAATGGTGAAAATATATCTCCCTTTAGCCTATAGAAGAAATCATGAAAACATAAACTGCAGAAAGACGTGGGAGGACAAATTCCCTGTGTGCATGACAAACAAATGTATACATGTACATATTTTATACGGGACGAGTCACGTTTTGAATATCTTCCAAAGGAACCTCTTTCTCCATTCTCCTGCAGAGCTTTAGCTGGTCATGTGCATTATGTGGTCAGGAATTTACACACAAAGGTCTGCAGATGATCGTTTCTCCAACTCCCCTGGCAGTTCTTCCTACTTAACCTTGAAGCACACTGGAGAGCAAGTGGCATCTCCTGCAATGTCCTAGCTCTGTTTTAGACCTATCATTGACAGAAGCAGAGCATATGCCATTTCAGCTGTTTTATTTTTTTCCTTAATTTATATAAGGCTTTTGTCAAAACCGTTTTTTTATTTTTTTCCACAGTGTGAAGATGTATCCCCTAAATTCTGTTACTGCCACAGGGTTACTTGTTTGTTTTTTTTTTTAATTATCATTCTTCCCACTGCTTTCCTTCACAATACATCCTAAATTTTGCAACCGACATTACTTTTAATTTATCGGATATCCAGTTAGCTTCCTTCAGTGCTTTCTCTTTTCAGCAGTGTGACCAGCTCTCAGTGTTGTGTTGCTTCCTACTTTCCTGCCTTCAGGGGAAATAGTTGTGATTTCCCCAAAACACATTTCTTATTCTCTGCCTCATCCTCTTGTTGGTCGGCTTTCATTGTGTGTTTCACATTATTGCCTTCATGCTGCTGCTGTTTTTTTCTCCCTTTTTTTTTCTTTTCTTTTTCTACCATATGGCATTCAATCAAATACTTCTTTGACATCTGAACCTTAACCTTTTGGGTTGTGTTTTCTGTAATCAAGATGATAGAAGTTTGAGGGACTGGTCCTTGCTTTCCTGCATGTTTTGACATGCCAACAGTTAACATTGTCATCATAGAGAAAAATCACAATAACTGGACTTTTTTTTATATTATATGACTTTAAAATGTTAAGACTTTAAAAGTTTAACACTTTATATATTTGGGATGAGAGAGGCAGGCATTCTGGGCTTGCTGAGTGTGTCCATGGAGAAAATTTTATGCCATAAATATTGCCGAATATGTCATTAGAAATG
This sequence comes from Tinamus guttatus, assembly GCF_000705375.1. The sequence goes on from NW_010588004.1 coordinate 149,209, forward strand.
AAAACTACAGTACTTGCCAGAAGCTAAATTATTGCTGCCAAAAGGCTGCAACACCAGTTACTTCACTCTCTTAGTATTTGTTTCTAGAGTAGTGCTCATGGAATTATTGAAAACAGCCCTGTCTTCTGGGTGGGAGTAAAACTGATGTTTAAGCAAGCTCTGGAGAAATAAATTTATTAGTTTTATTATTATAAAATGTATTAGTCTTTTCATCACTATAATCAGAAATTGAACTTGTCTTACACTAAACTGAAGTTTGACTTCAAAATCCGCATTTAAATATATAAAAAAATAGAAGACAGATATTTGAAAATATTGAGCATGAACACTGAGAGGAAATTTGTTTTCTCAAATGAATCTTTTGGGTTACTAGCTTAGCACGTCTGTGGCTCTGACCTGGGGAATATAGAGAGGCAGGTTCTTGATTTTATTTTACCACTTGATAAGGATTTTTTTCTTTTTCTGAATGCACTTTTTAAAAATTTGATTTGGTAGATACTCGTTTTGCATTGTTCTGAACAATTAACCACTGTTTTATATGCCTTTGTGTAAGATGAAGTCCGGGCTTTCAAGTGTGATACGGAAATAACATTGTTGGAAGAAGACGAAAGCCTTTGGGCGGATTCCTGACTCTGAACAGAAGTAAACTGTTTCCAGAGCAGCTGCAATAAGGGAGTTGAAGCCCACCCAGTACAAACTGCAGCAGAAACGAAGAGATTTGAGTGCTCAACCTCCTAAAGCTTTTCCAGTTCCTCTAAATGTCTCTTACCATAAAAAATGATGACCCTGGTCAGCGGATGCTTAAAAAACGTCTGCGTTTAAAATAGACAGCAAGGGTAGCAAGTAGTCTTGACAGGCTATATTTATCTGCCAGCAACTCCTCTGGCCTCTACTGTCACTGAGCTGTAACCCAATACTGGGCAAGTAAATGTCACTTAGAAAAGGAGAGTGTGGCCAGAGGCCCACAGTGATTTACAGAGCAGGAACCCAGGCCCGCGCTGCTCTAACGGGTGACCTGCTGCTTTTTCCTTGGCCAGGACAGCAGATAATACCGGTTTTGGGTATTTTTGTTGTTATTTTTTTTTCCAGAATTGTCTAAAAAAAAAAAAGTGAAACTGTGTATTAGCCAAGTCCACAAGCATTTGGTAATTTCTAGCCAAAAAGTTAACACATTTGCAAACCGCAGCGTAGCAACGAAACACTGCCTCAGGGCAGCATTCGTGCTGGGAGGCTGCATCCTGGTTTCCTGGTTTCATCTCTAGGAAAGAACTGGGAAATAACAAGACACATCCAGGAGTACAAAGGGAATGAACGCTCCATTATTTGTACTTCCTTTTGGTTATAAAATCTACCTTGGGAGACATGTCAGGATTTTTTTTTTAGGAAAAGAAAGCTTAAAACGGAGAGCAGACTTAGCTGCGTACCGTGACCTCGGAATAGACTCGGTTTGGCCGCAGTTGGGTGCTCAAGGAGAAGGGGTAGCTTCTGGCCCTGCCATCCATTCCTAAGTCTTAACCTAAGCTCCCGCCTGTGCGAGGGCCTTAACAAAACACCTTCAGAATAATAAGTAATAATAAATAAATAAAATGGAGTTTCAGAGTTGTGCAACGCCCAAAGCAGCAGTGACTCAGGACAACTACTGGCATTAGGGCCCTTAAGGTCTTTCCTGTGTACCTTGCGTTTATTTTTCCACTGTTCCAGCAGGTGAAAAAGAGTTTTTCCAAAAAAGAAAAAAAAAAAGCACTGATATTTTGGGATTGCTGTTTAGATGCTTTGGGATTGCTGTTTATTTGCTCCGTTCGTCATCTTTCCGTGTTTGTTTTCCTTGGCCGCAGGACACCTCGGCGAGGCACCCGGGGCGGCGGGAGCGGCGGCGCCCGCGCTGCGCCTTTAAGGGGCGGCGCGGCGGGGCGGG
>NW_010588004.1:151267-165295 GCF_000705375.1 Tinamus guttatus
CGGCCGCTTCTACATGAAGGACGCCGTGCGCCTCATCGTGCGCATCGCCGCCGCCAACGGGGTACGTGGCAAGGAGGGAAAACGGGAAAAAAAGGAGGAGGAAAAGCGGAAAAACAGCAGTGGGAGAGAGGAAAAGTTGCCATGCTGAATTGGATTGATTAGCTTTGCCCACTAGGCTGTGCTGTGATTGATTGGCCTTACTTATTAATTTTGATTTTTGGAGGGGGCTGTGCTTTCTTCCAGGTGTCTCCGGTCTGCCCGTGCCCACCCGCATCCGTGCGGCAGGAGCCCTGGAGCGCTGCCCGCACCGGGGTTTGGTCCCAGCGGGTTCGGAGGGCTCTGGAGCAGGAAAGGTCTCCCGGGAAGGAGGAGGGAATAGGTGGAGATGTGGCTTAAGAGTCAAGGCAGGGTGTGAAGTGACAAGTTTCACTTTAATAATTCTTGATTTTAAAAAAGCAAGGTGGTCACAGCCTGGGATGAAGCATTAGGCTTTTTCAAGCAAAAATTACAGCAACCTTGTGCCTTATTTCCTGATCCAGGTTCTCTACGTCTCCTTTTGTAGCAGAATAGACAGTAGTGAAATGGACTTATTAATAATTTTCTGTGTATCTACTTTCCACTTTCTGAAGGCTTAAGAGTATTCTTGCTTCATATTTTTTCTCTGTAACTCCTAGTTCCCCGGTAGCTACCACAGGGCAGTTGAGTAAGAGCCCATGAAATACCTGTTTCCTCGTGATAAATGTGGAGTAACTGGTGGTTGCCTGCCCTGCAAAGGGAGGACTCGACTAACGTCCTTCACCTTCAAGAAAGTGTATACCTGGGACGGGGAGCACGTGGTAACTTGTTCCCAGAGCCCTGGGTTTGCCCAATACTGAAATTCTTGTGCAGTTTTCAGATCCCAGCAGCCAGATCTTGGAGAAATACGTGGTTATCTCACACAGGGAAACCTCAGGAAGAGGCTGCACTGCCCTTTGACTGCCTAAAGTGACCTGGAGGGCTGTTAGGTCTGCAGAGTTGTGAGAGTGTGTGTGGTGGGAACTGGTGTATAGGAATAGTAGGAATGGGGTAACGCTGAAAACAAGAACTAAAGAGCACAGGTAAATAGAAGTATGTTTTGGCTACAGGCTTTTGAACATAGCTTTTCTGATTGATTTTGGTAACCAAGATGTGCCATATCAGGATGTATTTCATCATCTAACCTCAGCCTGCCCGTGGCAAAGCAGTGCAGGGAAAAGCACGTTTCTGGTCACAGGGAGTAAAAAGCGATCGCTTTAACGCTTTTAAATTGCACGTCTTGAGACCTGATTAAATGATCTTCACACAAGCTGCAGTTTATGATCGTTAGTTTTACAAAGTAAGAGGTAAGGATGCTGGAGTGAGTCTTTTCTTGTCTCCATCTGGAATGGTTAATGGTTAGTACATACCTAACTGGTGTTTGACTGAGCAACAACTCCATTTGTGGTTATATGATTAAGAAATGTTCATTCTATTTATAAGTTTTCAGACATTCAAGTAAACAAAAATAGACTTTGTTGGTTTTGCTGTGTTCATTTGGCATCCAGTTTAGTTTACCTGTTTGTTTTGGTCTGCAGTGCCAGGTTTCCTTTATGGCATTCCCACATTGTTAGGGAATCTGCCTCCTTAATTACATGAATGAAAATTAAAATGCTCCAGTCATCACCTGTCTGAGTAGAACAGTGTCTGTGTAATAACTTAAATCAAAAAGGCACAAAAATAACAAGTTAAAGCTGTAGATCTAAAAATGGTCATGCAGGTAGTACTGTGCTGTTTCGCCAGGACTGTCACCTGCTGCCTGGTGCTTTCTGTTGCATGCTTGACAAATTTACCCTGTCCCTGGTTCCTGTTCATGTAAAAAGATTTCAAAGTGCTGCAAAGTGTTGCTTGTAGGTGTTTGGAATGCCAGGCAGTGCTTTGCATGTTAAGTGCTAGCCTGGTTTTGTTTTACTGCTGCAGGACAAACTGCTTCTGTTAGAAATACTGCTCTCTGCCCTAGAAAGTTTAGTTTCCTGGCTTGGCAGGTGCTAGGCTTTTCCTCCTCAGTCATCCAAGGAAACCAAGTATTTAAATTCTATTGTGCCTGGCTGAGATCTGCTCCGTGCTGACCGATGGGCAGCCACCGGCGTGTTTGTGCTGCTCACCCGTAACTTGGCTTCTTGTTTTCCTTGCCTAGTTTGTAAGAAACCTGTTCCCAATGGCTCTCCTGCCCATTCCTCGTTCTGCAGATCTGAAGTCAGCCGTAGGCCTGTGGGCTTAGAGGCGGTCACTTATTTAGTGATGTGGAGTAAGTCCGTACATACAGCGAGCGAGCCGGCAGCGTGCCCGCGCTGTGTACCCTGCATTACGTTATGGTGGGTTTTAGAGGGCAGTCACACATACAGCAGGACCTGGAGGCCGTGTTTGCACTGGCCTTCCTTCTTGTCTGTCAAGATAATTGGCTTGTATCAGTTAAGGGCATTACAATGTCCTGTCTTGAGAATTTTAAGCTCTGTGATAAGGAAACCTTAGCTCAAGCAGGATGAACTAAGGTGCTTTGCAGTTGAAGGATGTCAGTAAGATACAGGTGCAAGAGGATGCTTAGGCATGAATAATCAAATATGAATATAATATGTATACTTACAATCATCATATAAGCTGCAGAATAATATACTGAGCAGCAGACCTGCAGAAGGAGGTATGAGGACTGGCACAGACCACAAAGATTGTTGGCATATCATACTGTGGTCTGGAAATAAACTATGTCGTTTTGAGATTTTTGAATAGGGTGATAAAGGAAGCCCAGAAACCTGTCTGAAAGGCAAGACGTGCCTGTTTTGAGCTACTGCTCCTCAGAGCACGTGTCTGCTTGGGGAAGGCTCCAGCACTAGGCAACAAGCATGACCAGAGGTCAAGAAAAGCAGCCCAAAGAGGAAAGACTGAAAGACTTTGCTCAGCTCAGAGGTGAGGAAACATGTTGGCAGTCTGCAAACGTCTGCAGAGGTGCTGCAGGGAGTATGGCAGCAAATTGTTCTGTGGTCCACTGGGGTTAGGGCGAGAATTAAAATTGCAACAGCTGAGGTTTAGGTTAGGCATGAGGAAGTATTTAGAAAGCACGAGGCTAATGGAAGGAGCACGTTGCGTGGGGAGGTCATGGAATCTCTCCTGGGAGAACTTCTGGCGGGAATGGTTTGGGGAGAGCTGTCTGCCTCAGGACAGGGACTAGCCGAGCTCTCCAAATCCTTTTCCCACTACTGAACTGTCCCTGCTGCTCATCCCTAGGCCTGCAGAGCAGGCTGCCCTGGCGCGGCCCAGGTTTGTGAGGAAGGATTTGCCATGTGTTTCTGCCTTTCCGTGCAGACACCTCCCATGAGGCCGTCGCGCTGCGCTGATCAGCTTGCAGCCTTCCTCCGTGCCCAGGAGAGAGGCAGCAGTTTGGCTCTGTGCATCTCTGGCCACAGCTACTCGCTCCTTTGCCCACCTCGTTTGCCCTGGCACATCACTCCCCTCCACGAGGCTGAGTCTTTCTTTTCCAGTTATTTTTTTCTTGGCACGAGGTGCTGCTTTCTTTGAGGATCCAGGGACAGGGAGCATCTCCAAGAAATCCCAGCCCATTCATGCGTTTGATGCTCTTTGTGCCCTTGTTCCTCAGCAGTCCCTGCCTCTTTCCCCTGCAGGTCCCTAAATATGAGCAGGAGGAGGCCTGGAGGCCGAGGAGAACCTCCTCCCCCACAGCTCACGTCCTCTCCAGCCTGGCAGGATCCCTTGGGATCGCTTCACTTGGAGCAACCCATCCAGAGTCCCTGTCCCCTTGCCCTGTGCGCAGGGAGGGCAGCAAATGTCAGGCAGCCTGTGTAACCGTGCGGGGCCAGGAGTGCTTTGCAAGGCTGACCTTTAAGCAGAGCGTGTGTCTCGGCCGGCTCGCTGACCTCCGCGTCGCCGGCCGCCCCTGCAGCCCGGCCCTTGCCAGGGGCCAGCAGCGGCCCCGCGCGTCGGCCTTCCCCGCGCAGCCCTGCGGGGCCTCGCTCCCCAGGCCCTTTGCACCGCCCGCATGGCCACTCTCTTGCTTCTCACTGGGGTGCAACGTATTTACATTGCAGAGCATTTATGGAGCAATGTGCCTTTGCTCTCAAGCGACTCGTGCGCACGTGGGTGCGTCTGTGAGCACCTGTGCCAGGAAGACGGTGCCAAATGTCTTGCCCACCTGGAAGTTGTGCAGCAACTTCAGAAACCACATTTTGTAGTGAATCCTTACAGCAATGAGAGAGCCGCACTCCCTGTGGAGCTTTAGAGCTGGTGTTGGGTCTGGCCATTTAATCTGGCTCTGTTTGTCCTGGCATTGCCAGGTGTCACGCAGGCAGCAGCAGGCTCCTGTACCAGGCCTGTGGGCAGGCAGAAAGCGCGTGGTTCTGCAGCTCACCCGCACGCCTGTGCAGGGCTGCTGGCACCCTCCAATGGTCACTGCATGAGCTGCACTGCTTGCCTCGTGTTTTCCTTTGGTTAGGCATAAGAGGAATGGGATTTCTGTCTCAAAGGTCATAAGTGTAAAATTCCTGATTGGACCTCACTTGCTCCTTTGGCTTTTGTGCACTTTAACTTCTGGACTAATCACTGAAAAAGGGGCACAAGGAGATAACGCCTACTGTGAAGGGGTTGCTGTCTGAAAAGTTCCTAGGGTGCAGGAAGAGAAAGTTTGCAACAAATTGCAGGTGCATAGTGGGTGCCTTGGCTTCCTCTGCCCACCTAGGGAGGACAGAGAAATGCAAGAAATGAGAGCAGGAGGCAAGGGCAGGGGAGGAATTGCGTTCTCTGTAATATTTTACTACAGTATTTTACTCATGTTTAAGTCTTCTTGAAATAACCCCTTGTTTCTCTTTTTATCATTAACCAAAGTCAATAGTCAGGAGGCGAAAGTTCGTAGTTTTGACTCTGCTCCTGCATTTCTAAAGCGCATGACAGTAAGTGGGGACCGCAGCCAGAGTGGCTGTGTCTGCCTGCAGCGGCTGGGTGGTTGGAGAGACCGAGGTGGTCTCGAGAGGAAAGAGAGGGAACTTGGAATCTGTGGGTAAGAGGATTTTTTTAATGTGTAAGAAGCTGTCAGAAGGAAGAGGATGATCAATGTTTTCTGTGTCAGCTCAGTAGGATTTAAACCACAGCAAGGAAGATTTAGGGCCAGTTGTAGGAAAATGCTTGTAAGCATAAGGCTGATTATGCTCTGGCACAGGTAGGTGGAGAAAGAGATTTCAAGAGCAGTTCAAGTAGCCTTTTTGAAGCACGTCCTGGCTATACTGGATCCTGTGTGAGTTTTGGGGAGGGGGTAGATGACCTACTGAATGCCCCCAAATCCTGTATGTGATGTGTCACATCAGCAGAAGGAATCCTCAGCCTCATCATCTGCCTGCGATCGCATGCCAGTTTCCATCCCACGTCATCGCCAGCCCCATGTTTGTCCTGGTTGTGCGCTGTGGGTGACTTACTTAGCTTATCTGGAATTGTGATGCCCGTTTGCCAGGAAAATCTGGGAAGGAGGCAAGACGAGGAGACGAGGCTGCTGGATGCACTAATCGTGTCCCTTTGCTGGATGTGTGTGACCTCCTTGCTAGATTTTATATTTTATTGCTATGACTTATTTCTTTATATACACTAAGCAAGGGAATGATGAGCAATTCTTTAGCTCAATGTAGCCTGGTCCCTCTGTCCAGCACCTGCGCAGTTCATCCCAGGCACAAATCCCTGAGCTCACACAGCCCTTCTCCGTGGAGCCAATTCCTTGTGCGTCTCTCCACGCATCAGCAGGAGCCAGCAGGCGCCTGCGCCCCCCTCCTTGTCACTTAATGCCGCGACATTTCACAGGGCACTAAGTTGATCACTCCAGGAGGAAGAAGGCAAGGAGCTTGTGCAGGGTATTTTTTCCTTCCAGGGCGCAGTGGCTCGTTTGGGAGATTTTGTCGGCAGTGCCGCTAGAGGGAAACCTGTCCCTTCGCATGGAAAGACAAGGCTGCTCTGGTGGCGTGCGTGATGGCACGGCCGGCACCACGGGGACAGTCCTGCCAGGCCCCGGTCTCCCAGTGCAGTTCAGCTCTGTGCACAGCTCCCCTTTTCCACCTTTTTAATAACAGGACAGACTGAATTACAAGGTACATGTTCTTTCATTGCTCCAGGAATAGGCATAAAATGCTTAGAGGACTCAGTGCTATTGAAGAGCTTTGGAGGAAGCTGTGATTTCAGTCCAGCAGTTGAAGTTAGCTTTCCGAGGATGAGGAAGATGCTGCATTGTAAGAATTCCCTGGTATTTTGGCATCTCTTTTGTGTGTATTTAGTTAAGGTGCTCCAAAATTCACAGCTTTACCATATGCCATGTTCCAAAATACCTGCTAGTTTTCCATAATTCTTGGGGCATGTCCTGTCTTTAAAGAGGCTTGTGTGAGTGCAGGGTAATTTGTCTGTCCGTTGGCTTTTTGGCTACCCCGGGTTTTTCTCTATGAAAGCAAAGCTGTCCCACTGCTCATGCTGGATAACTGCCCCACGTCCGCGGGGAGCCTGCGGAGCACTGGCAGCGGCAGAGCTGCTTGTCAGGGGAGAAGCGAGCACTGGAAGCAAACCCGTAGGTAACAGATCTGCTGCCTTCCATTTTAAGAGTGACCTTTAATTTGCTGCACTCCACAAAATACCTGCAGCGGAGCCCTGCGGTGCTGCCGGGAGGCTGCCCTGGGGTATCCGCTTCCCGGGGAGCCGCGAGGGACCCGGCGCTGCCGCGGAGCCGCTTGCCCGGCCGGGACGGCGCGGGCTGAGCCTAGCAGCAAATCAGCGCGTCCCGGCGGAGCGGCCTCCCTCCTCGTGCCGGCGCGCCGGGGAAACGGCGGGATTAACGGCGCGGGACAGCACCGAGCGTTGAGGGGCTCCGGCACCGATGCAGCCCGGCTGGGAGAGGAGGTGAAATCTGGCTTTTCCCGGCCGTTGCGGCGAGGAACAGCAGCGAGGAGCTGGGTTTTCTCCATGACATTGATCCTACGGAACAAGTGCAAGAAAACGTCTTCAGTTACAGAAGCCACCTTCAGCTCAAGGTTCAAGGAGCTATTTTTGGCTGCCCGGCTCCTTCACTGAACTTCTCTCATAGGTGTGCCACTGCTGGTGTCCAGATTGTTTTATTTCTTTATAATTTATTTTTTATATGCATTTATATGAAAAAGGAACATGGAAGTCAATCCTCTACCTGTGTTGACTGTACCGACAGCTCCTTACAACGACCAGAAACCAGGAACGAGTGGATTACGGAAGAAAACCTTTTATTTTGAGTCCAAGATAAACTACATGCAGAATTTTATCCAGAGTATATTTTTTTCCATAGATCTAAGAGATCGCCAGGGATCTTCTGTGGTAGTTGGAGGCGATGGGAGATACCTTAATAAGTCTGCAGTGGAACTGATAGTCCAAATGGCTGCTGCCAATGGGGTTGGTAAATGTTAATTAACTAAATTCCTGGGCTGTGTAGCTGATAAATGCAGAAAGTCATAATAGATTAGCCACTATGAGGTATAATTTCCCCACTGTTTTTAATCAGCTGCTAATCATGACCTTTTCAATCAAAAATCAGAGCAGTAATGCTGAAATTAAGATTTATTCACTTTTAAGTGATGCAGACAGTCAGAAGGATGTGGAGGTACATGTGGAGCAAAGAAAATAAATACTGCTTGTTTTTTGTGCATTCGCCTTTTGTATTTGTACTTACAGACTTCGTGTTATCTCCATCGGACTCTGAAACCCAAATATTTCTAACCAGTAACTGGTGGAGCCGAGACCCCCTGCTCGGCAGCAGAGCTGCAAAAGCAGTTTCATTAGTGGCCTGAGCTGCTCAGCAAATGACAGGCAAAACCCGGGACGACTTGTTTGTCCCAGAAGTTGTGGCTGTGTGATAAATATTCCCAGAGCTTTTGAATGCTGAAGTAAGGCGATAGTTAAAAAGTGAGTGAAAGCTTTTGGAGTGATCTGTGTGCTGGAAATGTGTGTTCTGGAAGCAGAGCGGACGCAATGTCTGTGGGCAGCAGAGCTGGTGCAGGGTCTGCGAGAGGTTTGGGACCAGGTGCTTGGTCGCTCTTTGCTTCTTGCAAAGACAAGGCTCCGCTGTGTGTCCTGGTCCCCTCAGCACAGAGCTGCTGAGAGACCCTCCTTGCGGCGGCTGTTTGACAGAAGGGCTTAGCTGATCACAGCGCCGTCACCTGTAGCGGACGGGTGAATATGCGGAGGGGAATGGGTGCTTTAAGCGGGGGTATTTCCGAGGTGGGACAAGGCCGGGCGGTGCCTCGCTCCTGCCACAGGAATGGGCGCCTGGGGGGGAAGCATCTGCTGCGGTGTGAGGTGATCTTCACCCGCGGGGACTGCGCTCTGGCGTTCCTGCCCTTAGTGTGGCCCGTGTCTACTCGCAGTCTAGTCTCACTGTTGGGTTTTGTTATTTTTGCTGGTATTTTGGCGTGCTCTGCCCGGAGCTGTGGGCTCGTGCGTGAGCTGCGTGCTGGTCCCGCGTGCGAGGGGCTTTGCCAGGACCCTGAGGAGGCTCCTGACGGTACCACCATGTGTTTCTTGTCGCGCCGGGGGGTCTCGTTGTCAGCGAGTGGCAGCAGGAACCGTCTCTTTGCGCACGTGGGATCCGCAGGGGTCGAGGAGGCCAAGCAGCCATGCTGTGCCTGCGCAGCGCGTCCCTAAAGCGACTCCTTGGGCTAAAGGGAAGGAGCTCGGTGATGGCCTGCAGAAAACCTGGCTTGTAGCACTAGCAGGGTTTCTATTTAGAGACTAAATGTGCCAGGCCCTACAGGGCTGGGGAGGCAGCGCCGGACGTGCCGATACCTCTCCTTCCGGATCATGGCTTAGGGGCGATGCTGGCGATGGGACAGAGCGGCCGGCAGCAGCTCGATGGGCCAAGAGCCACGTTCGTGGTGCAGATGGCCCTGGGGAAGAGGGCGGCTGCGCGGGGTCTGCTCTGCTCGCCCTTGGCCTGCTCCTGGTAAAAGCAGAGTGGGAATCAGGACTGCTTTGAAGCAGTTACCCGAAGCGTAAACTGGTGTAAAACGGGTGTTTTGCGAAAGGTATTCCTGTATTGTTGCATCTTAGAATTTTCTTTTAAGAAACTCCAGAAGAGAAATAAAAAGATTAAGCATAATCTGCTCAGTGCACTGCTACCTCGAGCAAGCTTCCTCAGTGCTTGCCATGAGGGGTCTGTGGTTGGGAATTGATAGGAATCACAGTCCTCCAGCGCCTTGACTTAGCTGCAAGTGTGAACCTTTCCTGCAGCAGCACCAGCTTTTGTTCTCTGGCTTATCTTACTTTTGAATGAATTCCTCTTTCCTTGCTGTTGTATGCAAGCTCTGGTTTCCTGGGCTGAGGGATAGTAGTTTGCTACTTTTTAAAGACCTGTGTTGGCTCATTTGAGGGTTCTGTTAAGGGACAGGTTTCCTCCAGAAAAATAACGTATCTTCTGTTTCGCTCTCTTAAGCTTCTGTGGCCAGGTGCCAATTGCCTTGTATTCCTTAGCACCGTGCCCTGCACTTAGCCTTAGTGATATTAACACATCTGAGAGGTGGAGGAGCGTTGCCCGCTGTATGAGAATCCACAGCCCTCATGTCGTGGTGGTGCCGCGTGGCTTGTCCAAGCCTTGTTGTGTCCTGTGAAAGCACCGTCCGAGAGCATTCCCAGGGAGCAGCTTGTCCGGATGCCTCTGGAAAGCTCTGCTCTTCAGTGCAGGCTGTTGGCTCCAGGGGAGCTCACAAAGGGAAATGCTCCAAGGGCACAACAGGGCCCGGGGCAAGCGGAGAGCAGGGCAGCAGCCTTGGAGAACCGAGCTGGGCCAGCGCGGAGCAGCCCGGGGCCACGCGCCTCCCTGGGGAGGCCGGGCAGCCTCTGTCATCGTTGACGTTTGGGCCTCACGTTCGTGTTTTGCTTTGCTCTCCTGTTTCCAGATCGGCCGCCTGGTCATCGGGCAGAACGGCATCCTCTCCACGCCAGCTGTGTCCTGCATCATTAGGAAAATCAAAGCCATTGGTGGCATCATCCTGACAGCCAGTCACAACCCTGGTGGGCCCAACGGGGACTTTGGGATTAAATTCAACATTGCCAATGGAGGTAAGGTTGCTTGGTTGGTTTGGGTTCGCTTTGTGCCTGTTTCACCATTTTTCGTATTGAGAGAAGTGAATTTGATTTTAAATGTCTTAATGTCATTGGAGATCAGAGGCCTGAGCAAAGCAAGGGTTTTTCTCCTGCTGCCCCGTGATCCATTCCTGGAGATGCATTCCCAGCCCCAGGTTGTTTCGTTTGCTGTAGCCATAAAACACTCTTGTGTCTGCTTCTTTAACTCCTTTCCCCATTTTAACTTGCAGGTCCTGCTCCTGAAGGTATCACAGACAAAATTTTCCAAATCAGCAAAAAAATTGAAGAGTATGCGATCTGCCCCGATCTCCAGGTGGACCTGGGCACCATTGGAAAACAGCAGTTCGACCTGGAGAACAAATTTAAACCATTTACAGGTACGTGACTGCTTTCTGAGGGGATTTGGGCCTTAGCAACTGGCCTTCTACTGACTCTCAGTGTGTGAGGGATTGGGCCTAGGATGTGTTTTTTGTTTGTTTTCAGTTCCTATTAAGCATCTCAAATATGCCTCCATTTGAGGCAGTGGGAGTTAGATAAATGAAAAATACTGTCTTTACCAAACTTGCCTTCCCTATTGAGGTGACCTGTGAAACTAGGTTTAGTGTCTCCCAGCCACTTAGGCGGCTTTGAAACTTTTCCCCCTTCCTGATTTAAGGTACCTAATCTTGACTGAAGTTTACGCACCATGGTGAGTTTGCTGTCTCTAGTAATTGCTTTCCCTTCAGCAAAAGCTTCTAATTGTGTGTTATTTCCAGTTTGAACTTTTGCTGACTTCGGTTTACCAATTTACCACATCTTATACCACAGCTGCCAAATTCAAGTTCTTTATTTCTTTCTTTATTTTTGTTCTATATCTAAATTTCCTGTAGCTACTTCAGTGTTATTATTTCTGTCCTATGAATGGTTATATGTGGGTACATAGATCTGGTCCATTGAACTTTAAAAATAATGTGCCCGCTTTGTCAGCAGTGTTGTCATTGACATGCAGATGCAAAACAAGTTTGCAGGTAAAGTACATTTTCCTGATCAAAAATCTGCATTAAGTGTTCAGTCTTTGGCACTGACTCTCTGGTCTCTGTAGTTTTGCAAGTGAGAACTCTCATTCTGAGTAGGAAAAGCCATGATATTTTACACAGGACTTTTCTCAAATATGAAGCATGAAAATAAACAAAAGACTTTTTTTTCTTTTTTTTTTTTTTCTCAAAGTTCATGCAGGTGTTTTGCTCTGCCTCCTGGTGACTTGAACTTGGAAGAGAAAAAAAAATACTCAACTGCAAGATGGTAGCAGGCCCTAGCGTGCTCTGCCCTCGTTGCCAAGCACCAGGATTTTTGTGCTGACATATTTTTCATGGCTCTTTGTGGCCTGTTAGTTGCAAGGTGCAACTTTCTAAACTATTGGGTGCACAAACTATGCTGACTTCAGTGGAAATTGGAAATCTGTTTATATAATTCTTTTTTTTTCCTCTTTTTTTTTGTTTAATCCCACTTTCCCCGTGACTGGGATGGAGCTGAGCCCTGTCAATGAAACCCAGGGAGCCATCATCATGAACAGAGTTTGTGAAAGCAGAGATCTGGAGACAGTGTTTTGTCTTAAGGATTTTGGTTGGTCTCTGGTCTCTGGCAATGTAACGCAATGGCAGCCTGTAATTAAAGGCTTCTTAATATAGAAGAGTTGTTATTTTTCTTTATAACATGATTCTACTGGCTTTTTTATTCTTGACCCAGGCCCTTGGCACTAAGGGCTGTTAATGCAGTGCTGCACAAAGCAAAATAACTTTTTCTACATGAATTTCGGTCTGTGAGCGTTACTCTCTATTTGCTTCCCAGTGGAAATTGTGGACTCGGTGGAAGCGTACGCGAACATGCTGCGAAACATCTTCGACTTCAGCGCCCTGAAGGAGCTGCTTTCGGGGAAGAACCACCTCAAGATCCGCATAGACGCCATGCACGGAGGTATGGGCTGACGTGGGAGCACAGTGTCCCTGGGGCTTTGCCCCCGCTTTTGAGAGGATACTTTGTCCTGGGGTTTATATCTCTCGCTTGTGAATTTTGCCTTTTTGTAGCATTTCACTTTTTTTCGAATGCTCATAAGCAATCTCATTGCTGTTAGTGAAGTTACCTTGTTGTAATTTATATATTTGGGGCTATAGGAGAAGGATGAGAAAGAAATTATTTGCTCTAAGGCAGTACATAGGAAGCACAGAAGTCAACTGAGGTCAGAGCTGCCCAAGCTGCAGAATCAGCGCTGTGTTTGCTAGATGGAATTGGTTGATGCAGTGCTGACTGCCAACAGCTGCAGTGCCAAAGAAAGAAACTAGCATGAAATCAGGGACCGATAGATTTGGAAAAGAGAGATATTGTCTGTAAGGTCTATACGCGTATCTGCTCAGAGCAAGGCTGAATTTTTGTCAGCACAGCTGAAAAGTAGCTGCAGACAAGCTTTTTTTGTTGTTGTTGTTGTTGTTTGTTTTTGTTTTTCTTTCCAGGCCAACTTGTTATAGCTTTGCATTGTTTTCCTTTGTCAAGTGTTCGGAGTTGGGAATTGAACTAGCAAAGCCCCAGGTGGGACTTGGAGAGATGCTGTGTGGCTCTCGCCTGCCTCTCCACACTCCCTTTTATTGAAGGGCAGCAGAAGTTAGTGGTGAAACTGTGACCAAAGCTACTCAGATAGACTTTGCAGCAGTCAGTGTCCCATTGAAGTCTAGGCTAGGCAAGAGTCTGCCCCCATCTTTGATTGCAAAAATGGGTCTGTTAAACTGTTTTATATAACTTAATACGCATGAGAAGTTTGTGGGTCTCAAACAACAGACATTTTCAGGAGCTTTTTCTTCATTTCAGTCTTCACCCTGGGTTTTTGCAGGGCAGTTCTGGGCTCCGCAGTATAAGAGGGATGTGGAGCTGCTGGAGAGAGTCCATCGTCCTCACTCTTAAGCACAGGTAGTTTCACTTAATCAGCGGGGCAGCCCCAACACTTGGCAGCTCAGGGTGGTGAGAATCGTAAATGCTGCCTGGGGCTTTTATTGCAAGTGCTTTTATACAAAAAAATAAAAATAAAAATAAAAAAATCACAAACTGATTTAAACAGAGTAGACCCAAGTCCTGGGCGGTTACACGACCCGTGTACAAGTGACTGCTGCGTGTGCAGGGGGTTGGACTAGATGATCTCTAGAGGTCCCTTCCAACCCTAAGCATTCTATGATTCTATGATTCTATTCTATGATTCATATCACAGCAGGTCCTGATTCATGTGCTGAGCCCCTGTCCTAAGCCCGTCCTCTCTCTTAAGCACAGGTAGTTTCACTTAGTCAGCGGGGCAACCCCAACACTTAGTAGCTCAGGGTGGTGAGAATTGTAAATGCTGCCTGGGGCTTTTGTTGCAAGTGCTTTTATACAAAAAAAATAAAAATAAAAAAATCACAAACTGATTTAAACAGAGTAGACCCAAGTCCTGGGCGGTTACACGACCCGTGTACAAGTGACTGAAGGCAGAGGCTGACTTGTTTCTGTTCATGTTTTGCCGTGCTAGTTGTGGGCCCTTATGTCAAAAAGATCCTGTGCGAAGAGCTCGGCGCCCCGGCCAATTCTGCAGTGAACTGCACACCGCTCGAGGACTTCGGCGGCCACCATCCCGACCCCAACTTAACCTACGCTGCTGACCTGGTGCAGACCATGAAGACGGGAGAGTACGACTTTGGAGCTGCCTTCGACGGGGATGGGGTAAAGGAGCTTTTCTCTAGCTGTGTTTTTGCCCTCTGGTCAGTGCTGGGGTAGTGACCATGCAGCTGCCTTGGGCAGAGAGAAGGATGGAGGTGAAGAGCATCCTCATTGAGTTGATAGGGCAGCTTTTAGTTAGGCACAGGCACCTTTGTCTTTGAGTTCAGTAGAAACAGGATGGGT
>NW_010588004.1:183513-197102 GCF_000705375.1 Tinamus guttatus
CGCACCCGCGGCTCGGCAGGTCCGGCCGCCTCCTTGCAGCCTCCCGCAAAACTTTCCTTCTTTTTTTGTTTTCCTCTTTCTTCTTCTTTCTTTCCTTCTTTATTTTTTTTTCTTTTAACCTTTTAAAGGTTCGATTTCGTTTTAACGACCGCTGTATACATATATCTTTCGCCATCCTTCTGTTTTGCTCGGGGTGTTGCTCTCCCCCCTTACCTTGTCTGGCCTTTAACACGCGCAACAAGGGACCGAGGAGGAGAAGCCCGTGGGTTTTGGGACAACTCGGTTACGATGCGAGTGGGGATTTTTGGATGCGCGCGGTGGGGGGAAGAGGAGGGTAAAATGAGTTTTTTTTCCCCCAAACTCGGCCCCCTTGAAGGTGCTTTGTGGTGGGTCCTTCAGTTGCCGATCACTTCAGAAAAGCCTTGGTTTGATAGTATGATAATAATACCTTTTTTAGTGTTTAAGCAAGGAAAAAGGGAGCGCTAAAGAGAGGGGGAACTGATGTGTGCTCGGCGGGGCAGAGCTGGAAAAGTTGTGGTTTTGAAGCCCCGGAGCCAACTTGCAGGTTCTGGAGGGTGACTGCCATTAAAAACCCCGCTGCGGCGAGGATGCCGCGCGCTTGTGGTGTGGCGATGTCCGCACGTCCGCCTGTGCGTCCGCCTGTCCCTGGCGCCGCGTTGGAGAGCAGCCGGGGGCTGTGCTGGACCCGCGAGCGGAGCAGGGCCCATGGACAGGGGATGCTCCGGCTTCGGAGCAGAGCTTCCTTGTGCTGCTCCGTGGGGGAAACGCTCCAGTGATGCCGCGCGTTGTCTCTCCAGGGAATGTCGTTTGGGCTTAACTAAAGAGCTCTGCTGTAGGAGGGCAACTTCCCCAGTGCCAGCTGGGAGGTGCAGAAGAGGTGGCAGCATTAAAGTTACTGAATCTTTTCTGTTTCTCTCTTTTCTTTTTTTTTTGAGTTTGAGTTTGAATTCAAAATTGGAAGGCTCTCGTGTTTTGTGGATTTTGGAAAGCAGAACAAGCATGATGCAACAGAACATGGTGGGGCCAAAACTGGCCTTTTTCATTTAAATTCTCCTGGAAAGTGTCTTTCACACCGTGGCTTCACCTTTGTGTCTGTGCATACAGCTCTTAATACACAATTACTTTCCATGCTGAAAGATTTTCTGTTTTGTAACTAGTATCTGTAGCAAAAACTTACAATGTTGGCTCATGGACAGAGCAAGTGTTGGGTCTTTTAATGTTCGAAGACATCTACCACATGTGTGACAAGCATATCCTACTTTTTTTTTTTTTCCTCCCCGTACATGTTGAATCTGTAGATTTTGTAGGGTTAGGCAACCTGAACGTCAAAAAAATCTCATTTTAAAAAAATTAGCATAAAGTGTTTTGCAGATTTCTTTAAGGAGATTGCAGTGGCTGGGTGAAGAGATTTTGCTTCATCAAAAAACAGCCAACCAAACAGACCCCTTGCATCCCTATTACTCACCCTCATATTTTTCAGCAAGGTCAAGTATGGAGAGCTAAATAGGTAGCAGGCATTTCTTTCTGGGCAGGTCAAACAGGGGTTGCAGTGCAAATCCATCTCCATAGGAGCCTAACTTGAACTCCCAGAAAAGATCTAGGGTCGATTACCTGGGAGTCCAAGATCTGCCTGGCACGACGACAGCATTAAGCAACGGTTCAGACTGTTAGCTCCCCAGGGTCCAGGAGGATCAGAGCCTCCTTCTGCTACGCTTGGTCCAAACATCTGTGAGGAGGTGATTCCTGCTCCAGCAGTCCCGGCTGGATGCTGTGGTTCCGCAAACACACACAGATGTGCACGGAGCTCCTCATGGGAGCACACCTAGGCGGATCAGTAGGACAAGCCCCATGGACTGTGTGTAGGCCAGGAACCCGGACAACTGCTTTCATGTCCCTTTTGGGGGGATTATTACCAAATAGTCCCTTCAGTTTTCAAATAACCAAAACTCCACTGCTGAGTTACCTTCCAAATGCTCTTTTTCACTTTGTTATTTTTCCCATTGTTCCCCAGCCTTTTTGGCAATGACTTTCCCTTGTAGAGAGCAAAACTAAGAAAAAATACATTTTCCTTTGTGCATTCTTGCTGCCTTTAATGCCTCTTCTTCCCAGGGCAGCTCACAGGCTGGCCCAGTAGTTTTCTGAATAAAACCACAAAGTCGAGGCGAGCGTGAGTAACAGGAACTCTCTGTGTTGGCTGTTTTTTCATTCTTCGCAGTATCTAAGTTGATTATTGATATTACCACTTCAGCTTTATTATTCTTCAGGATCGTGTAACTTCATGAGGACTCACAGCGGAAGAAGCTTGCGTAGTATCATAACATTTTAAAAGCCCATAGTAAAAACAAAGATCTCTAGATGGTGTTTTAGATTATAAGGAGCACTGTTGATTTTCTTGGAAGTTGCCTCCGGTGGGACAGAGCTCCTCGCCCTCGCGCAGGCTGCCCAGTGCCCCAGGGGCTGCCGTGTCCATAGGTCAGCAGGCCCCTCTTTCAGCCTCTCCCCCATTTTCCGGGTTTACAAACAAACCAAAAGCTCCTGTTGCCATGCGCCTAGAAAAGGATGGAAATAGATTTCGCTGTTTTCTCTGACTCCGATTGCAGTCTCTCATTCATTCCCCAAAGCTGTGTGAAGTACGAGTGAATTCTTTTCAGGACATGGTGTGTTTGGGACCGTAATTAACGGCTCCTGTGTTGGGGATTGCGTGCATGCAGGCTCCCCGCTCAGAGTGGTGCCATCTGTGCAGGGGAGCGCTTTAAAACTCATGCATGGGTTTTAAATACAAATACCTAAACGTAGGGAGGAGAAAAAAGAAAAAAAAAAAAAAAAAAAAAAAAAAAGCTTCCCTGAGGTGTGACACTAGATACTGCTCTTGGAAACATGTGTAGAAACGCAGCAGTCTTCTGAGGCTCCGAAAAGCACCTCGGAGTTGGAAATGCTTTAAAAAGTCTCTAACTAAATGCAGCTGCTTCCCACATAGAGATTGTCCTGCAAGCCGGAAATATCTAGCAAGCTAACTAATCCAAAAGGAAAAGAGGGACCCTTTCCCCCAAGGCCCACAGAAAACCTCTGCCGGGTGGGCACGGGGAGCTCTCTTGCAAGCTTCATGGTTAGACGGTTGTAGATATTTTCAAAGCTTTAAGCCTGTGTCTTTAGGAAAAAAAATGCTTAGAAACGCGATAGATTGTGGGGCACAATGATTCTGTGCTGCAAAGAAATGTGTGTTGTCTGCTCTTTCAGTGAGATGTTCTGCTCTTGCTACCAATACCCAGTAAAACAGCCCAGCACTAGAAAAAAGCCTTGTAATGGTAAGGGCAGGACAACACTGTTGGACCTTCCTCCTTAAAGCAAAGTTTAAAGAAATCTTTGGTTTCAAATGAGAGGCTTTGCCTTATTTAATGCCGTTTAATTGGCTTGAAATGACTAAATGCATAGAGAGGCTACAAAGTTTGCTAAATTGAAAAACTGGAATAATTTCAACTTAGATTCCACTGTTGTAGTATGTAATAATGCAGCTCTAATTCTTTACATTATTTAATAAAAAAGTTCACTGGGATTCTCTGGAGACAATAATGTAAAATAAAATAACTTGCATATATTTGGAATCTAATGTAATGTGATACTGAAAATGGTGCTCAGCCAAAGTCAGGCAGCTTGGGGAAAAAAAGTAATGGTTTTAGGAAAGGAACCCTTTAGTGAGGGAAAGCAATAATGTGGGCTTTGCAGCATACCTCCATGCCAGCATCCCGGAGGGAGGAACGCTGCCTTCCAGGAGCTCCTCCTGGCTCCACTGTTTCCAGGGACATTTATGGATTAACGTTTGAAAGGAAACGGCCAGTGACTTGTGACCAGAATCCCATGGCGCGATTGCTGCGATGGATGCGAATTTGGAGGGTGATTAGTTAGACACTGCTCCCGAAAAACAAGGCATTGAAAACGCCAGAACGATCACCAATAGGAACAGAAAGCCGCAGGACTCGCATTTAATAGGAACTGACAGGTATAAATTAATTATGGAGTCACTACTGTGTTTTTGTATTTTAGCAGCATCATGTACAACGTCAGGGCTAATAACAAGGAATACCGTGAAGGTTTTTGGTTTTCGTTTCTTTTTTTCCTGTTGGGAGAACTCCCGTATTTCAGCAAACCATCATTCGGAGGCTATGAGGAAGGCATGAAATACGCTCCAAAGCAGAATAAAGCCCAGGCCAAGGCTACTTTGTTACCCGTACCAGATTCCACAGGGTAATTGTACTTGATACCCTCTTCCAACAAAGATCCCTTCAGAAGGCTGTGGACAGGCTCCGGTTGTGTTTGATCAGTGGGCTGCTGCAGGGCACCTTCACAGGAGACTGAAGAACAACAAAAAATGAAGTGTCTCCCGCAGGAAATACCCGTGTCCGCGATGCCGCGGGGTCCAGGCGGTGTCTGGATCTGGGCTCCGGCCGCCTGCTCAGCAGGGCAGCTCCA
This sequence comes from Tinamus guttatus, assembly GCF_000705375.1. The sequence continues at coordinate 188,002 of NW_010588004.1, forward strand.
AGCACAGCTTAATCCCCTCAGCCCTCCCGTTGCTGTGCTCGGCGGCAGGAACCGGGACGTGCTCACGGCACAACGGGGACGTGGAAGGGCAAGGAGTCTGCCCGGCCCTGCTTTTGGGAGGGTTAAAAATACAAAATGAAATCCATTTGGGGCAAGGCACCATGTGTAGAGGCAAGGCCCACCGTTCCTAAAGCATCCTAGCCAAAGTGCTGGTAACTTTGTGCAGATGCTGCGTGGCTTTCGTAGCCGATGGCCTGTTCTGCGCCGCGCTCTGCAGACCTGCTCTCGGGCCGTAACAGGTAGCTGGTACGAAGCTTCCCGTGGGACCCAGCCATCCCGGTGTACGATGGCGAAGTTTCATTACTGCTTGCGTTCCTCTTGAGAAAACAGCTCCCGGACACTCGGGGAGGGCCCGGTGGAAGCCTGCATTTCGTTAAACGGTTTCTCCTTTCAAGCCAGCCAAGTCGTATGTGGAAAGTGCTATTTCCCCGTGGCTCCTGTGACCCCTGCTCCTTCCCTGCGAGGGACGTCAGCAGCGTGTTCACCCGTCCTGCTCCCGACACCCCGCTCTGCTGCAGCGCGGGGCTGCATCTGCTCGGCAGCATCTTGGAAGGGGACACCCGGTGACACTGCGTGGCAGAGCACAGCAACAGGCCATGGGAAACTGCAAGATCAGAGATAAGCTAGGAAAAATGCTCGGCAGCTTTACAACCTTGTTGCACATCCCCTCCAGAGACTGGGAATGCCCCTGGAGGAGGATATGCTTTTCTTCCCCTGAGCTGGAGATTTTCTTTGGAAGGATGTGCACTTCCACACTCACAGCACGAGAGTTCCTCTTAAAACATAACAGTTTTGTCTGTGTCGGAAGGGTTTGGTACCTAAGGTGGGAAGCTGTGTTTTATAAGGCTGATGGTGCAAGTGTAACGTGTGGCAGCTAGGCCACATAGAATACGTGTTCATATGTAGAATACGTTCCTCGTAGAATACGTTCCTCATTGGAGGATCTGTGGGCTTTCGTTCCGAGGCTACAGGGTGGAGGAGGAGGGATTTTGTCATCTACGTGGCCTTATTTTTAAAGTGTTCAGAGGCCTTGTTAGAAAAAGCAAATGGCTAGCGATGGTAACAGTGAGTGGGGAAATCTCAAGAGAGTCAATTATTTTTGACTGTAACTGTGTTTGGGTCAGTATCACTTTGGAAAGAACCTGGCCTTGTATCTCATTTTTCCGACCACATCCAGGTAAAACCAGAGGGAACTGACCTCAGTTCCCAGCTGAGAAGTATTTGAGTGCAGAATGGATGAGACCTCCCAGGCCTGGGAGCAAGACTGGGCGCTGAAAAGACCGAATTATAGCAACAGCCCCTTTCCTTTTGTCTTGAAATCATTACAGCTCTATAACTACAGTTATTTGAAAAGTAAAGGCAGCGCCTCCAGTAGTACGTAGGATTTACTTGTGCTGAGCAAAGGCTGCAGTTAGTGTTTTGGTTTGTTTTCATCTAAGCGTTTCCTTCAGTTACTGTCATACACGTTGTGTTAAAGCACTTTCCGTTAAGGTGGTTTTTCCATGGACTTCCAAGAGGTTTTGTCTGGTTTGTGGGCAGAGCCTAAGTGAGCGTCTGGTCATAAGACTGTTCTTCCTGAAGGCTTAGCTTTAAATGCAGGAATGTAAGGGCAATGACATATGAATAATGACATATGTTCCAGCAGAACAAAACAATGCCAGAAGGGTTGACTGAGTGCAGAGTGCTGCCATGGGCTCCCTGGAAAGTTTGGAAGCGCATGGAATGAGGGCGTTTGCCCTTGGTGTTCTCCAAGGACAGACTGTTGCTTGGGGTAAGCACTTTTTTTTTTTTTTTTTGAAGACCTGGTACCAGCTTTTGTTACAAAACATTATGCAGTAGATAAGTTTGGGTAAGTCAAAAGTTTACAAGACGCATTGTTGCAAGACTGTTAGATATCTAGATATTTGGGAAAAAAAACCCCAAAGGGTCAGGCTGGGCTCCCCACACTGCCATGAGGTGAGGTGGGTGCATCCCTGTCCTTCTCACCATGAGCTATAAGGCTTTTGTGTGTACAGCACTGCGTTAAAGTGTTAGCTATACAATCTTTCAAAGTCTTTCACCTAGAGCTTGGCCAAATCACACACAGAAAAAGCAGCTAGACCTAAGACATGACTCATTTCTGATAAAGTCAGGCCCTCTGTGTGTGCTGATAAGCAAAACTTGGTCTCCTGTCTGCGTTGATTGGTATCGTCTTTATAATGCTATGAATATCAGTCTCATCCGTGGTATTTCTACAGAATATCACAAGAATGACAAGGATCACACAAGGATCACATCTCACAAGGATGATCAGGGGCCTGGAACATCTGCCCTATGAGGAGAGGCTGAGGGAGCTGGGCCTGTTCAGCTGGAGAAGAGAAGGCTGAGAGGGGACCTGAGCAGTGTCTAGAAGTACCTCAAGAGAGGAAGTGAGGAGGATGGTGCTGGTCTCTGTTCAGTGGTGGCCACCGACAGAACTAGAGGGAATGGCCACAAACTGAAGCACCAGAAGTTCCACAGGAACTTAAGGAAACACTTCTTGACAGGGTGAGGGTGCCGGAGCACTGGAACAGGCTGCCCAGAGAGGTTGTGGAGTCTCCTTCTCTGGAGATCTTCAAAACCCGCTTGGACGCAGCCCTGTGCCACATGCTCTAGGTGACCCTGCGTGTGCAGGGGGGTTGGACTAGGTGATCTCTAGAGGTCCCTTCCAACCCTAAGCATTCTATGATTCTATGATTCTATGATATTATTGTGTGTCTGAGCACGGTGCAGCCTATATCATAGGCATTTATGACAGGTTTTATTGCCCTTCCCAATTCTTCCTGTGAAAGGTCAGTTATCATGGTTTAACATCTCTACTACAGAATTAAGTTGGCCTCCTATAAAAGGAAGTGTCTTTGTAATTGTTTTGTTTACTCTGAAGTGTTTGGAGTGTTGTATAAATAATGAGCATTCTGCATGTTTTAGGTTTTGAATTTTATTTTCTTTTCAAGTTTTTAATTCCATATGTTTTAACTTTTTTATGCATTCCCTCCCCGTGACTTTTGCAAAAACGTGCGGCGTGATGGAGACATCATCTCTTTATCTCCCGGCCGAGCGGAGTGCGGCGGGCAGCACGCTGAGCCCTGCTTTCAGTATGTTTCATCAGAAGGACTTGAGAGATCATTTAATTCCCAGTCAATTAGCTGTTGGCAGGGAAAAATACATGTATATTTGCAAAACACTGACTTAGAGACAGTGGTTAGAACCCCCAGTGCTGCTGGCTGTTATTGCTAAGGCCAGTGTCTGGATTTACATCATTAAATCCTTTCAAAAGGCTGCAGATTAGCATGAGATGGATCTTTGCTTCTGCTCTGGTATTCTAGTGTCTTGAGTCATTTTCTCTTCCTGCTTTTAAAGCTCTTCTCCAAATGCAGAAGTTTCCAGTTTAGATTTGTTGCCCCTTGCTCCTCCATGGAGGGCAGAGCTTTCCTGGGGTCTGAATCGCCCCGGAGCCTTCGTGCTACCCCAGAGCTGAGCAGCTCAGGGCAGGAGGGGAGCCCGTAATTACAAGCGAGAATGCCGTAATTTGGAAGTGACTTTTGGGCAGCGATTACATCTGAAATGCTCAGGGAGTCCTTTTGCTCAGGCCTCACCCTGCTAATTGCCACGTTTTGCACCGCTGGCCTCGGTGGTTGCAGTTGGCAGCCCAGTCCTCCCAGTGCAAAGCCGGCCACCTTCTCACTGCGTCGGCTCTCCTGGGGCTTGAGCCTCCTCCCTGCTTTCCGTTTGCTCTCCAGGGCAGCAGATTGGTGTTGCAGATGCCTTTATGGTTGTGACTGGCCTGGAGCTGTGTCCTGAGAGCGCCGGTCCCTTTGCCCCGACACGGAGCGGTCACGATCAGCTGGGAGCTGCTGCCACCTCCGAGGCTGAGACGCTCCCTGCTCACGATAGGGCCCTTTTCAACTGAGGGCCCCTTACTTTTAAATTCACTTTTCTTGGCAGCCTGTCAGAGCCCAAGTCTGGCAACCTTTGCAAGTGAGATGCAACAAGCCTCGCTTATTTAGCTATTGGTCTGTCACTGTGTTTTTAATTTACCGTAATTTAATAAGCGACACAATGCTGGAGTAAATAAACGGGCTGTGAACATTCTCGAGGTCTTTGGAAGTCCAGCTCAGGGCGAGACTTAGCTTCTAATTAACACTGTCCTTGAGATTTATTGTTAAAACTGTATCCTTTAAAATAAGTAAATCTGAGGTTGAGTAAGACGTGAGTAATTGAAAGCCGGTGTGGGATCCCAGACGCATTTTAGGGCATGCAGCAGCGGGGCCAGGGGGTGACGGGCCAGCCTAGCTCTGGGCTCTGTTTCTCCTAGTTAGGGGTCATTCCACCACCGGGCCAGAAGTTAAATATTGTCATTATTTATCCTCACTCTTCAACTTTCCCATGTACAGTATGTTGTTGTGTGTTGGAAAACACGTGTTCTGTGCTCAGAAAAGCAGTATTTTACATGTGCATGAACCAGCTTTTTAGTATAGCAGGGAACTTCAGGAAGGCCTTAAGAGGCCCAGGTTAAAAATGTTTTTCAAAGGCTTTTGCTTCTTTTAGCCCCTACTCTTGGGTAAATTCTCAAAACCAAGGCCTTGCTAGGAAAGTGTCTGTAAAGACATCCGCTCCTTGTAGAAGAATCTTTGTCATTAGCAAACTTGGAATTCATAGGGGATCCAAAAAAGATGTTTTCATAATTTTCTGCAGTTAAGTAGGGGGAAGTTCTATCTGATTTGCCATTTTTTCCTTAGAGTGACTGTTTATAGGCTGTGATTTATGTTCTTTCTTTCTGGTTTTGCAATGGTTTTAACATACAGTCTTCTTTAGATCCCAGTGCAGCATTTCTGACTTTGCACTGCTTATACAGTGACCCCTGACCAGCAGTGGAAAGCTCACGAAATTTGAGAACACTTTATATGTAGAAATTTGACATTTAGCGTAGAATCCTCTTATGATCTTTGGCTTCCCACTTTTTCCAGCTGCAAAGCAACCTCTTCTAGGCATGCAAACCTCTGCCCTCTCAATTCCAGGCTGGAATTCTGCAGGGAATGTCTTTGTCAGACTGATTAGTTGTGGTCTGTTTGGTCAGGTATCTGCTTGGGGCTATGCAAATGTGTTAAGTTGGGCGCTAAGCTGTCCTGCTCCTTCCTGACCTAGCTTTAATGGGGAGCAGGATCTGGCAGTTGTCATAGTTATCCCTCTAGTTTCAAAATCTAGTGATCTGTGAAGGTCAAAATAGTTGCACGAAAATTTTTTGACCTGTCTTGAAAATTAAAAAGACTCAATAACTAGGTTTGAGGGAAGTGGTTTTCTCTACACTGATAACAAGTAATGTTAATTTTCAGAGTCTCCTCGATAGAAAGCGAGACACTGTTTGCAAACTAGTTGCCTTCCCAGTCGAAAGGGTCCTGGCTGGATGTGGGGTCACCCGTGCCCGCTGCGCGCGGAAGCGGCTCCCGTAAACAGGGGATCTCGGGGCAGCGGGATGCCCACGGACACGCTCTCGCCCCGGGTCGATCGTGGCGCGGCAGCTCACGCTGTGTTTGGATCTGAGCCCTTCTCAGACTCTGCACGTGGAGCTCTTAAGCACCGGATTAATTTTTTTTCACCTACGTTACGACTGTGCTTCTGAGCGCAGCGTGGAGGGCTCTGCTCTGCCCAGCTCGCCTCTTCAGCCCTTGTTTTTTGTCAGCTCAACTGCGATCTCCTCCCAAAGCCTGTAATTGTCGGATGTTCTGTTGCACTCTTCCCCTGCCAGTTATTATCTCCTAAGATTATCAAGGATAACTTCACATGGACTAATTGTAATAACTGAAAAGGCCTAAGGGGAAGAATTCTGTCTCTGCTCTGCAAGCAGGGGATTAAGCGTGTATATATTCAACGTAATTTGCTGAGAGGTGTCTATGTACATATCTGTCAGAAGAGCTGTAAAATGATTTGAAATATTACAAAGGATAGTTCAGTGGTGATACGGAGGATCAACTTTCTTTTGCCTTTGTTGGGTTATCCCACTGGAGCTAAGTTCATACACTTTATTTCCCCTGGCCTGTGTAAGCTAGTGTCAGCCTCCTTGAGAAGACACTTATGTTCCTGAAGGATTATTATTCTAATTGAGCTTTCATTTCAGCAGGTATCAAGGCCTGGTATTATCCTGCTATTTGTTACTGTGATTCTACTGTAAATTACTGACACAGAGATGACTGGTGATTAAAATGAAAAGGACTGAGCTGTAGGAAGGAAATATTAGTTTTCAACCTCGACTTTTTCTTCTTGCTATCTTAAAGATCCCACTAAAGATCTTTAAGATCAGTTAAGATCTGGGGCTCAGTAATTAAGTAATGCTGATTAAAGAAGTCAATCTGAGTAAGAGAGCCTGTCAGAGCTTCTGCTGGGTCCTTTAAAGGATACATAGCACATATCTTACAGGAAGGTTAGCAGATGATTGCTTTCAGTCAGCTACAATATTTCCCTTACAAAAGCACCACGAAGTGAGAGTTTTTAAAGCAGAGAAGCCTATGGGCAGAAGGGCAGGTCCTGGTACTGCATCAGGCTGCTCTTTGCTTGTCCGCTCACGCAAATGCATCCTGGTTCGTGCTAAAGGAATCGGCCATTTCAGCATCTCTCAAAAATTGTGTTCGACTTTCTTCTATTTTCAAACTGAAAAGCCAGCTTGGTAGGTGTTCCTTGATTTTAAAGTTTAGTCCATCCTATTCATTTTTTTTCCTAGAAAATAATAAGCTCCTTAGTTCACAGTCACACTTTATTTGGTAGTGAACAGAGTTAGACCTCTCATGGAAATCAGCTTTGCTGCTGAGTGTCCTAGAAATCATATCCCAAATTGCAGGGCGGTGCAGTTATCCTTGCTGACTTCAGTGGGCCTTAAGGTGCACGTGGTGCTTTAAAGAAATGGGAGAACATGATTTTTGGCCGCAGAGCTCCGTCGGACTGGTCCGAATGCAGCAGGTACCGCGGCCGGAGCGCTGCTGCTGGGCTGCGCGGTGCTGCGGCGGCGCCTGCTCCTTTCCTGCGGCTTCCTGGTGCTTGTGCAGGCGCTGAGAAGCCGCCTTTCCCCATCCGCACGGGGTGCCCGCCGCAGACGTGTGAAACGCCAAGACTTTGCGTTTTGTCTTTAGGCGGAATATAGTGTTACTGGTGCTTCCTGCCCCAAATACCAGGGGAGAAAGCGCCGTTTTGATCAGGGCAATCCGTGCTGTGATGCATGGCGGTCTCGGCTTGCAGGGATGAAAGATGACTGTAAGTTAAAGCAATTGCCATATGGGAAAACAGGGCCGACTCTTGCAGAGCTCTTTGGGGGCAGGGGGAAAGCGCATACTTTGCATACAGGGAAATATCTGCTCAGGGGGTATTGGATTTCACTAAACAAAATATTATCTGACCTCCTTTGTATGGCTTTCATAGCAGAGCGGGGTTAAAATGGACAGCCACATCCAAATGGTTGCACTTCTTGTTCCATGTATGTTCTCAGGCTCTCTACCAACCTTAACCATCGTATCCTGTCTTTTAAAAAATTCCTAAAGAAGTATATACTAAGAAATTAAGACATTGCATTTGGGTAATAATAAATTGTATAGAATTCAGTCAAATCCTAATGGAAAAATACTGTTTATTTCTGCTAGAAATATTTCTGAGGCTGAAGTATGACTTGAAATAAGCAGTTTCAGTTCCAAATTTTAAATCCATCTGTATGTCAGGACAGCATTTATAGTACTTACTGAAAGCTGTTGCTACTTGAGACAATACTTGATCTTGAAGCCTACAGTTTTCCTTGCATGTGCAATCCACAGGGAGCAATAGCAGTTCTCTGGACAGGAACTTGCATTTCATCTTTCAGAGGAATATAAACAAATAAAAAGGGAAATTTTTAATGTGGTGTCGTTAAAGTAGCTCTTTTGATTGAGAAACAACTCCTGGTTTTCAGTTTCCTGTGTGGCCTCTTCATTTTTTATTAGTTTTCTCATCACTTTAGAGATCTGAAGTGTGAGTGATTTTTGTATGTGTACTAAAAGGATTTGATAATCTTCAAGATTCTTCTGTTTTGCCTAAATCTGTCAAACTGCTGTTCGCATGAAGTGCAAAGGAAGGCAGCTGCAAGTGTCTCTTTCCTGTTGCACAAGATGTGATCCTTGCTTGCTTGAGGATCTTGCCCTTCTGCAGAATTTACTAGTTTGAGCCAAACCGGGAAACATTTGGGATATTTTATATTCATTCACCTTTGACGCTTCTCATTTGGGACTTCAAAGGTGCGTTTTGGATCTGAGCCCGGGTGAAACATGCTGGGAAGGGGTGCACCCGGCAGCGAGTCCTGGCAGGGAGCGGTGCCAATGCCAGGCACTTCTGGAGCTGCCGTTTCCCGGCCTGTCCCTGCAGCAGGGGACCCTCGGAGAACACGAATGCAAGAGGTTGGAGCACTCAGCCCTGCTCCCCGTTTTCCAGGGTGTGAAGTTTTTGTGGGCATTCTGTTTTGTTTCCCGTTTTGGAAATGCTGAACTTGCCCTTTGTGGGTCTCTGTGCTGTGAATTAGGATTGGGGGGTGAAACGGCACGCGCTGAACTTTGTGCCTTTCTTCCTTTGGTGATGGCTCATCAGAAGCAGTGAGGACTGGTTGGAAGGATGAGCTGCCTCCTTGCTCGTGTCCTTCCCCTGCACTTGGGCTCTACTATTAAGTTACTCTGACAAATAATTTCTACAGGTGATTCAAGCTCCTGGGTTTTGTTTGGACTCCAGTGTATTTTAGCAGCAGCCAACACGTGCTGATGTTTCCTGTTCGCCTCCCTTTAGCTTTGGGATACGCTTTGCTTCCCTGAAGCGTTGATGGGACAGGACGATGTTTGGAGCCAACCCGCCCTTCCTTCCACTGGTGTAAGCCCAGAGTAGATACGTGGCACGACCTGTGCTGGTGTCTGTGAAGAATCTGGGTTTTGAAACTTCCCGGCTCCTTTGGTTCAGAAAGACCCCAAATTTCTTGACCTTCGGAGCTTGGTGCAAGGCTTTCTGGCTCCTGGCCAGGGAAAAAA
>NW_010588004.1:197152-210536 GCF_000705375.1 Tinamus guttatus
CGTGAAATATCGTGTGTGTTACCTGTCGGACTTGCGGCAGTCGCGTCCCGGCCCGTGGAGCTGCAATCCCAGCGCGTTCCCGTCCCGGCAGAGAGCGGCCGGCGCCCGCCTTGCTCCGTGTTCGAGAGAGCTGCTGGGCCCTGAGCCTCGGCCTCCAGTCAGTTTGCTTCCAAGCAGAGATATGTCCGGTCTCCTACAACAAAGCGCACTAATAGCAAGGGAGTGTCCAGTGATTTTTTTTCTTATTTTCCATTTTTTAAAGACTGGGGGTTATTTTAAAAAAATCAATCTGTACCAATTTATTTTTTTCGGGGAGAGCGTGCTGGGAAGCAGAATTGCAGATGTGCACACAGCCAAACCCTAAAATGATTTTAGCAATTGATAGAGCTGCACCTTAATTCTAGCATGTCAGCTAAAGCGATTGACCTATTTTTCTTCAAAAATTGTGTTTATATTAGAAGTTTTGTATATAAAATAAAAATACTTCTATGTGAATGGGAGTTATACTTGTAATGATTTAGTTCAGGAAAGTAGTATCAACTCCCCCAAGGCTTTCTGGGCTTTGATTTTTTCCAGCGCCCAATGGGAACCTTTGGGGGAGGCTGGATAATGTCTCATTTTGACTTCTGTTGCAACACACAGAGAAGTGTCTTGACAGCTTCCAAACCAATAATATCTTACTTATGTTTCAATATATGAATAACAGCACAGCCTTTCCAGAGATTAGCTTTCTGTAATGTCTTTGGTGCTGTAACATACTGCAGCCAGATGAATGTAAATCTTCAGCATTTGGAAGCACAGGAATGTATCCCTTCTAAAAATGTGCGCCCTAACAAGGATGTGCAGGAACGTTCCTTCCCTGGGCCGCAGTTGTATTCTTTTAATTAGGAGGAGCAGTGAGCAGAGCACATGATGTTTCTTCCTCTTCATGCTGTTTCTTTCCTCTTTTCTAATCTCTGTTCTCCGCAGTATTTTTTCACGGTCCTTGGGAGTCCTGCTCTTTCAAAGTGCTCCCCTGCTGACTATTTTGAGGTCTGAGCAGCTTCTCCAGCTCTGCTTTAAAGGAAACCATTCCCTTTGATTGCTTGAATCATTCCCTTGCTGCCCATGTGCTCCGCTTGCTCCGAGTGGAAGAGCTGGCGAGTGCTGGGGGAGCAGCCAAGCGCCAGCGCGTCCTGGTGCCTGGGCAGGGGCGCAGGGTCCCCCCCGTGCACCCCAGGTTTGTGCCCTGGCCCCAGGATTTGGTGGACGAGACTTTGCCTCAGGCAGGGCAGGAATGACCGATGGACAAACCGTTCTCTGCAAACTGGTGCTGCAAATACCCTCCTTCCATTAGCAAAAAGGGAAATAAATCCCACGTTGCGCTGCTGCCAAGGTCTCCGGCAAATCCTAGGGCAAGTCCTAGGGTAAATTCTGCTTCCTTCTCTCCTCCTGTTACTGCCCTTACAGAGGCAGTGGGTGTGTGATGCAAAATGCCATAAGCTGTCACCTCCTCTGCAAGGCTGGGCGGTTTGTCCCTTCCTAATGTCTCCCTCTGCCCTGCTGTGTGTGCACAAACCTCCCGCGTTGGCTCTTTGCCTCTATCGATAGAGAACATGGCATAGGGATTTTTTTCTTGCATTGAGGAGAACTTTGTAAATAACTTGCTATTTAATGTGTTATGTGCTGGTTCCTAGATGACCGCGATGGTGTTTGGACTGGTGACATCTGTCTCCAAGAGGAGCCCTGGTTGCTGGAGAGGAGATGAAGTTTGCTGAGGAACAAGAAAGTGGCACCGCACGTGGCTGCGAGCGCTCAGCGCCAAGGGCGGCTCGCGGCCCCAGGCCAGCAGAGCACTTAAATGAGTATCGTGACTGTAAACACTCCAGTCATCCAACTCATTTAAATGGGGCTACTTTTGTGTTTAAAGTTAGACGGTCACTTGAGTGCCTTTCTGGAGCAGGGCCTAAGTGAGTGAGAGTTGGGTTGTTTTCCATTTACAAGAGTGAGACTTGAAAGCGAGACCTGGATGGGGGTTAGTGGTGTCCTACAGTATATGATATTTCAGAGGGCCTTTTTAAAGCCATCTACCTGCTGCCACCCTTCCTGCCATTTGCCATATGCTGCTGCCCCCTTGCTCGTGTCTCTGCTCAGCAGTAAGATGACCTATGCAGACCAAGAGATGCCGATACTGCATTGCATTCCAGGGGAATGGTGTCACCTCGGTGTCACCAAGGGCGTTTCAGAGGGTCTCAGCGCAACTTCCAAAGTGCAAAGAAGAAAGGGAGAGAGAAAGAAAGGAGGGAGGGAGCAATGCTGCTAATGTATGGATGGCTTCCCACTTTGTTGGCATAAGTTTGCACACAAGACTATAGGTGAGCTTTTACAATATATATACCTCATGCAGATAATCTGTATATTTTCTGAATCTTAAATCCATCCTAGAAATGTTTCCTAAGGGCTCTGATTCATGATCCCTGTGAGATTTGGCTGTGGGGGCTGAAGGGACAAGGGACAATGAGTATAAATTAAAATCCAGGCAGCTCCATCTCCATGTGAGGAAGAACTTCTTTCCTGTGAGGGTGCCAGAGCCCTGGCACAGGCTGCCCAGAGAGGCTGTGGAGGCTCCTCTGGAGATCTTCAAACCCACCTGGATGCCACCCTGTGCAGGTGGCACCAGGATGCCACCTGTTCTGGGTGTCCCTGCTGGAGCAGGGCTTGGACTGGATGATCTCTAAAGGTCCCTGCCAACCTCAACCCTTCTGTGATTCTGTGAAATGGGGTTTTTTTTCCAAGCCTTTATCTCTGTTTGCCTTCGATTACTGGTAGGAACCAGCCAGATCCCACAGTTGCCTGTGCCCTGGGAGCTGGTGGAGGAGGCTGCCCTGCTCCTTGCCATTTCGCCACTGCCCTCTCTGCAGCGATTTGTCTCCTTCCCAACCGGTGTGAAGCAGGATAATAATGTTTACCCACCTGTGTAATGCAAGTTCAGGTCCTTTAATGAAAGGCCCTACTGTGCAGGGATACAAGGTAGTGCTATTGAAATGCCCCCGTTGCTGCAAGGTTAGGCTGTTTGCAGGGAGCCCAGTGAAGTTTCCATTAACAAATAGGTAAGGCGCACGCAGAATGGGGTTGCAGAAGGAAATACTGTGAGGGACTAACTGAAGGTTGTCTGTGTCTCCGTATTCGCATCGTCCCTATTCTCTTCTGGGGAGCGTTGCTGTTCGTGCAAATCTCGGGGTCGATGGCTGCAGCGCTCGAGAGGAGGAGAGCTGCCCTAGCAGCGTGAGGAAGAGCACTGAAGATGAGAATCCAGTTTACTGCTATTAGAGGAGCACTGCTTTTATTGGGGCTGATACCTAGAGGCCGTGGGCAAGATTCATGCAGCAGCTCGTGTTGTTCGCAAACACCTGGTAGAAAACAGGCTCCTTTCTCTGGTACTTCTGTAACCTAAACCTCCCATTAACCTCTGTGGGGACAGGAGTTTGCTTTGGGTAGAGAATGAAGTGCACGGGAGCAAGAGTAGCAGCTCCGCGCAGAGATCTGAGCAAAAGCTCCAGCCCAGCGTAAAAACAGAGCCGAGACTTTCCCGAGTCTCCAACAGGCGCTTTATAAGTGGGTGAAAAAACACAGCAAGCTGTGAAAGGAGCTCCTGCTCTGTTGCTCTTCAGTCGCCGGGCGCGTGCAGCGCGCTCAATAGCGAGCGTGTGAGCGCTGCCGGCTGCGCGGGGCGGCAGGAAACACACCTGACAGGGCTGTAATTCTCCGCGCCGCGTAAAACACCTTCTCAGGGGCCTTTGTTTCATGCGCCTTCGGCTTTCGCTAAATCTTCCTACAAATTTTCCTAGCACTTGGTGTGCACAAACTATATCATTGTTTTGGAAAATGCAAGTTTGACCACTGTAAATGGGTTTATATTTCCAACAGGGCAGTTATTTAATTTCCTGTGGGAAGTCTACAAATGTTGGCACTGTTCACCATCTGGCAGCAAGCCAGGCAAGAGCACGGTGTCATTAACGTGCTAGAGGCCGGGGAGATTTCACTTGGAGTCATCCAAGCTTTAGGCCTGGACTATAACAAAATACATTTTTTGGATTAAACCGCATAAATGTAGTCATGGAGACAGGGGCAAAAGGCCAACCTGAGAGCAGCTTTTGTTCCTCCTTACCTAATCTTGTGCTAATGTAACCTTTATTTTGCTGCAGACTTAATCGCACTTTGCAGGGCTTTCCGATAATGCACCTCAAAGCAAAGGCTGAGGTTCTCATCCTCAGGTTGGCTCTTCTGGAATAAATCCATGTTCTCTAATGCAGTCTCCTTCCTCGGGATCCACCGGCACGGTCCCTGCTGGAGGGCAGGTGCCGAGGATTTGTGGATGTGATGGGAAGTCCTGAAGTCTTCCAAGTGTCTTCCCAAGTGATGCGTTGGCATCCAGCTGCCTGAGGTGTTTTGGAAAACACTAGCTTTGGACACAACCGCGGAGAAAGATTTGGAAAGCAAACTCTTCTAAACAAAACAGAGAGGTCTTTTTGTGCAGAGTTTGGTTTAAATCCATTTTTGTGGACTTGTGGTGTGAGAGAGGAGAAAAACACTCACAAATTGTGTATTATAGTTAATTGTGCCCACTATTGCTGATTTATTCGAAGCTATAGTAGGTAAAGCTATATGATGGAAAGCAGAAAGAGAAAACTATGATTTGGACAGCTGTCGTATTTTGGTGCTGTATCTTGAAAGATGCTCGTGACTGATAAAATGTAACTTAGGTCATTGATTCATCTTGTACCACAGCTGGGAGGGCCTGAATAACTTCTGTACATCAGAAGATCCTGAAAGAATCCTGAAGAAATGGAAATTGCACCTAAAAAATCAAAACATATAAAAAGTGATATGCCCGAACTTAACATACTGCAATAAAGTGCCTCTGCCATTTTCATATTTTTTATGCTAATTGATTTAATGAGACCTGTAGATCTGTTTTGCAGCATGTAGATGAGTGCATGCACTTTATCTGTATTTAGATCCAGAGACAAACTAGAGCGTGTTCCTTCCATATGGTCATGGAGCTTGTAGCGGTAATAAGTGTATAAGGACAGGAGACCCTCTGGTCCTTTACAGTTTCTTCGGGGTGTTAAATTTCATGTTGAAAATATGGTTCTCATTGCAGTTTGGCAGGCTTTAGGAAAAAGCAAATCTCTTCGATCTTCCATCTAAAAGAAATACAGCTCTCTCAATTTTTATTTCTGTGCTGTCTTTTAGTGATAATATCCAGAAGTTTTCAATTTTTTTATGGTAGGCTTGATCCAGAGATCTCAGAAGTGTTTATAAACAATTATTTAATTTTTCCCCATATACAGCTGTGTGTTAGGTAAGTATTTTTGCAGTTGGGCACACGTAAGGAGCACAGGCCGAGTAGCTTGTGTGAGATCCCCAAAGAGAGCCCATAGTGCGAATAAGAGCCCAGCATCTCCTCCTCCAGCTGCTGCCATTTCTCCCCAGAGCAGTTCTCAGTCTTTTCTGCATTAGTCTGAATTAGCTCTTTTCCATCCCGCACATGTGCTCCCTTCTGCCTGCAGCAGCCCTTATTGTGGGCTTGCCCAGGCCCTCAGTGACAGACTCCCAAAAACGTCCCCACTCACAGCTGTGCAGACTGGGGACTCGTTAAACAAGTTGTTTCCCTCATGCCCTGACTGCTTTTGCTGGCGTTTCTTGAATTTGCCGGAGACTGGGGGACTCAATTTCTGCAATTTGTGGAGAATGTCACCCGAAAATCAAAAAAAGTGCTGAGATGTCTCTGCAAGACATGGCAATAGTTTTTAATGCAAATCTGCAATAAAATATCTATATTTAGGCACATCTATATTGGACCTGAAAGATCAGGTTTATATACCAAAGGTAGAAAAAAACCCACCCCAATCAACATAATCAAATAGTGATGTCTTACCTATATGCTCTATATACTGCTGAAAAATGAACCTGGAAAATCCTGCATGGAGCATTTAATACTTCTCTTAAAATATAGTGATTGAGGTGCTATATGAAAGATACTTCATTTCCAACATGATAAATAACTTTTTGCTGAATATTTTTCCATTGGGTGTTTCAGTGTATCATGTAGTATGCAAATTCTAGCTAAATCTATAGCTACCAAATATCAAATGAGAAAGTGCTTTTAAATTTGCTTCCCTCCCATCAAGCAGTATTTTGATTAACAGTCTTGAATTGATGGCGTTCAAAATCCTTAGGATATAGTGAGGAAATTTAGTGAACTCAGTTTGTAAGTAGATCCTATAGGAAGGAAATCTAGAGAGGAAAACGTATTTAAAGGAATCTGTAGTTTAATGTAGAAAATATTCTACTGATAATGCTCAGAAATATATGATTCAATGGGATAACAGCACTATATTAATGTTTTTGAGGAAGTAATCTCCAATATAAATTACAGAATAGGTATGTGGTTAGGCTGCAGCTTTTCCAAAATGATTTGGGAGCTGCAGTGGAACAGAAATCCATCAAGAGTCAACAGTGGCATCCTGTGGGGACAAGGCAAACGTGGCCTGGGGCTGTGTCAAGAGGCCCGCAGGACACGCGGGCAGATGTGTCACTCTGCAGCGCCGTGCCCAGCTCGGGAAGCAGGTCTTGGAAAAGGTAGGGATCAGCGGGAGGAAGCCCGGGGAGGACAACGAGAGAGAAAACCTGATGCACGAGGAGGGGTTGAACGCAGCGACGCTGCAGGCCGGGACGCGGCCAGGGCGGACGAGCGCAGCGAGGGCGAGAGCTGCCGCGGTCAGTACACGGCACAGGAGATTTCATTTAGATAGGAGGAAAAGCTTCCCAGGGTAAGGAGAGAAAAGCCCTTCCCGGGCCTGGGAGGCTGCAGGACCTGTGTCACTAGAGGTCTTCTGCAGGAGATTAGAGTGCCCCCCGTTAGGATGGGAGGGGAGGTGGCTGGAGCACCCTGCACTCTGCGCTACCCTGGCGGCTGCGAGGGCATCCTGGCGACTCTCGGCTTTGTGAATATTTCCCTATCTTATTTCCTGAGGCCTTTACAGATCTGCACGTTAATTAAAGCAGTAACTGCAGCTGGATCGTTTCTCCCTGTTGGCCTGATGGTGTGTGCGGTGTTTTCTAATGTCCCCAGGCAACAAACGTTATTCGCCATAAAGTGCAGCACAGGGTCTCCAAGCCCTCTCCTGTCCTTACGTCCTCCCGTAAAAGCAGCGGCGCTTCTACACCTCGCATTTTTCTGCTGCGTGTTGGGAGAGGATGTCGGGGCTGTGGGTGGGATTCACCTGTGTTGCTTCTCTAAAAGGCTGTTCCTCTTCCCTTCTACCAAAGTGCATTTTTAAATCTGTCCAAGCAGATGACAAATTTGCGCCTTTATTAATCACATAAGTCACACAAGAACAGCAAAACATCAAACATTGTGAAAGGATTGAGTATGTCAGAATCTCTGATGTTTTTTTTTTCTGTATCTTCCTAATAGTCTTTGATTCACTTCTGACTTCCCAAGTAGTTCAAGTCTGCCAAGAAGCCTAATCACTCAACACCAACCCGCAAAGCTGAGTAGACTTAGGTTCCCTGTCATTTTGAGTTAATACATCAGTGATGAGTCTGGTCCAAGAGCAGAAAAAAATCTGTCTTCCACAGTATAGTGCGAGCCATTAAGAGAGGTAGCTCTGCTGGGACTGGTTTACATGTAAGTTAAATACCAGATATGAGAGGTTGTCTGTATTGAAAAATAAGTAGGCTGCCGTTATACAGAAAACAGAGGCCCGTTCTCTATGTGCATGTGTCTGCCTCCCCGTTGAGCCCCGAAGGATGCCTCTGCTGAAAGGAGGAGCAGCGATTGCCAAGAAAGACATGCCCTGCTCAAATAACAAGTGCTGCTTCTCCCCCTTCTCCTTCCTCCTCCACCCAAAATATGTATATATACTCACTTTTTAAAATACTCATTTTTAAAATTCAAATGAGCTGTTTCCCTAGGTGGATGGGACTGTAATCTCATGAGGTAGAGCCATAGCTCTGAGATCTCCGGAGTCAGTTTAGATTTTGTTTCTTCTAATGGAAACCTCAGCACAATTTTTTTTTTACCATAGTAACTTCCATATAATGTAACCTTCTTTGTGGTGTCTCTGCTGCTTATCATCCTATGCAGACCAGATTCAGCTGCTTATTTTTTATGAATTATATTTATATAAGAAGCTTTGGGGCAAGTGTGCCAGAAGCATGCTCTTTTTCCAGGCTGCAGAATATCTGTATTTTATAGAATTCCGCAATCATCATAACATTGGCGGAGAGGACTTGAGATCATCCAGTGCAACCTCCTGCTTGAAGTTCTGCCTTCCGTTGTGTCACGTGCCCGTGTTCTGCTTCTCCTGTGAGTATTTTTCCTATGGCAGGGGGTCCTGCCTTCCGTTGTGTCACGTGCCCATGTTGTGCTTCTCCTGTGAGTATTTTCCCTACGGCAGGTCCTCAAGACCCTGTTAACACCGCTCACGACACAGAGGCTTTGGGCTCAGGCCAGTGGTGCTGGTAGCTCCTGCCTGAGAGCTCCTAGTTCCAATCCTTTTCCTCCTCGTGCACATGGAAGGAGCCAGCTCATCCCTGGTGTAGGTAGGGGCACCGCTGAAGATCCTAAGTCTCTTCCTCCCCTGTTTTTTACTAGTCTGGTAATGCACAGACAGCATACAGAAACACAGTCCATTCTCACACCATGTTCCATGAAGGCAGTGCAAACCACTTCTAATGCCAGCCACAGCGCTAGGGAATATTTGTGTCCAACCGTGGCTGGGATGTGCTGCATGATAACCAGGGCAAAGGAAGGAAAAGGGATTTAGGCAACAGTGAATAGACCTTGTGATGATATAAAAACCACCAACCAAGCACCCAGACCTCTCTGAATTCTGTTATTTGGCAGAAAGGAACCTGGAAACAAAGATGCACAAGATGAGCAGGATGAGCAGGTCTTCTCTGCGCACCTTCATGGGACCACGCGTCCAGTTTTACATCTGGGGGAAAATTAATACTAGGTTTTTGGTTTTTTAGCAAATTAATATTGTTCTTTTTAGAGAAGAACATCAAAACCAATTGAAGATTGTGTATGTAAGGGAAAATAAACGTGTATTGAAGTTAAGAGAGAGAACTTACAGAGCACACAGTTCCATTGGTGTTACCAGCAGGGCCTGGAGAGGCATTAAACAGAGCAAAGCCAAGGAGGGCACAGCTGAAACAAGCAGGCAAGGAGGGATAAGCTAAGTCTCAGGAGCCATCTCCCGAGAGTAAAGTATTTTTGACTGAATTGAAGCTGCATTGCTGGAAGTTTTTCAGTGGCACTGGACAGAGCTAGGGCGTCCGGGTGGACGTGCCGGTTGGTGACCTGGAGGATCTGCCAGCCGCCTTGATGGCCTTAAGCAACCGGAGGCGCCGCTTCTGTTCCTGGGATCTCGAGCACGTTTAAACCCCCGTGCAGATCTGCAGGCTGTCTAGGCCAGGAGAGGGGACGGGCTGTGGAATGCCACTTGCCATCGTTTTTAATTAACTCTGACTCCTGCTTCAGGGAGTATTTTATTAGTAAAAGACTAAAATATCCCTTTTGAGGAGAGAATGTATAATTTTTTCCTCTTGCTTTTTTTATAAATGTATTTTTGAACTCTTACATTAGCATAAAAGTTGCAAGGGTTTTCCATTTAAAAGAAAAAAAAACCTATTTAATGCATAGTCCCTGTAATGTGAGCCTTGTTGGTGGTCTTGGAAGCTACCCAACTATAGATTGGGTTGATAATGTGTAATGTAAATACAATTAGCAGCATGTGCTTTTTTTGTTTGTTTGTTTTACTAAAGGAAAAACGTTCTGCAGAAAAATAGTGCGTAGCCAGTTGAGATCAGAGGGAAGAACCGTGATGGAGGCCGAGCTGTGCCGCCTCAGCCAGCAGAGTCCCCTTAGGCTCTCCATTCCGGGGCCATCCAGAGAGTGTTTTTCGTTGCACACATTTAAATAAATGCCCGGAGGTGCCGGCAGGACGGGCCCCTGGTGCCCTGGGGTGTTGGTGGCCGGGCAAAGCGCTCGCTTGGCCACGGGGCGCGTTGCTGCGGCGCAGCCTCGGCGCGGGCGCCTGCAGCCCGCTTGCACTTCAGCTCGGTGGCATAAAAACAGCTTCTTAAGGTGTCTGTCACTGTCCCATTCTGGACTACCTTGTGCTGGAATTGATACAAGCTTTTGGCATTAATGCACTTATTTCTTATAGAAGAGCTGTTTAAATCTTGAATACCAGATTTTTATTCCTAAAATTGTTTGGAAAAAAATAGCAACTATTTTTTTTTTATTTCTTTGTCATCCTCAGAGCTTTGGCACCGCTAACACTTTTCTACTTATTTCTGTGGTGAGTGGGAAGACACTTTTCCAGCCATTGCACAGCATGCTGCAGCTGCACAGAAATGCAGATGGCCCAAGCGCTTCTTCTGCCTTGCCCAGAATCCACGGGGCACATTTGTGGCCATCGCTTTGGATTCGCTCCTGCGTGTGAATTCTTTCCCACAGCCATTTGAGCCTTTCTAAATATGGGGTTTTTCTTCCACTGGGAAGACACTTTTGGGCATTCAACATGTGCTCAGAGCATCGTCTTCGGTGCGAATAAAAGAGAGGAAGAAAGTCTTTGGCCCCATAGGCCCGTTTCCTCCCGCCCTCGAGGGAAGTGTCTCCCTAAGACCCTATGGATAAGCACCCGCATCCGCTGTGTGGCCCCGAACGGGTGTGCCCAGATGCCAGGGTGACAGTCGCATGAGCAAAGTGGGCTCTGCTCTGCTCCCTCTGGGCCGGTGGTCACTTGGTGGCTGCAACGAGGAGGGTTGAAGAGGGTTGGTAATTGTCCCTTTTATTAAATGCTACGTCCTTACTGCTCTGGCAAAGGCACAGGTCTTCTTACTCTGGCCATTACGTGGCTCCTATCACTGCAAACGTCTGGGAGCCTCCAGTCCGTGACATCCTCCTCCTCGTTGTGTTCACATAGGTGGGCAGAGAGTGTGGGTCCTATTCCACAGCTGGGAAATGGAGATGCAGAGTGACTAAAGGACTCGTCCAGGTGACACTGGACACAGAAATAGTTGTCTGAGTTTCGAACCAGGAGCTCCTTCCTTGCTCAAGCAGGGCCACAGGCGCATGGTCGACCCTGAATCATGGTTTTATCTCGAGGAAAACATTTTTCTTGCCAGCTGGAGCTGTGACTGCGTGGCACCTGGATGTTAGTGCTGTGGAGCCTGTGTCCTAGCCCAGGTGTGACGTGAATTAACCCTGTGTGCAGATCTGAGACCATCCACAGCAGGACACTGGCTCTGCTAGCAGGTAGCACTTTCCTGCGCTGGGGCTGATTTGACTCGATTTGGGTTTTAAGCCTGTCAGAGCAAAGAATTATAATAAGGTACAGTAAACCGCAGGCATGAGTTAGTGTTTACAGACTTCTGCATCTTGCATTTTTTAAATCAGCTGTGCAATACCTGCCACAAAGAGCAGACACCCCGTGCCTCTACAGGCCGCGTTTTCTCTTGTGGTCTGGGAAGACTCTGGGTGTTTGAGCCCTTTCCGCGTTTTACTGCTCCCATTCTGCAGCGTTAAATTACCTTTCTAGTACCTGCATTTCAGGACTGAGAAAGCTTTTAAGGAATAAAAAAAGCAATGAATTAGTTTCAGATAGCTACAAGCTGCTCTTACTCTGTCAGCGCAGACGCAGAAGTCCAGCTCGTGTGTCCGTGCGCCCGCGTGTTCGCCCGTTTAATCCCAGGTAATGCCGTGTGCTCCAGCCTGCTCCCTGGGCCGGGGAAACGCTCACATCATCCCGCAGCTCCTCGTGGTCGGCCTGGGCTCGCTGCACTGCCTGATTTTGGATGGGCTGGCGCGTCGTGGCCACGCGTGTGCCGGCCCGGCCCGTCGGCACGAGCAGGGTTAACGGGAGAGCGCAAGAAGGCTCCGCGCTGCCGCGGGGGCCTGACCCAGCCCGGCTCAAGCAGCAGGGAGCTAATAGAAGTTTTCTGCTCTATTCAGAGCCCGGTAGTCAAGCATCTGAACTTCCCACCAAACCTGGCTCCCATTGTGCTTTTAACAGCAGCGTCCCGTAGCGCTCGGCACCAGCAGACAAGCACTTGCAGCTCCCTCCGTCCAGTTCCACCCCGGTGGTGTTTAGTCTTTGGAAAAATAAATCTAGGGCAATGATGGTCTAGTTTAAGCAGAGTGTTTAGTGCAGGTGAGTCCTGCTCTTTGCAGCCCGGCTCAGTCCGTGTGCCTCATTGGGAATAAGGAACTAAGCGCTTACGCGTCTACGCCGACATAGTGCTGCTGAGTTAATCTTATCCGAAGCTTCCTTTGGAAGGAAAGCGACCAAGGTTTGATCAGGGCCAATGTCATTTTTATCTCTGTGAAGTAGCTATCTGGTTGCAGAGTGGTGTGTAAACAGGGAGGCACGGGGCCGATTTCCGCTGCCGGCCGCTCGCTGCCCTTTGCCTGCTGCTGTTCGCTTCAAGGGTGGTGCATGAACGCCCCTATAAAAGCCAACAGAATTTGACTTGCAAGTCAGTGAAGCCCCAAATGCCTTCTCCTTTGTGACATTTCCCTTTCTGATTTCTTTCTCCCATGCACGCGCTTTGCTCTTGCACATAGAATATTTTTAAAGCAGAAATACCTGAAAAAATGCCAGAAATACGTTGTTGGGGGAGCTGCTAGACTTGCATTTGAAAAATCTTTACATCTGAGCCTGCCTGTGGGATTGTGTGCAGAAGATGAAGGCGCAGGAGTGTTTTTTGCTCCCAGGAGCAGGGCCAGAAGGGAGCTGTGCTATGGAACGGGTATTGCAGGAGCATCTAGGAGCAGCTCCTGACCTAGCCCGGCAGCTGATTGACATGATGAGCAGGGGGTATCAGGCCTCACGTGCTCGGTGGAAACAAAACTGCCTTGTCCTGACTTTCTGTGATCCCTCAGTTGGAGGCTTTTGGAAAATCATAAGGATGGAGAGCTTGTGTATGAGTTGACAGAGTGTCTGGTAAGATATTGTTAGAAAGGGGCAGGGGGAGAACCGTTTCTGAGGAATTTGGAGCCCCGTGGATCTAGTAACGCCATTGAAAGGGCCAGCTGAAGCAGAAAGTCCCCAAAGGGTTAAGTGGAGGCAGGTGTTCCGCGGACATGATAAACTATATCCCTTTCAGCTCTCAAGGAATATCTCCTTTCTGCTGTGGCAGGGAGAGAGGAATGACTCTGTGCCCCTTTTTATACTTAAATGCTTCCTAAGGGCTGATTAGGTTTCCTTGTGACCTGTTGTAAATATTCACATTTGAAAAATAAAGGTAGGGGAGGAGGAAAAAAAGCCGTCTTCAGCGGGAGAAGCGCTTGCTCCGGACACGCGGCAGGGTTCGTCTGGCGTGA